>CM032630.1:31866727-32139172 GCA_019097785.1 Fraxinus excelsior
CTTAACTCACAATTAAGACATCCACTTAATCAATTGACGGTTCAGAGAAAAACCGTGAAAGAGAGGGAATTAATTAGTTGAATTCAGATAAAAATTTAAATAAAATTTATCCAAAAAATTAATATTGACCCGGCCCGGCCCAAGCCCAAGTCCAGGTCCAGGCCCAAGCCCACGACCACGACCCGACCCGACCCGACCCGACCCGAGCTCGTGCTCGTGCCGTGCCGAGCCGGCCGGTTGGACGGACGGCGACGGTGGCGCGCGGGCTCGTGTGGCCTTGGATTAGTCTAGACATTGTCTAAGACTCCCTCCTTTCAAAGACTATTGGTACCCCTTGGGGCCCAAACCCATTTCCAAACTTGAAATTTATTAAGTGGTTCAAGGTTGTGTTTGCAACCTATGTGGGATTGGAACAGTTTTCCAATTCTTTCACATTTATTCCTCTTATTTATTGTCCAACTTTCAACCATAATTTCTCATTCATATTGAAATGGTTTTTCACAAATAAATATTCTACACTCATCTACTCGGAACGTAGAATTTAATTGAACATTTATTTCGACAATTCGATCAATGGGTCCCACTTAGAATTGTGGTCAAAGTTGACCCATTTGCCACCATTTCCAACAATCCCCCACATGAATGAAAAATATCATGACTATGCAATGCAGACACGAACAGAGAGTACATGCGAAAGACTTATTGCATCAGGAGAGGTAGCTTTTGGCTTTGAACCTGCCTTAGTGGAATACTATCGAGTTTACTTGGCTAATCAGTGAACTGATGTCTTGAACTGTTCAGCCATTGGTGTAAACCAAGGCAACAATATCCACACAATAATCTTTCTATTCAATTCTTAAGTTCTCATAGTTGTGTTCATTTTGGCCCTGAACGATTCTTGGGATTCATAAGTGCTTTAGAGAATTTTAAGCCCCAAATTCTCATAGAAGCGACCCCACTTCACACTTATATAGGTGATCTCCTATTAAGAGTATTCTGCTGTACTCCACTCGGATTATCCAAGCTATAGGAATCATTAAAAGTTACAACTTAACCTTTTACATTCTGCAGACAACACTTTTTAATAAAGGAATGGTCAAGTGCTTAACTGAGTCTTAATAACTTAGTTGTCCCATTGAACCAAGATCTTGGGATCTCCAGTCAACAAGGTTGGGTTACCATCATTAGGATTCATGCATGTTCGGCTTTAATCCCATTCCATTTGATAGATAATACATTTGATCTCTTGGTAAGCCTTTTGTAAGCGGATCCGTGAGATTCTCCTTTGATTTCACATAATCAATGGAGATAATACCATTTGAGATCAACTGCTTTATGGTATTGTGTCTACGACGTATATGTCTAGACTTACCATTATACATGCAATTTTGTGCCCTTGCAATAGCTGACTGATTGTCACAGTGAATACTAATTGCAAGCACCAGCTTAGGCTAACACGGAATATTCTCTAAGAAGTTACGAAGCCATTCTGCTTTTTCTCCAGCTTTATCTAAAGCTATAAACTCTGATTCCATTGTTGATCGAGCTATGCAAGTTTGCTTTGAGGATTTCTAAGACACGGCCGTACCACCAAGTGTAAATACATAACCACTTGTGGATTTAGAATCTTTCGTATCAGATATCCAATTTGCATCACAGTATCCTTCTAATACTGCTGGATATCTCATATAATGTAATCCAAATTTTAAGGTATATTTTAAATATCGAAGTACCCTATTCAATGCCTTCCAGTGATCATTGCTTGGATTACATGTGAACCTACTCAATTTATTAACTGCGAACTCAATATCAGAACGTGTGCAGTTCATTAAATACATCAAACTCCCAATGACCTGAGAATATCTTAATTGATGTACAGGTTCACCTCTATTTTTTGCTAAGTGTAGACTCGTGTCTACTGGAGTTTTGACTAGACTTTTATCAAAAACTCCAAATCTCTTTAACACAGACTCAACGTAATGAGATTGTGAAAGAACAAGGCCATCTGGTGTTTTAGAAATTTTAATTCCAAGAATTACATCTGCTACACCCATGTCCTTCATGTCAAAATGTTTTGTTAACATTTTCTTAGTAGACACAATGATATCATGATTGCTACCTAGAATTAGCATATCATCCACATATAAGCATACTAAGACATATGTTGTCGGTGTACTTTTATTATACACACACTTATCACACTCGTTAACTTTAAAACCATTTGACAACATCGTTTTGTCGAATTTTTGGTGCCACTGCTTTGGCGCCTGTTTTAGTCCATATAAAGATTTAACAAGTCGGCAAACCTTTTTCTCTTGTCCATGAGCGACAAATCCTTCAGGTTGCTCCATGTATATTTCTTCTTCCAACTCTCCGTTCAGAAAAGCTGTTTTAACATCCATTTGATAAATTTCGAGATTATGTATTGCAGCAATTGCAATAAGGATTCTTATCGAAGTAATTCTTGTTATTGGTGAGTAAGTATCGAAGAAATCAAGACCTTCCTTTTGTCTATATTCTTTTGCTACCAATCGAGCCTTGTATTTATCAATAGATCCATCCGATTTTAACTTTTTCTTGAAAATCCACTTGCAAGCTAGAGGTTTATTTCTAGGTGGGAGATCAACCAACTCCCAAGTATGATTTTGCATTATCGATTCAATTTCACTATTGATAGCTTCTTTCCAAAAAGGAGTCTCTGGTGTTGACATTGCTTCGCTAAATGTCTTTGGTTAATCTTCGATCACGTACGTTAGAAATTCTGAACCGAAGGATGTAGACTTTCTAGTCCTTTTACTGCGTCTGAGTTCTTCTTCATTTTCATCATCATTTGCGGTATCGTAAGTTCGTTTTGTTGAATTTACATCACTTTTGTCTTTACGAGAAAAGACATCTTGGAAGAAACTTGCATTCCTTGATTCAATTATTGTATCTTCATGTATATCCGGAATCTCGAATTTATGCACAAGGAAACGATATGCACTACTGTTATGAGCATATCCAATAAATATGCAATCTACAGTTTTTGGTCCTATTTTTATTTGTTTAGGTTTTGGCACTTTTACCTTTGCCAAACACCCCCACACTTTCAAGTATTTATATGAAGGTTTATGACCTTTCCATAATTCGTAAGGTGTTTCATTCTTTACTTTGTGTGGTATTTTATTAAGAATGTGATTTGCCGAGAGGATAGCCTCCCCCCACAAATTTTGTGGTAGACCAGAACTAATCAACATAGCATTCATCATTTCTTTAAGCGTACGATTCTTTCGTTCCGCAATACCATTAGATTGAGGTGAGTAAGGGCCGTTGTTTGATGAATGATGCTTTGTTGAGAACAAAATTCTTCAAACGGCGCTCCATATTCTCCACCTCTATCACTTCGAACAATTTTTATTGTTTTGATAAGTTGATTTTCCACTTCATTCTTATAATGTTTAAACATTTCCAAAGCCTCATCTTTGGTTTTTAACAAATAAACATAACAGAACCGAGTGCAATCGTCAATGAAAGTAATGAAATACTTTTTCCCACCTTTAGTTTGTACGAATTCAAGTCACATATATCGCTGTGAATTAATTCTAAAGGTAAAGTATTTCTATCAACTGAAAGAAATGGTCTTTTGGCTAACTTAGCCTCAACACAAGTTTCACATTTGTGATTAGGATCGAAACTTCAAGAAGGTAGCAAATTTAAGTTCATTAATTTGCGCACAGATTTAAAATTTGCATGTCCTAATCTTTTATGCCATAAACAAGAAGAATCAACAATATACGCAGAAGTAGAAGTTTCATTCATCTTGTTCAATTTAGGTACAATAGTAAGGACGTTCATCTTGAACATCCCATCAGTCATGTAACCCTTCCCAACGTACATTCCATTTTTAGTTAGTACAAATTTGTCAGATACAAATACTAACTTAAACCCATTCTTGCTAAGAAGGGAACCAGAAACAAGATTTTTCCGAATGTCCGGCACATGCAGCACATTGTTGAGGACGAGTTCCTTGCCAGATGTCATCTTCAAGATCACCTTTCCTTGTCCTTCAACCTTTGAGCTTGAGGAATTTCCCATGAACAGTTGTTCTCCATCGATAGGTTTGTACTCAGAAAACACGCTCTTTTCAGCACAAATGTGGCGAGTGGCACCAGTATCCACCCACCATTCCCTGGGATTTTCAACACTGTTACATTCAGATATTACAGCAGATAGGTGCATTTCTTGAACACCTTCAGTCAGATTTTCAGTTTCAACAATATGTGCATGGTCAATTTGCTTTTTAGGCTTGCGACAATCACTTGCACGATGTCCGGGTTTGCCACAGTTGAAACAGTCCCCTTTGAACTTCTTGTTCTTCTGGTTATTTTCATTTTTCCTCAGGGCAAAGCTTGAGTGCTTCCTTTTCATGTTCTTCCTTGAACTTGATTCAGCCATGTTTGCTTTAGCTTCCATGCTTGGTCCCCCGTTCCTCCTTTCAGATTTCTTTGTATCCTCTTCGATCCTCAAACGCACAATCAACTCCTCTATGTTCATTTCCTTGCATTTGTGTTTGAGGTAATTTTTGAAATCTCTCCATGAGGGCGGGAGTTTTTCAATTACTGCTGCTACTTGGAATGACTCACTTACAGTCATTTTTTCAGCATGTAAGTCATGGAGAAGTACCTGCAAATCTTGAACTTGGGAAATAACAGATTTAGAGTCAATCATTTTATAATCTAAAAATTTACCGACAAGAAATTTTTTAGATCCAGCATCTTCAGTTTTATATTTTTTCTCTAAAGATTCCCAAAGTTCTTTTGCAGTTTTCATTACGCTATATACACCATATAGCGAATCATTCAACCCATTCAGTACATAGTTTTTGCATAGGAAGTCAGAGTGTTTCCATGCGTCCAAAGCAATAATCGAAACTCGATTATTTTCTCCTTGTTGAACAGAAGGAGGATCCTCAGTGAGAAACCTTGCCAGGTTCAGAGTGGTGAGATAGAACAGCATCTTCTGCTGCCATCTCTTAAAATCGACCCCATTAAATTTTTCAGGCTTCTCTCCACGAGGAATATGAGTTGAAGCAGACGGATCAGCCATAGTTGGCGTCACAGTAGGGGTCACAGCCACATTAGTGGGAATTGCATTCGTTCCAGAAGTGTTAGCCATTTCTGTTTTCAAAACAGAAGATCAACAAGTTAGAATTTTTCGAATTAAAACTCTGCAGAATAGTAATGTAGCAGAATAGTCTTTGCAGAATTAAGCAAGTACAATCTGGAAAAGTATTTAATAAAATAAAAACGTCTTAAGATTGTTGGATATAAAATAATTTGTTGCAGTAAATAATATTTCCAAAATCGACTTGCTTAACAGTAAGAACAGAATGTATTAATTTAAACGAGTAAAACAGGAAGCATTAAACGAGTAAAAGCATAATACAAAGCATTAAACGAACAAAACAGAAAGATTAAAACAATTGCAGAATTCGGTATGAGGATGATCGAGGCGAGAACTAGGCTCTCTGTCCTTAAGACGTTTTTACCCAGTCACACGGTGCTTACGGTATGGTATGTGGTAAATCGTCTCCCAAGATACAACGATCAAAACTTGCAGAAGCAGCACTTCGACTGCAAGACAGCGAACCAGAAAAGGAGTACTCTCTCAGACAAATGCAGAAAGGAAAGATGCGACAAAAGACTATGTATGCAGTGTGAATTTGAGTGTTTTTGGAGTATCGAAAATGAAAGCCTAAGGACCCTTTAAATAGAGGAGGGAGTTTGACGGTTGAGCCTCGAGACCTGCCCGAGCCTCTGCCGTGCCGTGCCGGCCGGTCGGACGGACGGCGGCGGCGGCGCGCGCGTGGCCTTCGGTTAGTCTAGACATTGTCTAAGACTCCCCCCTTTCAAAGACTATTGGTACCCCTTGGGGCCCAAACTCATTTCCAAACTTGATGTTTATTAAGTGGTTCAAGGTTGTGTTTGCAACCTATGTGGGATTGGAACAGTTTTTCCAATTAATTCCAATTAATTCCTTTTATTTATTGTCTAACTTTCAACCATAATTCTCATTCATATTGAAATGGTTTTTCACAATTAAATATTCTACATTCATCTACTCGGAACGTAGAATTTAATTGAACATTTATTTCGACAATTCGATCAATGGGTCCCACTTAGAATTGTGGTCAAAGTTGACCCATTTGGCACCATTTCCAACACCAATATCATAACCAAAAATCAATCCTCCCATGGCTGCAGCCATTAATGTTATGACCACGTACCATGTGAGTTTTCCGGGGTACTTAGCAAGATCATCACCCCGAACGCCTTGGCTAACAGCAATACCAACAACACCCATATCTCCGAATGCTGAACACTGAGGAATTAGAGATCAAAGAGATAGTATTGAGAACTCGAAACCGTGTTGGCATATATAGAGATTTGAGGGATGAAAAGAACAAATTTACACTAGAATTCCTACAGGACAATTTATCCATATTTGACTAATACAGGCCCTGGAATAACAGAAATTCTGAATTCTGGTCCAACCAGGATTTAACCTTTGATCGTATGTTGTAAACCAAGAAAGTTTGTGTTTCCATAAAATTTGAACGCCAACTTTTCAATCTCTCTCTCAGTGTATCTAATGTAAATCATTAATTTCTTTTCAATTTATTTCGGAAATGTGTATAATAGCTCTTAATTAATTAATTACTAATATTATAGTGAATATCTTGTGTTTTTCTAAATAAATTAATTAAAATTTAATACAGCTCACCACAGGAATGATTCGTTCAGCTGTGAACAACACGCGCGATTCAATTTGGGCAGCCTAATATATATTGTACGTTTTTTCTTTTCTCGGTATTTTAATTTTATACGTGTATTTTGAGAAATTTGTACATGTATTAGGTCACTCTAATATTCGAGCATCCTTTCTGATAAGAGAGAAAATAGAGACGTATGGGTCTAAAAAGACATCGTAATTCTCTTTTTCAATATAGTGCAAATTTGGAGTGGTACTAAAGTGGACGTAACTCTCACATTGAAAATAAATCACCTCAAATCATTTGTTTTTATACTTTTATTTCGTATTTTACATTAGAAATACTAAGTAATACGAACTATACATTAAATTCATCACTCGTGCCATTGATTAAGACATGGATATTGCTAGTGTTGGCCTTTCTAAGGTAGTGTCGTAGACAGTTATAAGGAAAATACTTATTATAAATTATTATTTACAGATTCTTTTACAGATACTAGTCTTTGCCCGTGAAAATGCACGGGCCGAGTTTTTTTGACAGTACTGTTAGTGTATTAAATGTGTTGGACTTTCGTGAATTATATACATAATGTTCGTTATGGCTGCATTGTGATGAATTTTTTTTTTCTGAATATGTGAAAAGCCTTACTAAGTTATATTATTCTAGGATATGAAAAATATGTTCACAAGTGGTATAAGGACTATTAAATTACTGGAAAAAGAAGAAAAATAATATACGTTAAGTTCACATATTCCAAGTTAGTGAAACCTTGAACAAGCTTAAAGCAATAACAAACTTGTATATGGGGCATTCCCTTCTCCTTTGTGATGATAGAATGACTTTGACCCATCTGCATAAATAAATAAACAAAAAGTCATATATATGTAAGGAATATAAGTCAAAAATGCATTTCTATAATAGTTCAATAATTTAAGTAATCAGAATATCATCTGAACTATTTTATTGAAATAGAACAACACTCATTTTGCAGTCACGAGTTTAAAAGAGAAAATGTCTTGAAGTTCTTCATGCATCGTTTTAGCCACCATACAGAAGTACATACTATTACATCAGAATTCCTTACACAATAGCCACTAATAGTGTTATTGGCGATTGAGAATGCGACTGTTGAAGTTAAAAACAAACCGTCTAACATCGTTAAATCATTAAATTATATCCAAGATCACCATATATGTAGATTATAAACAATAATAAAAAGCTAAGTAAACAATTAACATGAAGGTGTCATCAACTCACACAGTAAAAATACAATAATAAATCTTCATATGACCTCAATACACATTGTAATATTGAAGCCCTAAAATAAGTAACAGTACCTCAATCAACAAATCAAGGAACCAGGAAAACTTTAATCTAGTAGAATATAAGTCAAAAATATGTTTCTATAATAGTTCAATAATTTAAGCAATCAGTATGTCAACTTAACTATTTTATTGACATCAGAAAAAGCCCAGAACAAAAACACATTTCGCAATCATAAGTTTAAAACAGATATTTTGAAGTTCACATATCCAACGTTTCAACTTTAGCTATGCCTTTTTCTCATTTGGCTTGAATGGAGTTGAATACCTACTATTACTTTCCTTTTATTGACAATAGTGTTTTATTTCAATAAAAGGATTATATTTCCAAATTCATTCGAGTCAAATAAAGGTAAGATCTATCCAAAAACGATAGGTTTGCTGAGAGTTAGTACTCCTATTGTCAAGGTGATATTTCAAATTAATCTATTATATGTTAATATCTCATAGTCAACTTCTGTGGAAAATAAAACATTAACAGTAACAACTAATATTGGAGCAACGTAAATAGTAACACAATAAATTATTCTTTAGAATTTTGTAAACATAAAGTACAATAGCTCGCCCCAGTATCAAAGATCTAGATTGACATCCAAAAAATCAGAGGCAATTAACTTGTTGCTTTTGCAAATTCGCAACAACTTTAGTGACATTATTACGAGCCCAAAAGACAAAAGTATATTCATGATTAGCAGCAAGAAGAAAGTCTAGTTTACATCATAAGTTAATTCCAAATATTAGGTATAAGTTGTGTACAGACCACAAAATCTATGGGTATAGTTGTTGCTCACCTAAAAAAAGAAGCATAATTTTAGGATACAGAAAATAAGAACCAACAGTGTATCGTCTTTAAAGAACCCTTTAGTCAGTTGCAAGCAAGCTTCTGGAACAGGCTTAGATTCATCAACATCATAAAGAATTAGCTTCATATGCCCCAATGAGGACATCCAATTTCGTCAATTGAAAGGAAAATGCAATTTATAATTCCAGACACAACAATAAATCTAGTATTCATAAACAAGCAAAAATAACAAATGTTGATGACTATTGGCAACAAAAAAAGTACCAGTAAACATGATTGCATTATAGTTTAGGTGCTTACCATAGTTGATATACCCAGTAAGATCAATTAAGAAACAAATTTACTACCTTAATTATAACACAGCAAGTTCAATAAAGAAACAAAACTAATACATGTCTACGGATCTTTAGTGTTCATATGAGAATGATTATGAATTCTCAAACTCCTTTTACTATGCAGAACCGTCACGAGAACCTGGCATCAAGCATGATTTAACATTGCTCAATTGAGAAAGACATTAACATAATGATGTGTAAAAAATCAAATATTTATGTAACAAACAAGGCTAATATTAACAAAATTTGAATATCCCAAAAACCAATGCATATAATTATGTCAAAAGTTTTATCTTTTTCTTCTTGCATTAGACATATTATCATGGAAACCAATAGAACACAATAAGTTCTTTAATTATAGTATTGTTCCCTTACCTTTTCGAAACATTCTGTCCTAAACAAATTAAATACGAAAAGAAAAATTGCAAGAAAAAAATAAACCAATCTTCAAAGAATGCATAAGAAATTAACCGTTTCATCATGCTGAGGTCCCTCGGAGTCACCAGCAACATCTAGGCACAAAAGTATAGCCCTGGTTTCTCGTACAACATCGACAAAGGTCCAAGGTTTTTCGGGTTTGAATAGATTCTTCATTGAACTACTCCTAACAACCTTCTTAACAAGGTTTTTTGAACTTTGAAGAAGAACCCAATATCTTCTATTTCACATCAACCTTCCTCACCACAATAGCCATATCTTTCCCATTAATGGAATCAGGAGTCTGAGATTCCACAAGCATAATAGCTTTAGAAAAAAGATCAGAAATTTTTCAAAATTCCCAATTATTGTTGCAATAAAATGGAATGGAAAAGAAACAACTTTTGTTGTTGTAGAAGAAAAATAAAGAGTTTACATATTCTTTTTATTGTGTTTGTCACCGAACTTTCATATGAAACAAAATTTTTAAAAAGATTATAATACTAAAACGAATAAATTAAGTCATAGCACTGGATACTGCAATGCACAAGAACTTCATCCCCAATCACCATACAAGTTCCAAGTAAGGCCAAAGGCAGCAACATTTTGTACAACAATTTGTGCTTCTCCAATATTGATCTTAGGCTCAATCCCAATCCAAAACAGTCATTAGGCGATGAAATTGCATCTCTTATATAGTAATACAATTCCTCATTAGCTGGTCATTGGAGTTTATGTCTCTAAATTTTTTCTACAATAAGTAAAATAATTTCGACTCAAGATTGAGTAACTGAGAGTTTCTTTTGGTGACTGGGAAGTTTGATCCAAGGAAGAATGTGAAGGTTGATATCCCATTTCGTATTTTTCATCTAAGTTTAATAAGTTGTTCGTTTCTGGAATTTTTGGGCTAATTCATCTATTCTGCAAGAATTTGTACATAATTTTAACAAAAAAGTTATTATATATATATATATATATAGTTTGAGATTCCTGAAGAAATTCTCACCCAAAAAAATGAATACAAAACTAATAGGGGATCAACTTTAATTCTGGCCAACCATTTTTTCACAATCTTGATTCAGCAATTTCAACGACTCATCTAGCAATTTGAGATTGTGTTTAAGCACAATGTTGCGAATAGTCATAGAAGCACTGCACTTAACATCATAATTAAACTAAATATGATGAAGAGCTTAACACATTAGAAGAAAGAGATTGAAATTGTTCTAAGAACCATTTGGAAAACTTCAAAATATGTAGTAAATAAAGTTTTCTTATTAAAATCTATATCAGAAATGTATCAACCTTCAAATTTTATTGAGAACCCTCTATAGAGATGGTTCTTACTAGTCAATGTAAGAGAACTAACAAAAAAACCTTCAGCAATGAATAATGCGAGTCATGTGGTTTAATCTCAACGATTTTTTCAAAAAACACAGAAACAAAAACAACTAAAAGTAAACAATTGCAATTGTTAAGTTGCCACTTATTTATCTTCATCCTTAAAAAGAGACCCAATAGTTTTCCCATGTTACATTCTGGAAGCTAGTTCACTGAAAAGTACACCATCACTATCAGTTAATCTCATCAAATTTCCATCAAAAGGGTCTAAAGGGTTAAAAATGTTACCTAGCCACAATCCTCCATTGTGGTAGCTCTATCTAGTATATTTTAGATCACATCCCATTACAATCTATCATTCATGCCATGCATGTTGAAGAATGTAAAAAGAGAATCAAATGCCAACATGAAGGAGATGAATGAATATATGAAGGCCACAAAATGAAGAAAGGCATACACACACATATGGCCATAAAGAAAGAAAGGCTAAAGAAACATGATCATACCTCTTCTGAATCAATTAGCATCCAATTTCCATCAGGTGATTCAACAAAGATTCTGTCAAAATCAGGGTCTTGGCTAGAAGAAAAGACGACAAATTGCCACTAACAATTATGCATTTAATCCGACAAATTACACAACTTTAAAACTGGTTAAAGACATGGATTTACCTCTATACTACATTAAAAATGCTTCATCTTATAACGAAATCATAAAAAGCTATCTTACGGTAACAGTTCACGAAATCAGTGCTATACCACACACCAACACCCACATCCACTTATACCAACAACAACATTAGCATGTGACGGCAATTATGGATTCATCTAAAGACTTATATTGTAGCTGTTTCACTTATCAGAAAATAAAAATTAAGGGCCCGTTTGAGCCATATTTTTTCCTCACTAAAATGAAAAATATGACCGTTATCCATCACATCAACATTTAAATTCAAATTTTCTATCTCTTGTGTGGGCCCAATAACGGCTATATTTTTCATTCTCATTTTCAAAAAAGGTGGCTCAAACAGGGGCTAAATATATGCAGTAGGGTCTTAATCTCATTTTTTTTTAGGTAAGATTAGTTTTCCATTCAAAATTTCAGCAAATATGCAACCAAAAGACCACATGTCAACAACTGGGCTTTATTTCGTGGTTCCACGAAGCAACTTTAGAAACCTAGGTCACCGTGTCCGTGTGCACACGGAGTGTCTCCATGCGGCGCACTTTTTTTTTTAAATGAACCTTATTAAAATATCAAAATCATCCAAAAACCCATATTGAAATAATTTTTTTCAATTAAAATTTTTTTCACATATTTTCCCATCGCGTGCACAGTTTTTTTTTTCTTTAAACAAATTCTAAAAAATATTAAATAATATTCATAAGTCACATACCAAAGTTACAACTACAATACATTAAATTTCTTACATTTTCAACAAATTTTTAATTACAATTTTAATTTTAATTTGTCCAATTAAAAGAGCTAAACTTTAATTTGCGCACGAGAGTGAACTTTTTTTTAATAACACGGCCATGAAAAATATTATTTATTTAGGTATGATTTGTTTTTTATTTTTTTCATAGATTTTGTAGAGTTCAATTTGTACTATAATAAAAACTTTAGGGAAACAAATATAAATGATAACTACAAATTGAACGCTACAAAATCTATGGGAAAAAAATCGTACCTAAACAAATAATATTTTTCATGGCCACACATATATATAAAAAAAAATTCACTCCCGTGCGCAAATTAAAGTCCAACTTTTTCAATAGGACAAATTAAAATTAAAATTGTAATAAAAACTTTGTTGAAAATGTAAGAAATTTAATGTATTGTTGTTGTAACTTTGGTGGGTGAATTATGAATATTATTTAATGTTTTTTAGAATTTATTAAAAGGAAAAAAAATTCATGCGCGCATGGGAAAATATTTAAAAATGTCTCCGTGCGTACACGTTTTTTTTTAAATGAACCTTATTAAAATATCAAAATCATCCAAAAACTCATATTAAAATAATTTTTTTCATTTAAAATTCTTTTCACATATTTTCCCATCGCAAGCACGAATTTTATTTTTCTTTAAACAAATTCTAAAAAACATTAAATAATATTCATAATTCACATACCAAAGTTACAACTACAATACATTAAATTTCTTACATTTTCAACAAATTTTTAATTACAATTTTAATTTTAATTTGTCCTATTGAGAGAGCTAAACTTTAATTTGCGCACGAGAGTAAACTTTTTTTTTTTTTTAATAATATGGCCATGAAAAATATTATTTATTTATGTACGATTTGTTTTTTATTTTTTTCATAAATTTTGTAGAGTTCAATTTGTACTATAATAAAAACTTTAGGGAAAAAAATATAAAGGATAATTACAAATTGAACTCTACAAAATCTATGGGAAAAAAATCGTACCTAAACAAATAATATTTTTCATGGCCACACATAAAAAAAAAAAAAAAAAAATCCCTCCCGGCACAAATTAGAGTTTAGCTCTTTCAATAGGACAAATTAAAATTAAAATTGTAATAAAAACTTTGTTGAAAATGTAATAAATTTAATGTATTGTAGTTGTAACTTGGTAGGTGAATTATGAATATTATTTAATGTTTTTTAGAATTTCTTAAAAGGAAAAAAAATTCGTGGGCGCATGGGAAAATATTTAAAAACGTCTCCGTGCGTGCACTTTTTTTTTTAAATGAACCTTATTAAAATATCAAAATCATCCAAAAACCCATATTGAAATAATTCTTTTCAATTAAAATTTTTTTCACATATTTTCCCATCGCGTGCACGATTTTTTTTTTCTTTAAACAAATTCTAAAAAATATTAAATAATATTCATAAGTCACATACCAAAGGAAAAAAAATTCATGTGCACATGGGAAAATATTTAAAAAGAATTTTAAATGAAAAAAAATATTTCAATATGGGTTTTTGGATGATTTTGATATTTTATTAAGGTTCATTTTTAAAAAGTTGTAAAAAAAATATTTATAAAACGCATGAATTTAAAGTCAAGTAGCGAAATTGTAAAATTAAATACAATAGTAATAAAAATTGAAGTCGTTGACTCAAATATTGATGAAATGAAATTTAAAGCAAATTATAAACATTTTTTATATGTTACTATCAACAAGTAAAGTCTAATTATATATTATCGAATAAAACTAAATTTTCTAGAAGAGATGAAATTCTTACTTTTTCACCCGAGCAAAACAAAGAAAAAAAAATTCGAGAGATGAATAGCAGTTTGACATTGCATAATGTTAACGAATGAAAATCAGATTAAAATAAAAATATATACAAAGAGTTGGATATAATTTTTTGTTTACTAATGAGAATAGTAAAATCAATTTCACTACCTCAGGAACAATATGAAATTAAGTGTGCGCACACGGTGACGTCTCCGTGCACGCACGATTTTTTTTTTCTTAAATGAACATTATTAAAATATCAAAATCATCCAAAAACCCATATTAAAATAATTTTTTTCATTTAAATTTTTTTTTCACATATTTTCCCATCGCGTGCACGATTTTTTTTTCTTTAAACAAATTGTAAAAAACATTAAATAATATTCATAATTCACATACCAAAGTTACAACTACAATATATTAAATTTCTTACATTTTCAACATTAAAGAGAGGATAGCCAAATCACTATTTATTTTTGCACCTTCCATTTCACACTTAAACTGGTTCCTTACTGGTTTTGCTACAGTTAAATAGCCTTCTATGTTGACTAATTGGTATTTGAGTTGATATTTTAAATATCTTCAACAAATCTTCTTCTGCCACCGTCTTCTAATTTATTCTTTCTGTCAAATAATATAAGATAAATCTGCTTTCAGAAATAGAGCATTAAAAAAAAAAAACCTGTACGAAATGCATGAAACGGAAAAATGAAACTAAAAGTATTCATTTGCAGTAACTGTATAGCTTGTAAGTGAAAAGGGAAATGAATTGAATTAAGAAAACTTATAAACTATACTTCAATGGTATAGCTGTTTGCGTGTGATGGAATGACTGGGAAAACATATTGGACTATCCAAAAAGTAAAGAAAAATAGGAATAATAGTTATCCTTTATATTTTTTCCTAAAGTTTTTATTATAGTACAAATTGAACTCTACAAAATCTATGGGAAAAAAATTCATACCTAAACAAATAATATTTTTCATGGTCACACATATAAAAAAAATAAAATTTACTCCCGTGCGCAAATTAAAGTTTAACTCTTTCAATATGACAAATTAAAATTAAAATTGTAATAAAAACTTTGTTGAAAATGTAAGAAATTTAATGTATTGTAGTTGTAACTTTGGTAGGTGAATTATGAATATTATTTAATGTTTTTTAGAATTTATTAAAGGGAAAAAAATTCGTGCGCGCATGGGAAAATATTTAAAAAGAATTTTAAATGAAAACAAATATTTCAATATGGGTTTTTGGATGCTTTTGATATTTTATTAAGTTTCCTTTTTAATAAGTTGTAAAAAAATATATTTATAAAACGCATGAATTTAAAATCAAATAACGAAATTGTAAAATTAAATACAATAGTAATAAACATTGAAGTCGTTGACTCAAATATTGATGAAATGAAATCTAAAGCAAATTATAAACATTTTTTTTATATGTTACTATCAACAAGTAAAGACTAATTAAATATTATCGAATAAAGCTAAATTTTCTAGAAGAGATGAAATTCTTACCTTTTCACCCGAGCAAAACGAAGAGAAGAAAATTCGAGAGATGAATAGCAGCTTGACCTTGCATAATGTTAACGAATGAAAATCATATTAAAGTAAAAATATATACAAAAAGTTGGATATAATTTTTTGTTTACTAATGAAAATAGTAAAATCAATTTCACTACCTCAGAAACAATATGAAATTAAGTGTGACATTTCAATTAAAGTTAAAAATTTTAATATTTTTAATTTGAGAATGATATCTTACAACATAAAAAAAAATTGAATACAAATTCAATATTGATAGAACAGTGAATACAAATTATAGAGCACACAATTTATTAATAATAATTAAATAATAAATACTATAATAAAAATTTTAGGGAAAAAAATATAAATGATAACTGTAAATTGAACTCTAAAAAATCTATGAAAAAAATAAAAAACAAAACAAGGTTAAACAATTAAATCCCAGCTAAATTTTAATGCTCCCGACAGAAAATTATTGAAACATGTGCTGCGAATTAGATTTACTGTAACATGCAATTTAACGTAACATACAAAAATGAACGTTCATAAAATTTTAAAATCATCCAAAAACCCATATTGAAATATTTTTTTCATTTAAAATTCTTTTTAAATATTTTCCCATGAGCGTACGAATTTCTTTTCCTTTTAATAAATTCTAAAAAACATTAAATGATATTCATAATTCACCTACCAAAGTTACAACTACAATATACTAAATTTCTTACATTTTCAACAAAGTTTTTATTACAATTTTAATTTTAATTTGTCATATTGAAATAGTTAAATTTTAATTTGCGCACGGGAGGGAATTTTTTATTTTTTTTATATGTGTGGCCATGAAAAATATTATTTGTTTAGGGACGATTTTTTTCCCATAGATTTTGTAGAGTTCAATTTGTAGTTATCCTTAATATTTTTTTCCCTAAAGTTTTTATTATAGTACAAATTGAACTCTACAAAATCCATGGAAAAAATTAAAAACAAATCGTACCTAAATAAATAATATTTTTCATAGCCGTGTTATTAAAAAAAAAAAAGTTCACTCCCGTGGACAAATTAAAGTTTAGCTCTTTCAATAGGACAAATTAAAATTAAAATTAAAATTGTAATTAAAAATTTGTTGAAAATGTAAGAAATTTAATGTATTTTAGTTGTAACTTTGGTATATGAATTATGAATATTATTTACTGTTTTTTAGAATTTGTTTAAAGAAAAAAAAAATCGTGCGCGTGATGGGAAAATATGTGAAAAGAATTTTAAATGAAAAAAATTATTTCAATATGAGTTTTTGGATGATTTTGATATTTTAATAAGGTTCATTTAAAAAAAAAAGTGCGCGCACGGAGACGTTTTTAAATATTTTCCCATGCGCGAACAATTTTTTTTTCCATTAATAAATTCTAAAAAACATTAAATAATATTCATAATTCACCTACCAAAGTTACAACTACAATATATTACATTTCTTACATTTTCAACAAAGTTTTTATTACAATTTTAATTTTAATTTGTCATATTGAAAGAGTTAAATTTTAATTTGCGCACGGGAGGGAATTTTTTTTTTTTATGTGTGTGGCCATGAAAAATATTATTTGTTTAGGGACGATTTTTTTTCCCATAGATTTTGTAGAGTTCAATTTGTAGTTATCCTTAATATTTTTTCCCCTAAAGTTTTTATTATAGTACAAATTGAACTCTACAAAATCTATGGAAAAAATTAAAAACAAATCGTACCAAAATAAATAATATTTTTCATAGCCGTGTTATTAAAAAAAAAAAAGTTCACTGCCGTCGCAAATTAAAGTTTAGCTCTTTCAATAGGACAAATTAAAATTAAAATTGTAATTAAAAATTTGTTGAAAATGTAAGAAATTTAATGTATTTTAGGTGTAACTTCGGTATGTGAATTATGAATATTATTTACTGTTTTTTAGAATTTGTTTAAAGAAAAAAAATTCGTGCGCGCGATGGGAAAATATGTGAAAAGAATTTAAAATGGAAAGAATTATTTCAATATGAGTTTTTGGATGATTTTGATATTTTAATAAGGTTCATTTAAAAAAAACGTGCGCGCACGGAGACGTTTTTAAATATTTTCCCATGCGCGAACAAATTTTTTTTCCTTTTAATAAATTCTAAAAAACATTAAATAATATTCAAAATTCACCTACCAAAGTTACAACTACAATATATTAAATTTCTTACATTTTCAACAAAGTTTTTATTACAATTTTAATTTTAATTTGTCCTATTGAAAGAGTTAGACTTTAATTTGCGCACGAGAGTGAATTTTTTTTTTTTTTTAATATATGTGTGGCCATGAAAAATATTATTTTTTTAGGTACGATTTTTTTCCCCATAGATTTTGTAGCGTTCAATTTATAGTTATCCTTTATATTTTTGTCCCTAAAGTTTTTATTATAGTACAAATTGAACTCTACAAAATCCATGAAAAAAATAAAAAACAAATCGTACCTAAATAAATAATATTTTTCATGGCCGTCTTATTAAAAATAAAGTTCACTCCCGTGCGCAAATTAAAGTTTAGCTCTTTCAATAGGACAAATTAAAATAAAAATTGTAATTAAAAATTTGTTGAAAATGTAAGAAATTTAATGTATTGTAGTTGTAACTTTGGTATGTGAATTATGAATATTATTTAATGTTTTTTAGAATTTGTTTAAAGAAAAATAAATCGTGCACGCGATGGAAAAATATGTGAAAAGAATTTTAAATGAGAAAAATTATTTCAATATGGATTTTTGGATGATTTTTATATTTTAAAAAGTTTCATTAAAAAAAACGCGCGCACACGGAGACGTCTCTGTGCGCACACGGTGTAATTAAAAATTTGTTGAAAATGTAAGAAATTTAATGTATTGTAGTTGTAACTTTGGTACGTGAATTATAAATATTATTTAATGTTTTTTAGAATTTGTTTAAAGAAAAAAAATAATTCGTGCACTCGATGGAAAAATATGTGAAAAGAATTTTAAATGAGAAAAACTATTTCAATATGGGTTTTTGGATGATTTTTTTTTTTTTTTTTTTTTTTTACAACTTTAAAATGAAATATTTTTTTCCAGCATAATAAAATATCAAAATCATCCAAAAACACATATTGAAATAATTTTTTTTATTTAAAAAGAAAATGCATTTAACCCCTTTTTTTAGCAATTGGATAAACTTTTTTTTTCCCTATTTTTCATTACTTTTTGGACAGTCCAATGTATTTTCTCAGTCATTCCATAACACGCAAACGGCTATACCATTGAAATATAGTTTATAAGTTTTATTAATTCAATTCATTTCTCTTTTCACTTAGAAGATATACAGTTACTACAAATGAATACTTTTAGTTTCATTTTTCTGTTTGATGCATTTCGCTCAACATTTATCCAAGGTTTCCTTGTAAATTAATTGAGACTTTTGCTTAATCTGGTGCTCATTTTTATTGTGCAGATCTTCCTTCATCAATTCGATCTAATATGTGTGTGGTAAAATATATATCTGTACTAATTAGTATACTATTGTATGAGCAACAGACAAAATATAGAGAAAACATCCATTCCACAGAGTGATAAAGCAAAAACATCTTCATTGTTATTTAACAGGGAAAAAAAACCACATCGTCAAATTTGAGAAGTTTAGGTGTCTCTCTATTTGCATCTTGCAACCATGTAAATAATTCGTTCCTCATTTATTGCTTCTTTTTGGAAGGGAAAAAATGTTTTATGTGTGAAGCTCTCTCGGGCACCACTCCGGATAATACAGAGCTGGCGCACACTCTGCATATACGGAGTGGAGCTCATGTGATCCGAGAGCTCCGAATAATTCGGAGCTCGAGCTCGCTCTCCAAATTTTTTGGGTAGATTACTGCAAAAATCATCTCATACTCTTGACTATTGAAATGAAAAAATAAAACTTTATGGTGAAAAGAATGATTAGAAAGCACAAGGAAGATTAATTGAACTTACTAATTTTTTTATGCTTCAACAATATCAGAGCCTGTTTTTTTTATATAATTAGTTCTAATGTAGAAGTTTAATTAAAACATAAAACCAAAAACAAAAAATCATAAAACATATTTTTACCTCTTGAATTCTCTAGCTCCTTCAATATTTTTAATATTTTTAATTTGAGAATGATATTTTACGACCTAAAAAAAATTGAAAACAAATTCAATATTGATAGAACAGTAAATACAAATTATAGAGTACACAATTTGTTAATAATAAATAATCTAATAAAAACTTTAGGGAAAAAAATATAAAGGATAACTACAAATTGAACTCTACAAAATCTATGGAAAAAAAAAAAGAAATCGTACCTAAATAAATAATATTTTTCATGGCCGTGTTATTAAAAAAAAAAAACTTCACTCCCGTGCGCAAATTAAAGTTTAGTTATTTCAATAGGATAAAGTAAAATTAAAATTGTAAATAATAATTTGTTGAAAATGTAAGAAATTTAATGTATTGTAATTGTAACTTTGGTATGTGAATTATGAATATTATTTAATGTTTTTTAGAATTTGTTTAAAGGAAAAAAAAAAAAAAATCGTCGCGCGATAGGAAAATATGTGAAAAGAATTTTAAATGAAAAAAATTATTTCAATATGGGTTTTTGGATAATTTTGATATTTTATTAAGGTTCATCATTTAAAAAAAAAAATATTCCGTGCGCGAACGGAGACGTCTCCGTGCGCGCACGAAGGGCTCTCCGTCACGGAGAATTTTTTTTTTCCCAACTTAATAAAATATCAAAATCATTCAAAAACTCATATTGAAATAATTTTATTTATTTAAAATTCTACATGAAAGTGATTTTTTTTTCGAAAAAACAAATGAACACAGAAGCAATCCATGCATTTAACCTTATTTTTAGCAATTGGATAAACCCTAAACTTATATATCAAAACAAAACACTAAACAAATTTTAACAAGGTTAAACAATTAAATCCCAACTAAATGTTAATGCTCCCGACAGAAAATTATTGAAACTTGTGCTGTGAATTAAATTTACTGAAACACGTAACATACAAAAATAGTAAAAGCAAAATATACTTACAGAAAGACGAAAAACATAAACCTAAACAAAAACGATAAAACATAAAGGTGCAAAAAAAAAAAAATTGGAATGAAAAAGCAAAAATATAACAAATCGAAATCTACCTTCAAAGAGAATATTTTGCCACCTCACAGCGTAATCGAATTTTTTTTTTTTTTTTTTGTTAAATCTTTGACAAAGACAAAACTGTGTAGAAAATGCATTTGCATGCATGTATATATAGGGCAGAAAATGTAAGTCGGCAAATTTTTTTTTTTTGGATTTTGTGTGTTTTTTATTGACTAATATGGCAGTCGGTTATAAAATATCAACATAAAATACGGCAGCATTTTTTTTTTTTTTTTTTTTTTTTTTTTTTTTTTTTTTTTTTACTTCAGGTGAAGTCGGCTATATGGATGAACAAGACAAAACTGATTTCAATGTGAAAAGTACTTGATAGAAAACCAGATAATGAACAGTTAACAACCAGTTTAATGTGAAATGGAGGGTGCACAAATGAACAGTGATTTGGATATCCTCTCTTTTAATATAGTAGGATATGAGACGTCAAAAATAAAGTGGTAGCGCAAGTATAAATTAATGTACACATTCTTACGAAGTCTATTCCATCAAATAACGAATTCGGCTTGTAGGAGTTCATTAAAAAGAAATAAAATTTCTTTAATTCCTAGTACTTTAAATTTTTAGTAAAATACGTAAATCAACAAAGTCCACTAATTTTCACCTATTAAGTAGTAAACGATGTTCTTATTTTTCTTTTTTGGAGAGATATTTTTGACATAGATTTTACTTGAACTGTCCATCTAGTTTCTTTTCGGAATTCAACAAGATTAAATAAGTCATATTTCAGTGTAAATAAGTCATATTAAGGCCCTTTTTGGTAACCCTTTTTTTCTCGTCCTCATTTTCAATCACGTATTCTCACAATAAAATATTCTTCATGTAAACTCAAAAATCTTTCCTACTTTTTAACCATACATTCTCCAAAAAATTACTATTCAAAAACTCATTCTTCCAAAAAAAAAGGCTGTCAAACGAGGCCAAAGCCAAAACTTGTAGGTGTGGGCTTCAAAGGTCACATACCCAAGAGGATACGAAGTTACGAACTTCAATTCAAATTTAAACACAAAAGAGCAAAATATGGTCTATTGCATTGTCCTTGATGCCAAACAAAGTATTCAAATAATGTTATCATTTCTTTCGTCTTAAATATTAGAGTCCGTTTGATTGTAAATGTAAAAAATGGATAGAAAGAAAATGAATTCCAGGGAATTGAATTGCCTAAAAATTATTTTATTGAGAATTATAATTAATTGTGCTTGATTTGTATAATTTTCCACCTGGAAAATATTGAAAGTTTAGTGTCCATTTGACTTCGTTTTTCATGAAAATTGTCCATTAAAGTGATAATTTTTTCTACCATTGGGTCTAGAATTTATTCCAATGGCCAAAAAGTAAAAAAAAAAATCTAATTTTTTTTTACCATACCGGATATCATTCGTTTGGCTTTGTTTTACATGAAAATTGTTAATAAAAGTGAGAATTTTTTTTACCATTATGTCTAGATTTTTTTCTAATTACCAAAACAAAAAAAAAAACAAAAAACTGGAAAATGAATGACCAACCAACCCAAAAGAAAACAAATTCCACTCACGCATTGAAAAGAGGCGCGTGGGTGGAATTTGTTTTAACCAATTCTAGGCAAAAAAAAATCTATCAAACACTGAAAAAAGATGGAATATGAAAACTTTTTCCATTTTCCCAAGAAAATGCAACCTATCAAACTAGAGTCCGTTTGATTGCGAAGATGAAAAATGGACGGAAAGAAAATGAATTTTAGGAAATTGAATTGCCTAAAATTTATTTTATTGAGAATTATAATTAAATTATGTTTGATTGATATAATTTTTCACCTGAAAAAATGTTGAAAGTTTGATGTATGTTTGACTTTGTTTCTCATGAAAATTGTCCGTTAAAATAATAACTTTTTTTACCATTCAGTCTAGAATTTGTTCTAATTGCCAAAAAAAATAAAAATTATCATACCGAATACCATTCGTTTGGCTTTGTTTTGCATGAAAATTATCAATAAAAGTTATAAAAAATTTTACCATTGTGTCTAGAATTTTTTCCATGCCAAAAATAAAATTAAAGAAAAAAAAAAAAAAGAAGCAGAACCTGGAAATGAAAAACCAACAAAAACAAAGAGACATTTTCATCAATTTCCTGGAAAAAGCGGCGCGTGGGTGGCGGCTCGAAAATGTTTTCCAGGCAGAATTTTTGGCATCAAACAAATGAAAAAGTAGGAAAATGGAAAATTTCCATGGAAAATGATTGTTATCAAACACAGCATTAGTTTTCATCTCAAAAATTTCACTTACACAGAACAGTAGATCTTCACAGCAATGCTTCGGATTCATGAGCCCGCCATTCTACTATTGCCAGCGTATGGCGGCCACCACAAGCAACAAGTTTAGCACACCAACGTCCTTCAGTTTCGTTGCTGCTGAGATCTTCGGGGGGTGGCAAGGTTATGGGAACTTCTGCTGGATGACCAGTAGTAACCTTACGCCCATATCCTAAACGTCCATGGTCTCCACGCCCAAACTGCCACAGGACGAGTCAATATGTACTGAAAATCTCACACACGAATAAGATAGTCTTCCCACAAATAGGGAGACAATATTTTGATATTTTCCATTATGTTTTCTGTTTAGAACTACAGAGAGAGAGAGAGAGTAATAAGTTCAATTCATGAAATGGTAAAGAATGCAAAGCACTCACTGAATACATGCGACCATCCTTTGTTAATGCAACAGAGTGAGTGCCCCCACAAGACACCTGCAAATTAGATGAGAACCTTAAATGATAGGACTTCCATGAGAAGCAAAAGGAGGAAAAGAATGAACATTTGAAGTAACCATGTCAAATATATTTCGCACTTCAGCATCCAATCATGCAAAATAGTCCATTGAATAGAATTAAGCAACCAAATAGACAAATAATGACAACTACAAAGTCCACTATCCTGCTAACTTGAGAGCTAAAAGCAAACTTGAGGCACAAGATGACAATAGAGGAGAAGATATTTAATCGAGAGAGAGATGTAATGGCACGAAATTGCTTTTCCCAGACATTTATGGCTCCACGTTGTAGCAATAGTAAAATGAAAATGAATCTTTATGAAGCGCGCGCACACCTGCACAATGTCTTCCCCAGCTAGAAGTTGAACCCTTTGAGGAACCATTTTGCTGCTCTTATCATCTCCAAATCCAAGTCTCCCATGCTCCCCTCTGCCCCAACCATATACCTATGCAACAGAGACATCATCAACAGATGACCTAATTTAGCAATAATTATACGGTTCAATTACTACATGCATTCAGAATCTCCAGTAAACATTAAGCATAAATGGACAACTCCAGTGATATGAATAACATACAAACAAGTAATAGACTGATTGCAAACAAACCCAGCAAAGGTTGAGGAACTCCTTAACTGAAAGACTGAGTAAAGTAGGCATATCCCAGTTAAAAATAACAGAATCTTAAGAAACATTTGGGAGCATCTTTGGACTCACAAACTGAAGTCTGATGAAGTATTTTACCCAATTTCTAATCTCTTTATACCAACAACTCTGCCTCTCGTTGAAGCATTTTACCCCAATGCCTAAAGAGTCATGGATTAAATGCAAGTGACTATCAAACAGGCAGAAAGATTTGAAGAACTTCGATATTTTCAAAGTTCATAAAAAATTTCAGACCTCAAAGCTTTCACTCCCAAAATAATAATAATAAACACACACACACACAAACTGTATTGATTCCATTGAATACACTACCAAATCAATTTTTCTTGTATTTTTGCTAGCATACATGAGACCGGATGTCCGTGGATGTTGGGAGGATCACTCATGAAAATCGATGGCATATTGGAGAACACCGTATCAATTAGTGCTCAATGCTCACAAAATGGTCATGTAAAGTAATTAATAAATTGCTGATCACATATTTTTCTTCTAAGCACATGAATCTGAAAGAAGAATTACAGTGCCTAGCTGAAATTTTGTGATGAAATGAAGCCAAATCATCACACAACATTTTAGGTGATTAACTCGACGACTGGAGATGGGATATGGTTAAATTCGGCATCTACTCTGATTCCCAGCTTTTAATATTAGTTCTACAATGATAACTACCTTTTCTTCCTGCTCAAAATAACACAAGTCAATGAATAAGTACAAAAGAGAGCATAGAAGAAAAAAGAATCAAAGATACCTCCCCATCATCTGTCAATGCAGTAGAATGCCATCCTCCAGCAGCAATATCTACCTGGAAAACCATGCATGACCCTTATGTTATCCATTGTTAAAATTATACACAGAAATCAGTTTCTAAATGCATGGATAGAAATATCTGAACATTTTTTTTTTCCTTTTACTTCTGTTAATTAAAACATTGAAGAAACGAACAGAAGAATCATTTTGAATTCCTATCAGAAATTATGATGAGTTACAAGTTTTAATGGCTACAGGATTCTGTGGCAACCCAAGGATCCATTAACAGTTGAACTGTGGAAACATAGTTGATGACTTTTTCCTTTTATAATAGAACTTTGCATAACTGTTTATTGATATGCCATAATTCATTGCATTTAGCATTAGTGTTACACCTCAAATAGTATTTTAGAATCTCTCCAATCAAACATCTTTCTCATAATTCACCAAATTCGTATCATTTCCTGGATTTAAAGAAGACAGCAATCACTTCATTGGAGAATTTTGGTGCTTCCATGATGCACTTTTAAATTGAAAAAAAAAAGTTCTAACTTCTTCCCTCCAGATGTGTTATGCGATTGCACATGAGCAGTGAAGCTACAGACACCAACAAAACTTAGCAAATATTATACATGATCAAAATTGATAGCTATCTGTTAAGATAAAGATCAACACTGAAGTGACAAGAAACAGGAGAAGCGGCTATGAAGGAAGCCAATATTTAGGAGTTGTAACTTGGATAAGAAAAGAAAATTATGCTAAAGAAATAAAGGTAAAAATATAATGATTTCCGCAATATAAATCACCCAATCAGAGAAAATAGTCCAAACCAGAGTAAGTCCGGATAGTCCCTGGACAGGAATAGGTTGTGATCTTGGCTGGGTATCACCTGTTCCAAGTTGGCCGTACTCATTATTACCCCATGCCATTAGTACTCCGTCATCAAGGAGCGCTAAGTTGTGAAAAGCTCCAACTGTAATTGTCCTCACACTATCAAGGCCTTGTACTCGAACAGGGGTGGAAATCTGCTTTCTGTAAATAAGGTAACAAACATTTAAATAAGCCAATGCTGCAAGCTACTAAAGGTTATAAAGTATTTTAAAAGGCGATAACTTGCAGGGATACAAAAATAAAAACAACACATAGTCCTTGTTTGACACCCATTAATTTCTCTCTCTTTCTCATTCTCATTCTCATTCTTCATTTCAACCACACATTCTCCAAATAAAATAATATTACACATAAATCAAAAAAAATTCATCACTTTTCCACCACACATTCTCACATCAATCACTATTTCAAAATTTCTACTTCTCCCAAAATGGGTTTCAAACATGGGCTTAAAAGACTTCAGTCCACGGGTGCATACATGTCTCCAGGAGGCCATGGTTGACCCCATGTCCATACATGTCCTTCCCGAGTAAGAACAACTGAGTGTGTGCCGCCAGCAGCTACCTGTATTGCAAGAAGAATATGGAACTTTACCAAAGTATGGAAGCCCTTAATGTTGGTACATTCACATTAGAATATTAATCGAAGTTGTTAAATGCATCACCAACAACTAGGCATCTACCATAATCAATAGAAGTAAGCGTTCAAATTTCTAATCAATATGCATCTACCATAATCTCAGTTTTGTTAAGCGCTGACTTTTAATTAATTTTGTTAGTTCTTTTTCTTTTTTCTTTTTTCTTTTTTTGCTGAACAAGCCAAGCCAAGAGGTGTATGGACTCTAAAGATGCAGATAGTCCTTTTAAATGAACCACATATTGATTTAAATCACCTGCCGAACCGATAATTTTGGCACACATCTTTGTGGTATGACAATATCCCTCCTAACAGGTTTACCCGTGTCAGCTTTACGCTCAGGTTCTTCACCACACTGTCCATACTCATTTCCACCTGCACCAAAGAAAAGTTGACATCCTTTAGAAAAATAAATAATTATTTCCACCATTATGTTCAATTTTGGATAAATTTATATAATCTAACAAAAATCAAGTCCCAAAATCTCCACAAAGGTACAAAGATAACTTTGACACCCAAATATTTTTTAGATTTAATCATATTTTCCTTTTTTGCATTTTTTCCTCAATAAGAAAAATGAAAAAGGGTTCATAGAACGAAGTAAACATACCCCAAGCATAAGCTTGGCCTTGATTATCAACAGCCAAGCAATGCCACCCACCAATCGCCGCCTGAAATCAATATACCCCTATTAAACTTAGCATCCAACTTTGCCTTTATTTAAATTTTTAAACACAAATAAGGCCTCAAAACAATAAGAGTACCTGAACAATTTTCACACTAGCAAGCGCCTTCACTTGACTAGGAATATTCTCAGTTTTCGTTTCCGGTGGGTGCCCCAGCGTCCCTCTTTGATTCCAACCCCAAGTAAACAACTAAATTCACAAATATACAATCGAAAATCAATAAAACCCAAAAAAACAACTATCAATTTTATCTAACTCAAACCCCTAAAATATACTGAAAATTTTATCAAAGTACTATAGTAGAAAAAACAGTTAACAGAGTAAAAATTTTAGGAAAACCTTGCCGTCTTCACAAATTGCAAGAGAGTTGCGGCTACCGGCGACGACGGAGCTAACCTCATTTGACAAAAGAGATGTAATTGTGCAGACCCATTCTTTCTCTTCATTGTTTCCTATTCCTAACTGCCCATCTTCACCAGAACCCCTGAACAAGAAAACTACACAGTTAAAAACAAATTGATTTTATAGAATAGCCGGTGTGTGCGCGTCAGTGTGTGTTGAGGTGGGGGTTGGGGTGATGGGTGACGGGTGGGTAAGGAATGAGGAGACCAGACCATGATATGACAGCGGTTTTCGAAGCCATTAATGCAGTCAGTATACTGCTAGTGCCGAGTATTTTGCTCCCTCAAGCAGAAATATATATTTTTATATATGGTGAATCAAGAATGTGTAATTGAAGCTTCTAAAGGGAATTTTTTTTTTTTCAGTTTTGATAGTGGATATCAAGAGTGCGTATCTGATTCGAAATTGCATCTTTGGATAAATTTTAGTACTTTTTTGAAGTTTTATTTATTAATTATCGCACTCATATTTTCAACCTTATTATATTGTGACATCTTGTTCACGACTAGCTAAAATGGTAAGTGACAAGTTGAAATAAAAAAGATATCTTTGATGAACTTTGAAATAGAAGTTACTAAGCTATTCAGATTTCTAAAAGTCGTAAATTAAAAGTTTCCTAACTTTCGAATAGCTAGTGTTGAACCAATAGTCTGCACACAAGCGAGCAGCAAATCTTGGCATATTCATATGCTTGAATGTGTCGCTAACTCGAAGTGTAAAGGCTTGTCTGGCATAGCTGAAATTTTGGATGAAAATTCCTTCTTTGACCGTTGAGGGCTTCAACGGTAGTATTAGCACAGAACTAGTCAAAATATTTGTAAGAAAAAGTCAAAATAAACGGCTCCAAAATCAATTATGGAATGCAGAAAATCGTAGTCAGACAGGCTCTAAGATTCTTTCTATTGAGTAGGCAAAATAAGTAACTTGTACTCGTATTACTCTTCATGCGTTTTGTGAAACTGCAATTGTCCTGACCTATCGTTTGGCTAATTTATTTATTTTGAAAAAAAAAAAATTGATCAAATTTACGATTTCACTTCAATATCACAAGTTATTTAACTTTAAAAATGAATTAAATACAAGATTAAGACAATGTTTGAATTCGTATTTTTAAATTTACAAACACATATCTAGTCAATTGTTCAAATGAGATACTACGACTAAAAAAAAAAAACCTTGCTTTTCACATTCACATTTTCGCAAATAATACATCAATTGAATTGATTCAAATAAATATGAATTTAATGCAAAATTAAAACAAGATTTGAATTCATATATTTAAGTTTTCAAACACACACACGTATGTATATATTTAATTGCTCCAATGAGATACAACATCGTTTTCAAAGAAAAGTGACAAAATTTCACTTTTTCACATTCTCATTTTTACAATTTTCTCACGCACCAAAAAAAGTAGTGTTTGTTACCTTTTTAAAAAAAAAAAAAAATTTATGTCACTTTTTTTTTTAGTAACAAACATTACTTTTTTATTTTTAAATAAAAATGTGTCACTTAATTTAAAAATTGACATTACATTACTTAATTTTACACAACATTTTTTATTTTCTGTCACTTTCTTGAAATTTCTGTCAATTTTTGAGTTACCTACTTTATTTTTTAATAAAAAAGTGATATTTAACTTTTAAAAAGTAGCATCAAAAGAAGAACACTTCATAAAAAGGTTACATCGACACTTAATTTACACAATATTTTTTGCTTTAAAAATACTTTTAATATGATTTTTCAAAAGACAACTAATTTTAAAGGTATTTTTGCCCCAAATTATATTAGACTTGTCCCCATTTTTTTTACTCTTCTTTCACATTCTTATCCTCTTTCTTCCATTAACTAATACATTAATCCTAATATTTTGTTAGCGTCCAAATATTTCAAATATCCGCTCACACTCAAACTCGTCATCCCTGCAAAATAATTTAGAGTTGAAGAAAGATTTAACGAACTCAAGAAACAACTCTATAAAAATACCAAAGGTCCGTTTGATTGCAAATATGGAAAATTGACGGAAAGAAAATGAATTCTAGGGAATTGAATCGACTAGAAATTATTTTACTGGGAATTGTAATTAATTGTGTTTAATTGATATAATTTTCCACCTAATTCGTTTGGCTTTGTTTTTCATGAAAATTATCAATTAAAGTTATAATTTTTTTTACAATTGGAGATATAATTTGTTTAGATTGCCAAAAAATTTAAAATTTAAAAAAAATTGATATTCGTTTGGCTTTGTTTTACATGAAAATCGTCAATTTAAGGAATAATTTTTTTTTACAATTGTGAATAGATTATGTATCAATTGCCAAAAAAGAAAAAAAAAATCATGAAAACCATTTCCCCACCTAAAAGGTGGGAAAATGAATTCAAGTAAAAGCTAGAAAATATTCACCATGTGAGAGAAAGTGGCAAAACCAATTGTCAAGAAAAAACATGCTAACACCAAAAAACATGAAAAATAGTCCATGGAAAATCAACCATATCAAACATGCCCTAACAGACCAATTTTCAAATTAAAGTAGTCCCTTGAATCATCTATAGCTGTTACTGTATATTTTCACGTTACATTTATACATCTAGATGAAACATTCTCATTTCTTTCAAATTCATCATATTACTGTATATTTTCACGTTACATTTATACATCTAGATGAAACATTCTCATTTCTTTCAAATTCATCATATGAATATTATACTATCAACTCACGCAACAATCAAACCATACAGATTAGGTCTAATAATTGTTCTTCAGAGTTCAGCCCTTTCACCCTACTATGTTCTTGAAGCCAAAATGGAAAAACATGTACCACTTTCCAATTTCATCGAGGACTATTTAACGACGAACTTAGAAATTCATGGACAGCATAGTCAAAAAGAATAAGTAGGAGACTAACAAACAATAATGAGAATGCCCGAGGACCAACGGCACAAATATCCCATCAATTAAAGCCAAAGACAACATGAAATTCCATAAAGCCCCTCATCCAAGAGATAAATATATCAACCATATTCTTTTAGCGTTTGTAGAAACATGTTTTCATATTACCGAATCAAGTAAGTCTATTATGATAGGAATTCTACGCCGAAAATACAACACGAAGAGCACGATGCTAAGATACAAATTCATCACTGCTGACCCTCGCCGGAGTCATGTTTTGAAGATTCCTTGATCTCGTCCCCGCCATCATCCTGCAATCAAAACAATATAAAGGATTAATATTTATACGTGCCATGGCAAGTTGAGCATATAGGTTGCCTTTAGTTATTAAGACCTTGATGATGTAGACCTGAATTTAGGGTCTGTTTGGGATAGCTTTTGTTTTAATTTCTATTTTCTTTAGGAGAGCCTCCAAGGAAGCCAGATTGCTCAAACTTCATCTAAAAGCTCTTCTAATATGACAAAGTAATTGTACAAAATTATCCAAACGTGTCCAGAAGTAGCTTCTTAGACTCAAAAGCAACTTTTTGCCTTCAGCATGGTTAAAAACATTGGAACAAAATAAATCTCCCAAGAGACATGTACAGACAAAACTATTCTGCCAAAAGAGCCCTGGTCTTTCTATAAGAACTGTATTTTTCTGGCCAATTTATTGAGGAACTCAACGCAATGCCATGTCTAAAACCTGAACGTTGAGAGTTAGATGAGAAGCAATAAAAGCGTCATGTTAAAATGCTCTAGCTTATGCCTAATTGATAATCAGGGCATCACATTAAAGTTGAAAAAGAAGTATGAGAACCATGGAGTTCCAGTATGGGTGGAGGGAGATACCGCTGCATCAGAAGTCCAAAGTGTCAGATTGTCTCGGAGAAGTTGCATGATCAAAGTGCTGTCCTTGTATGATTCCTCGCCCAATGTATCTAGCTCAGAGATGGCTTCATCAAAAGCCTGAAAAAAAAAAAAAAAAAGCAAAGCGTTACATATACACAGTTAAACAGGCTGGTAATGCATATGAGAACAGTAAGATAGAATTGGCAGAAATGAAGAATGGATAACTATATCACCAAAATAATTAGTAGTGCAAGGAAAAAAGGAAGGAAATAAGAGGGGGTGAAACCAATCAAGAGAGTCAGATATGTACGTCACACACTATTTTCATGACAAATGGTATTAGAGTTGTAAGAATGAAGGCCACAAATTATCAAATAGTCTACTTCTAAGAACAAGGGTGTAGAATCTCAAAATGGTCTATCTTGGTCCGTAGGTTTTCACACACTCAGAATGAACACGTGGTTTGATTGTCAATTACCACCTCTTGGCAGTAAGAAATTTTGATTTTGATTTCATGCATGCTCAATTACCATAACAAAGCTCATTCATGATGCTTTTATATAACTGCCTCTTTTCCCATACCCCTGCTTCCAGAGTTTTGCTCACTTTATCTTCCCTACACCACCTTGATAACAAGTTCTGTTGGTTAGTTTCCAGCCATTAGCTTTCTGAAACTATAGATTGAAGATGAAATGCAATACAAGACTTGCAAATTTGATCAGGAGCACGTGCCTCTTGGGTCCCTAAAATTCAGATAGCCCATGAAGGGGCTAAATTTAAGCAATGGGATAAGTTACCCCATAAATTTACGATGAAGCTTACTTGAGTCTAGTGCTTAGTACATTAATAAACATTTAGAAGATAAAGAATAAAATCCTGCAGTAATCCTAGAAGTGTTAATCAGCCTTTTAGCTAAATCAACTTTCAATAAACAATTTTACATTGATCATATGTAAACTTTTTCCTCAAACTGCCATGACCAAGATCTAATCACATCATTGGCGCTGCTTCTTCTCACTTAACTCAATCAGCTATAATATTTTGAATACACATATCCAGGGTACTATTACGTATTAGAGTTTTCAAAAGTACAGAGGTGTACTCATTAAAGCGGGCATTAAGAAGCTTGAAAGCTTACAATTTTAGTGCCTTTTGTCAATGCTTGCACATTAAAATACTGAGGCACAGGCTTCATGCTTATGCCCCTTGTGATGTGAACCCAACCAAAAATTGATTTTAAGAACCTACGAACAAGATGGAACCAACCCAAGAAAGCTAGAAATCACATCACGCAAAGATCAACCCAACCCATTGTTCGACCAGTATCAAGAACCGAGATTACGCGTAAGAAATCCGACCCGTTGATTACCCGGAACAAGAACCGTGAAGTGGGAACGCCACAAAAGGATTACGAAACTTTTTGATAAGTTCAAGTTATAACTTTAAACCACCAAGAACATGGAGGAATAAAACTCTCAAATTTAATTTAATTCTCTTAAATAATCAAAGCCTTGTTTTCTTAATATAATGAAATAATAAGGTATTTATATAAAACCTCTAAAAACCCTAATTGTACGAAAATATAATTCTCATATTGTAAAAGATGCTAAAAATATAGAACTATAATTAAACTAGAAAACTGGCAAAAATTAAAGATCTCGTGCCGATTTTGTTCTATCCGTGGTCACATCATCCCCTCTCTTCGAAAGGATTCGTCCTCGAATCCGTGCCTTGTGATCGAGTAGGAAATAACCAACCTGCTATTCATCCCATCACTGCACCATCTGGATCAAATGAAAAAAAAATTCCTCCCATGAAATAGGATCAATACACGGTACATTTCCATTTTGCAGGTATAGATGTATTGCAACACAAACTCAATCAACCATAGATGTTGCATGAACTCCCACGCACAATGATCAACTTGAAAGAAAGAATTAAGCAAAACACAATTGAATTTGTTAGCTTTCCCAAAAACGAGATATGGATACTCATGCTCATAATGTATCGTCTCCACCACAATATTTTCAATCATTTGCTCAACACTCTCTTCTATTATTTTCTTACTATCTTGCTGAACCATCTCTACAATTTTTATACCAGCCTGCTCGTACTCCTCCTTTTTAATTTGTTCACTCTCCTCAATTTCAACTACATTTTTCAATTCACCATCCTCCATCTCAACTCCCCTATCTATGGGCTCCTCTTGCAATGCAACCCCGGTGTTCTTTTTAGGTGTGCCACCTCCCTCTTTTGTTTTTCCCCTTCTGCCTCCCCTCTCAACTTCCATTGGTTTGCAAATGACTGTTCTAGTATCAAGCCAACCAAAGTGATGTTTGCCCTATCCTGAAGAAACCTATACATATTCCTCCCCATATCATAAACAGTCTTCCTCTCATGCGTCCAAGGTCTCCCAAACAAGATATGAAAAGATTTTAATGGCACTACATCATACCAAACTTCATCACTATATCTCTCAATGGTGACATTTACTAGAACCTGCTTGGTCACATATAATTTCCCACATTCCTTCAACCAAGTCATCCTATAAGGCCTAGGGTGTTGTAAAGGTAATCCCAATTTTTCCACCATCGTAATACTAGCTAAATTTGACATGTACTCCTTATAAATAGTCAAACTGCAAATTGTACTACCCACAAAACACCGAATTTGAAAAATGTGCCCCCAATCACCATCCATCATTTTACGAAAGTGTAATCAAGAAGACTCAAGAAAAGAATTGCATTTGATGAAATTTCGAATGAGAATTCTTTTAATTCAAGAAAGTGGTTCTTGAATTTTTTAGATTGGAGTGAACACAAACAGATTTTGAATTTGAAATAGATAATAGAATAGTGATAACTTCCCAAATAAGTCAATAAATCTTTTTTAACAGTACCTCGTGAACAGTAAAAAAAAAGTTTTTTTACAGCTCGAAATTCAACTACGAAACTGACAAAAGAAATGGGAGTTGATTTGGATGCTAAATTAGCCCAAAAACAACTTTTGACTCATTTTTTTGAAATTTTCTGAATCAAAGACTCAAAATTTACGATGGACATGAAGAACAAAAACAAAAGACTCAAAAGAAAGAAAAGATAGAACCTGAATTTGGAGCCCAAGCTCTGATACCAAATAATGTGAACCCAACCAAGAATTGATCTTGGGAACCCACAAACAAGAAGGAACCAACCCAAGAAAGCTAGAAATCACGCGCGCAAAGATCAACCCGACCCGTTATTCGACCCATATCAAGAACCAAGATTACGCGTAAGAAATTCGACCCGTTGATTACTCGGAACAAGAACCGTAAAGTGGGAACGTCACAAAAGGATTGCGAAACCTTTTGACGAGTTCAAGTTAGAACTTTAAACCACCAAGAACATGGAGGAATAAAACTCTCAAATTTAATTTAATTCTCTAAAACAATCAAAGTCTTGTTTTCTTAATACAATGAAATAATGAGGTATTTATATGAAACCTCTAAAAACCCTAATTGCACGAAAATATAATTCTAATATTGTAAAAAATGCTAAAAATATAGAATTCTAATTTAACTAGGAAACTGCCAAAAATTGAAGATCTCGCGCTGAATTTGTTCTATCCGTGGTCACATCACCTTGGCCATGGTTTAAAAAACCCAATTGAGGAATTGAGAACCCCTTAAGAGGGAGGCAAGCAAAAAACACCCTGAGGCGCAATTTGTGAGACAGTTCTTGTAAGCATGCTCCTCAGTTGTGTGAGGCACATGCCTCAAGGTTTGTGAGTCGTGCGGTACTTAATTTTATAAACTTAGCCCCATTTTTCTACCATTATTCAATGAAAATGAGTTTTGAAATAGTAAATATTTGGAGAATGTGTGGTTAAAAAGAGGAAAAAAAATTTGGATTTCGTGTAAAATATTTTATTGTGAGAATGTGATTGAAAATGAGTTTGAAAAAAAAAAATGAATTTTGATATAATGGTAGTCACACAACATAAAAAATTTGATTTGACTCATTTTGGAATAACCTACTGTCCACTAAAGCTTTTTAAATTGTGTTTCTCATAGAAACACTTTGGAAATACGCGCCGACTAAAATAATAGTTTTTTTTTTTTTTTTTGCGCACTTTTAAATGTTATATTAAGATTTTTTATGAGCTTATTTTAAATTTTAATAATTTTTGACTTTTTTTTAGTTGATGGTGAGGCATACTATTGGAAAAACGCCTCAATACCTGAATTACGCCTTTTTAAATATTGCCCGAGTCATTTGTTCCTTACTCTTGCATTTTCTTTCGCTTCTTTTACCTACCTCAGCTTGTTCAGCTGGTTTGTTTCATAGCCCTGAAATTTAAAGGGTTTTTTAGCTTATTTTAAGTGCAACCTAACCAAAAGTTACATAAAACAACAGGAGATTGGCAAAGCCCTGATCACCCTAGCCCCAAACAACTAAAACGTAAGTAAGATCCCTTTTAAAGGTACATTGCAACTTCTAGGCAGCACACGACTGGTGCAGAAGACCTGTGATTAGTAACTTTACTCTTCTCTTTCTTTAATATTTTTCACATTTTTTCTGTTTGTTTATCTTGGTTTCTCTTTTCCATTAAAACCAAAGCAAGAAAAATTCTTTCAAATAGTTGGTCAAGTGTTTCATTTTCTTAAACTGTCAGTTCTAGTAGTGAATTAGTGGTCTTGTTATGTGATTACCATTGTTCTAAAAGCCGTTGCTAAACACGGCACGGACAAAGCACTTTACCTTGGAAATAAACGCGAATTAAACGATCAACTGCTAAGTTGACCGCTTAATGCACGCCTACACAAGCTTGGCTTTGTTAAATTTTTTTCTTATTTTTTCCCCCTTTTTAAAAAACTTTTATTTGACTTTATTTATTAATTTATTAATTTTTTATTTTTTCCTTTTTTTAAAAGGCTTTTATTTTACTTTAGTTTCAAGTTTTTAAATGATTTAGATAAGATTTAATATATAGTCTATTTATATTGTGTAATTATGACTTTGAGATTTATCGTATTGTTTGAAACTTCGAAAGTATATATAAAGTTCTTAAAAATCTATTAAGTAGGACTTGTCTAATTGAAAGTTAAAACTATGAAAAATAGTTTAGCATTTGCATTTCAAAAATTTGAAAAATTGTATAATTAACTAATTGTAGTAATTATTAGTTAAATATAGGATTTATTAATTTTAGATATCTGATATGTATTATTATAATTATCAAATAATTTTTAGAACGAGTAAGTCTTAAAATAATAACAAACATAAGTAACGTTACTTTGTGCCTATGTTAGTAAAACTTGAAGTTTGGCCTCCAAGACTAGCCACGATTTATGCTTTTTAGAATACCGATGATTATTGATTACTATGTTAATTATTCACGAGGAAATTGATCAAAATATCCACTTCCACTTCGTTAATCCATTTTATGTTTATAGTTGCATATTGAGGTTCTAGTTTCGTTGAAATGTTATAGTAACTTTAGAAGATTTTCAGTTTATTATGAAATAATTTTATTTACTATAGTTTTTGAATTACTTATTTCTCATGTTGAGGCATATGCTTCAAAGAACCTTGAGGCATATACTTTCGTCCGAAGGAGGCAAAATGCCATAACTAATTTATGCCTCTCTAAATATTGGAAGGTGCTAAAAAAATAATGCCTCGTGGTCAGTAATGAAGATGCAGATATCAATCGGATATAAATTGTAACTCATGGCAGTCAAAAAGATAAAAAGAAGTGGTTGGCTAATAAAACAACTCAATTTGTATAAACATTCTTGAACTACCTGCTTGGCAAGGTTGCAAGCGCGATCGGACGAGTTAAGGATTTCGTAATAGAAAACAGAGAAGTTAAGTGCAAGTCCGAGCCTGATCGGGTGTGTGGGACCCAATTCAGCTAATGCAATATCCTGCACAACACAAGGCCAAAAAGATCAGGTAACTCATCATGAATGAATATCTGAACAAATAAAACCACCTGGTCAAAATTGACAACTTACTTGAGCAGACTTGTAAGCTGACAAAGTACTCTCGGCAGCTTCCGTCCTCTCAGCTCCAGTCTTAAACTCAGCCATATACCTATGGTAATCACCCTTCATCTTCAAATAAAACACCTTGGACTCTGCTGAGGAGGCCGAGGGAATGAGATGGGAATCTAGGAGGCTCAAAATCCCATTACTGATCTTGCTGAGTTCAGCCTCAATCTTTGCCCTGTATTCCTTAATAACCTTGACATGATCCTCATTCCCACGGCTTTCTTCCTTCTGCTCAATGGATGAGATGATTCTCCAGGAAGCCCTCCTGGCACCAATCACATTCTTGTAGGCCACAGAAAGGAGATTTCGTTCCTCCAGAGTCAGCTCCTCAGTATCAGAACTCTTTGCAACTTTCTCCATAAATTCAACCATCTCCTCATACCGTTCAGCCTGTTCAGCTAGCTTGGCCATGTATACAGTTTCCTCGCGCGACATGTTCTTCTGCGACGGGATGCATATAGATGTCATATAGTCAAAAACTGAATCATTTATGAAAACACTGAATAAAACCAGTAGCTTAATATTCAACTAACCAAACAATATCACATTTACGCTCAAAAAGATTATAGCTGGATTAAAGTTCTTCAGTGTTTAAATGAAAAAAATAGAAATAGAAATATGGTGCTTGGAAGCAATGGATGTCGTGTGTATAACTCACACATGGGTTTGAGGGATAAAAATGTAACATGCTTCCACCAATTGCGCAGTGCAGTTAGTCGCATCTTCACTTAAAGAAGTAAAGCACCATTTTTACACAAACGGAATAACAGCAGCACAGTGTGAAGAAGTGACGGGCGGACTTGGTTACAACTGATTTTAAAATCTATTTAAAAGGAAGGATTGAAGCAGTTGGGTTGCTTATTTTTTCTTTTCAGATACGCAAAACAAGGATCTATTCTTCAGGTGCGAGTGTTGAAAGCTAATTGAGGGAAAATAGTGTTAGTTTCAAAACTGTGTGCTCAGGGCTTTCAAATCTTTCTTCTTGTGAAACCCATCGAGAGGCTTTTTCTACAATTTCTTTCTAGAGAGAGCCGTGAAGAATACCATTTTTAATCTGTAAAGAAATCCTATTACACTGGTGAACCATGTTAAAACTTTTGATTATTTTCTTCAAGTTCTCGATGAGTTACCCAACAACAACGCCAACAAACATTTTCAGTATGACCAGTAAAATAACTCGCTTAATTTCAAACGAATTTGATCCCTTTCGCATTCCATCACTCCCTTTCTACATTATTGCAGCGAAATTAAATAAACTGTACCAAATATTATTAAATTCCCAGATTCACCTAATTCTTTACTTCATCTACGCAAAATTTTAGCAGACAGAATTTTCGAATCAGGAAAACATATTAAATGAATTTTAGATTAGATCCACAAAGAAAGCTAAAACTCAAAGATCTAACCTAACCTAATAGTAATATGGCAAAAAAATTATAGAAATATATAGATTAAGCTGAAAGTAAAATTTACCAGTTGACTCTTGTTAATTCAGAAATGCTTTCTTCTCCTAAATGTTTATGACGGGCCGCGAGAGGGTTTATATAGTGCGCGTCAGGAGGGAGGATGGGCTAGCCAACTGGGAGGCAACAGGTGGCTAACCGTGACGGAGTTTACCATACATAAGGGACATATGTGGCGACGCGCAAGCATTGACAAGTCAAAGCCCAACTGGACTTGGCAAAAAGGTCACGGAGTTATTGGCAGGGCATGCGTTTTTCGATGAATTTTCCTTTTAACTTGTTTGACTTGACTTCAAAAAATTCCGACGAGTTCATTTACAAGCAAAATAAACCATTTTTTTTTTTTTTGTTGATCTAATTGATTATTTTGATTTAGGCAAGTAATCAGATTCCAGTTAAACCAGAAGAAATAAGAAATTGAGTAGCAAAAGGGTAGGCCACTAAATTCTCACATCTGCTAAACTGCAATATCAAATAAAAGATTGGGCTAAACTAAAATCAGCCAAACCCGAAAATACAATGTGTCCCAACTACGCATCTGTAACTCCAAATTTTTGGATTCTTCGTATATTCCATGTTCCAAATACTAGAATAAATATCCGAGCATCTCTATCAAGATATGTTACCCATTCTCCGTACTAATCCATTCTCGAGAGCCAAGGCTAGGCAACGTATTACAGCAATTGCCTCTTCATTCTCAACCGAATGACCTCCCAGCTAAGATCACTCCAACAGATCATGTACCTTCAATCATATAGGTACAATCCCAATTCCAAAATAGTACAATTATACAATCCCATTTCCAAACGAGATGGTACAATCTCGTCTCCACATTAGTACAACAGTCCAACCAATTCAACTAGGAATTCTTGGAATAATAGATTTTATTAACATTCTTGAGACAACTAGACTAGGTGAAGATAGATCCTAGGAGAACAAAGAGTTCCCAAGTATAATGAGAAACAAACTTCTTAGACTGACACCAATATCTAAACAGAGCTGAAACAGCAACACCACTACACATTTGTGTAAAAGGCTAAAGTGATTGATAAATATCAAATGCAGTTCAGTGGAGAAAAGTTTTAGGGCACAACACCCAATTAAATATCTTTACACTTTAAGCTTTGGGCAAACAAATCTCACGCCGACAACCCTCCAACCAATCATCAGAATTACCGCCCTCTTGAAAGTCGCATACTGGGGAGGAAAACATTCATCAAGCACAAGTACAAAAGACAGTCTAGGAGTTAATTTGGCTTCCGCATGTTACGCCCAGCTCGGATAACTTCATCCACTAATAGCAGCTGCGAAGCAATTACAGGGCTGCAAAAGAAAAGACAGATTTCTTTTAGGGGAAAACGTAAAGAAAAAGAAGTAAACAACTACTAAAACATCTCTCCAGCACAGATAATTTTTTTTTTTTTTTTATCTATTCATTCTAGATAATTATTGATATCTTTGAGGTTCACTTTTCTACCCCCCTTACCCTCTCTTCTCCCCCAAGGAAAAGGAGAAGCTGCATGCATGTTTGGCAAAGCTTATAATTGCATATAAGCAGGTCAATCTCTATTTTTATCTCCAAATTCCCTACAACCCATATCTTTTACCTACTTTTTAACCACATATTCCTTGAGACCCACTGCTTATAAGACTTGAAAGCTTAGCCAAGAAAGCACTTCATTCATGTAGACAAGTGCAAACTGAAAAAGGAAAATCTCAACGTACCCTGAGTTGATGATTTGACGTTTTACAGAGTAATTGTCAAAGATCCCCTCCATATTGGGGTCAATAGGTTCTCCAGTGTGTTGGCTAAGTCCAACTACATTTCCCTTGTCGTGTTCTCCCTGGAGAGAATAAACAAGTTTTACAAGACAATGGCATAATAATTTAATCCGTCGATACTTCAAGAAAATCAGGAACTCGAATGCAATAAATAGCATACCGTAAGCGCAATAATTACATCTTGTGTGTCCAGGCCAGAGTTTTCAGCAAGTGTCTTTGGAACCACGAGGAGGGCATCGGCAAAAGCTTCCACACCCAGTTGAGCACGCTATGACATCAGAAACTCTATCAGGATTTTATGATAAAAGCCCAAACTTGGAAGTTGGAACCATGAGGCTTAAAATAATTCCATGCTAAAAAATATTACACGGACGTGGACAAACAAAAATAAATTTGCATAAACAGAGAATACTTATATACATACCCCTTGAACAGTTTTCTTCACTTCATTAAAAAGGTATTGTCTGGCTGCAACCTCAAAAGCCCCAGCACCCTGCAATACGTCCAAAAAAGTGCCTCACTTAGAGCAGTAAATGCATTATTTATTTTTAAGTGTTTTGATCCACCTATCAGCAATGGAAACTACATTCAACACTTATCTTAAATGATCCACATTTGAGAAGTAACGTACATCATTCTCAAGTCTAGATTTAATGGGATATAAAGGCAAATGAATTAGTAGTAAAATTTACTTGCCTTCATTTATTTATCAAGATCATATTCTTATGTAGCAGATAATGCCTCAATGAGCTATGCATTAAGTCTACAATACACATTACAGGAATTCAACACATAAACAGGAACCCTCCCGTATTTTACACTCATTAGGGTGGCTCGTAGGCTCATAGCTAAAGAAAACCTAGTCAAACAATGTCAGCAAATTTGAATACTTTCTGAGCCTAGATTACTTGTATAAAATAACAAGATTCGGTATAAATTGGACAAGCCTCAAAAAGGCAATACCATACCAGTACAACAGCTTCATCTTCAATGGTATTTTTGACTGCCCTTAGTCCATCACGAACGGCATCCTTAATCTGAGCAATTGTATGATCATTAGGTCCTACAAAAACAGCATGTTGCATTAGATTGTTGAATGGTAGTGATAGAATTGATAGTAGTAATAGCAACAATAATCAGTTGTGGTTCTTTCATTACCACAACAACCAAGACTTGAAACTCAAGGAGAAGAGCAACTAGAAGTACCTTTTATGAGGATTGTACAAGAGTGTGGATTTTTCACATTTTCCACAAATGTATACTTTTCTTCTCCAAGGACATGTTCATAGACCAATCCAGCCCAGCCAAGGCAGTCACGTTTTAGGTCATCAACCGAATTTACAGCCTCTCCACCACAAGCCAACACCAATCTTTCCATATTTCTCCTCTTCGCTCTCCGCAAGGCAATTATCTAAAAAACATTCAATTAGAAAATGCAAATCAAAACTAGAGAATAGAATATATAAAGTTATTTATTGCAGAAGCAAAAAAAATACTCAGATTTGAAGCTATAGCCTCATCAAATATTAATAATCTTAAAATCAGTAAAAAGATTTCTTTTTGTAAAATTCATCTAAGGAACCAATGATGTTGGAGAAACTTGTACGTCTAACTAGCGGAAGTGTTGATTTCTCAAAGGACCATAAGACCTTTTGAAAGAAGGAAAAAAAAAACAGAAATATCATACTTCTCCAACTCGAGTAGAGGAGCCATAATGTGCTAATACTCTGCCTCTTCTTTGGTTTGAAGTAACATTGTCAGAAAAATCATTACTTTACTTCTAAATAAATTTTGTTTTTAAGAGCCCAACCAAATTTCCATTTGAGGTGATACATATATATAATCTTTTGGGGGTGGGAAAAAGTCTCTGAGCAATTAACTGACAGATCAATTCCTCTGTAATTGCTTATCAGCAAAATATTAAAATACAAGAATTATAACTCGAGGTCATAAAACAATAACCTTTTAAAACGTAATTACAGTATAAAATTGCAAGTACAAGGATCATAATTAGCACAAAGTTCAGAGGAATTTATACATCCACGATGGGAGACACTTCCCAATTAGAAAAGAGAGCACAATGCAGGATATTAAAAGTACAGATGACTCACTCCTTCTCGAGCAAGAAGGTCCAAAGATGGAGGATCGATTCCTTTTTGATTGATAACAACAAAGCTGTTGTCATTACCACTGCAGACCTGAAGATATCACAAGTGAGCCATAACCAGAGACAACATACAATAAGAACTCACAGCAATCAAGAATGTTCAATTGTGATGTAGTATTCAATAACCTTGTTCTTGAGATCAATAATTTTCTGCACTCTTTCATCAACGGAACGTCTTTCAGCTGCAATCATTGCTTCTCTCTGCTCTGCATTTGTGTAAAAAAATCCTGCATTTATTTCACTGAGAAAAATAATGTCAATTCTTCACCCATGAATAATAAGTGAACTGAAACACACTATCTTGTACATGTACAACTAATCACCTCTTCTCGTATTCCAGTGATACATTACAAGTCAAAATATAACAATTCTCTGCTCGGCGTTTCATATCTGGATGCCTTGAACCATGGTCAAGAACAAGACCCTCGACCTAGAAACAACAGTGACACACAATGAGCATCTGATATGGCAGCTCACAGAACAAAGAGACGCGTTAGTCTCCATCACAAGTGTGCGTGATAGGCACAAAGCGTGTCAGCAGGTAAAAAGTAGTGTGTGAAAGCCCACACCACCTTCAAATGTCATATGCACAAATAAATTTCCTTCTCTGATATAAGATGCACAGAAAAAAAAAATGTTAAGAACATGTTACGTACCAAAAGAGTGTCCACATCAAACTTGTGGCGCATGTGCATTATCTCGACCATAAAAAGGTCAATAGGTTCTTCAGGTTTACGAATGCAGAGCACCTATTGCATTAAGCCACAAAATGTTGCACATGAACAAGATAGCGGGTGGGTACAAAAAAATATATATATTATCTTATATAGAATTAGTGAATGATATCAACTAATATATCAGAAATAAGTCTACTTGTGACATTCATTAAAAGTGTGAGGAAAGACTATTTATCATACAACGTTTCAAGCACTCACAGCATTAGCAACAATGTCAGACAGTTGATCTGCCAACACCTCATATAACTGCATGAGACCAGAAGAGAAATTAAAACAAAAAAAAAACCAACAAAAAACCCAAGAGAGATGAAAGGTGTAAAGGGGGAGGGAAAACCTTTGTCCTCAATGTTGTTCTTGCTACCATCTTCAGTATCTCTTTATCTGGCTCTTCCCGCATTACCACTGAAGTCTTAAATTTTTCAAGAAATTGAAGTGTTGCTCTTTTAGCAATTTCAAAACCATCTACTAAAACACGAGGGTGCATCCCTGCAAGAATATGGAATCTCATTTCAAAATTTACTAAACTCACACAAATATAGAACTGAAATTATTTTGACCAATTTTTTGGTAAATAGTGGTTTACATTAAACAATGGGTCAGAACCAGGGGGGGATCCAGCACCCGACGAGCCGGGGAGACAGCCCGTGGATCCACCGGGAAAAATAATTAAATAAGATTTATGAAGTATATATATATATATATATAACTTTTTATTGAAATGTTGTCTAGATCAATTGGGAGAGATGACGCCTTTCCATGTGAGATACTTGGGTTCGATTCCCTTCAACACCATTGTCTCTTTTAATTTTTAAATACGGTAAATAATGACTAAATATTAATTAATAATTGTACCAATGTTCAACAAAAAGAATGGTAGCTTATATGGTAAAGGGGCCATTTTGTGCACTAGAGGTTTGGGATTCAATTCTTTGATTTTCTATTTTTTGTTTAATTTTTCATTACAATAAATAATAACTAAACAATTATGTATTATTAATTTTCGTTCTCGAAAAAATTTCTTTAAAAAATTTATCGACTCAAATTATTACTCTATACTATATATATTTTTATTGTTATGTTTTATTAATTTATTTTAAAAAATTCAAATTTGGACAATTTAAGTATTGTTCTTTATTCTTTTAAAAGTTCGAAAAATACTTTTTCTTTTGAGGTGAAAAATAGTTTTAGTTTTAAAAATCATTATTTTCAAAATTTTGCATAACATTCGCTTAAACTCGGAGCTTGTCTTTACTATTTAATCATGCTTTACGTATAAACTGTTTCGTTTGAATTCGTAAAAAATTTAAAACTTGATCGTACATGTATGATTGAAAAATGTATTTTTTTTCTTATTATTTTATATTGTATTGGATCATATTTTCAAATGCATATGACTTCTACACGTTTTAGTGCATTTATATATTGATTAAAAAAAAATTTAACATTATTTAACTAATTAAATATTAATAAACAATCTTATTATTGTGGCCATCAGCGACCGCCCTAGCTGACTTAATATTCTGGATCCGCCCCTGGTCAAAACATAAGGAAAATAAAATTTTATAGCAAAAAATCGCTAGAAGGTATAGGGTCTGCATTTTTGGTTTGCAATGATTCAAATGTCCAGAATGAAAAATGCATTAGCAACATCATATACACAAAGAAACAAACTAGAAATCACATGTCAATGAAAAAAAAGATCTGGTAAATAGTAAATGCGTAGAGTATGGGAATCTGATTCAAATTACAGAGTCAATTTTCATTCACAAAAATAGTTATTCAGACTGTATTACAACAGCTGCATGTCAAGCCTGTAAGCTCCACTTACGTTATATAAGTAATAGGGCTTTTACCCCCAGCATGTACTGAAATGACTGAAATTTTCTTTAAAAATCGGTAAGAATGTGGATATAATACAACGGTAGAATGCATGATGGAGCAATTATACTGAAAATATTGAAGAAACTAAGATTGACTGACCTTCATGTATGTAGCGCTCTGATTGTTTCATGAGCTCCCCAATAAAGAGGACAGTTGAAGTAGTACCATCTCCACTTGAATCATCTTGAGCAACAGCTGTCCTTGCAATCATTATGGCCGTTGGATTTTGAATTTGCTATCAGCATTTAGTGAGAACGCGATCAATAATCCAGAAGCCACATTTATATTCTAATATGTTGGTAAGCACTCATTTTCTCTTAACTTCAAATTGAAACTCAATTCAAAACCCATTAAATTATAAATGAGAAATTGATTAAACAGTTATCTGTGCCTTCTTCCAATTGATTTTACTAGGATCCTAAACACCTTTATGCTTTATCTAGGTTACACATTCAGTTGTATAATAGAAACTGTGTCCATTTCATTATCCTCACCGTGTCAATTTCAGTATCTTCAATGCTAGTCCATGTCTATTCTAGTCTTGCTCTGCCTTAACATAAACCCTGGACAAAACATAATGCAACTCTTTCTCATGGATGTTCCATTCAGTGAAAGATCTTAATTGAAGAAAAACACTAAAACGCCAATAACATTTGCCGCTCAAAGAAAAATAAGCATCAATAAAAGATTTTCATCAAACTGTGCAAGTTTATGCCAGTAATATCATATCATCAACATGGTCTAAAATTTTCATTTTTCACCCAAAATATCTCGTGAGCTTTGATATTACTTCATGGGTAAAGATATTTGTACATAATTTAATGTACTGAATTGTTTACCCCATCTCACAAATCCCAAGATGTGGTCCCACCACACTCAATTATGAGTAGTCGGTAAGAGATTAAAAATATTCTATACATGTAGCATGGTCCTTTAAACCCCACAGAAAAAGTTCACAACGTTTTAACCCGCACAAAAGGAGATGCTAGCAATTTCAATATGTTGATCGATCATCCAAACACCAAAAAATTACAATATTCTAATACCCAAACAGTAACACTTGAGACCAAAAAATCTATGGATCAGAGTAATAATAATAACAGAAAAAAAACACTAACCATCTCTTTTAAAAGCGTGTTGCCGTCCTTGGTGAGTTTAATGTCACCAGCTCCACCAACAAGCCTACCATCGATAAATTATGTAATTAATTTAGACCTCTCTAAGTAATTACAACGGAAATAAGTCGAATTACATAAATTATATATATAAAACATTTACATTTTAATAGTGCCCTTAGGTCCGAGGTTGGTTTTGAGGACATCCTGCAAACTCTTGGCGGCATTGATGTTCATGTGAAGTGCTGCCGACTTGTTCAGCACCTCCGCATTCGGATTCAGCACCCTCAACGACATCGTATCGCAACTTTCCGGATCTCTGCAATTACAACACAGGATCAGATATATGTACGTACACACACTAAACAACGACGTATGAAGTGAGAATATAGAGAGTACCGCGAAATGAAAGAGTAGATCGAGATATCAATAGGGTTTGGAAGTGTAAGTTTGTGTGTGCGAGCAGGCGCGAGCGTGAGAGTTAGGATGGGTTTTAGGGCTTTCTGCAAGTGGAAGGGTTTTTATAAATTAGTTATAGTGATGAAATTTTTAGATTTTGCCCCTAATATCCATTTTTTTCTCATTCTCATTTTTTTTTTCCTTTATTTTAATCACACATCCTCTCAATAAAATAATATTGCACGTAAATTCAAAAAATTTACTTACTTCTTAACCACACTTTTTTCAAAAAAAACACTATTCTGAAATCAATCTTTGTCAAATAATGGAGCTCAAACAAGGGCTCGATCAACATTATTTAACTCTTTATAAAGTATTGTGTATTCAATATATATTTTTCAAAAGTTTTGGTATATAATCAAGACTTTTTAAAGGTATTAAAAAGTCACGAAGTACTCAAAATGTTAATGATTTTTATTGTCAAGCAGAAACTACCAATACATACAAACTCTCTAAAAAGCTATGATGCTTGGGTGCACGTGTCATATACGGGTACATATCTATGATCTTCTCATTTTAAAAATTAAAATATGGGGATACGATGAAAAAATATCTGAATTTTGGATGCGTGTACGAGAATACGTCTTACAAAATATTTTTCGTTTTTTTTAAATGATAGAAAAATACCAAATAGAAAAATTGTTTAATTAAAGCAAATAACCACAATATTAAAACAAAATAGCAAATTACCACAATATAAATGTTTTATGTAATGATAAAATTCAAATTCAAACAAAACACAATTCAAAATAAAGTTAAACATCCAAAACGCCATAATGAAAAAGCAAGAAGTTCTCCGATTGAAATCAAACTAAAAAAGCATTCTCAATCAAGCTCTCCTCTTCTCAAACGTAATTGCCTCCAAATCTTGCTCGGATGGTTTAGTCATCTCAATGCTACCTTGTCCATCCAATTCAATTTGACTCGTGCCTACAAAAATATACAGATATATAAATATTAATGTAATGAAATTAGATATCTAATATATATAAGAAAATAGTACACATACACAAATCCCAATATTTTGTTTGCCCATCTTTGTACTCTTCCTTTCGTGACTAGACTCGAAGATTGCAATGAACAAATGTTGTTGCCACGTATTTTCCATCTTTTATATTGCCACTTGCATCAATTGCTTTAATTAACAAGGCTCTACGCCTCTACTTGCAGCTGCTCCTATTACAATTATAAGATGACCCTTTGCTTATCCGACTAGCCATCAAAAACAGTAGACACTCCCATTTTCCTCCACGAATATTTAATAAGCTAAAATTTTATATTGATATGCTCCTTCTCTTGTGCAAGCAATGTTGTACGTAATCAATTATAAGTAGAAGGGTATAGCAGTCGAGTTGCTATTGGTCAAAGTTCTACAAAATTATCTTAAGTAAGGAGGTTTTGCAAAATTGAACGACAGTGACCTAGCGAAGAATATTCTAGCAATCTCTTTATCAACTATGCCCATCTGCACCATGTTAAATGTCTTTTCTAGAGGTCCATGCTCTCCTCTTTTTCTTCTTTTCTGCTGCAGCAAATCAGAACCACCCGGTACTGAAACATACTCGGCCGTTTTCCTTTCATTGACCTCATCTTGTAATGTTTTCCTCTCAACTTACTTGTGTTCCCTCCTTATGATTGATGAATGTCGTATGTTATGGCTTTACAACACTCAGCCTCGTGATTTGGAAGTTTTAGCAAATGAGCTTTCACTTTAGTGTAAGATCCAGTCACTTTTTTGTTGCAATAGTTGCAACTCCAGATTCGATTTCCGCATCCGCTCAATGTGGTAAGTACCTTCACATGGTTCCATAGTGGCTTATCGTCGAATTGATTTGCACGAGGATTTGATGGTCGTTAAGGTGTTTCCAGTGTAGTAATAGTTGGATTCATATTTGAAAATTAGGAGTAGGCAAGATTCTAAATTTTTTTATTGAATGTTTGATCGAAGAAAATGTTTATTTCGTACATGAAGACGAACGTGACATTGATGTGAAGAAGAGTTTTCTGGTGCAAATTTTAAGTATTTATAATTTTATAATTAATAATATTAAATTTGTGATGATTTAATCACTATATAAAAGTCGACAGGAATAGAAATAAGAAATAAAAAAACTTAATATGAATATGAATATAAGGTGTCCGTGAAAATTTAAATATGAATATGAATTCAATCAGTGTTTTACATTTAAAAAGTAACATGATATAATACTTTATTTCCCGTCCCTTTTTTTTTTTAAAGAAAGTCGCAAACTATCTCATTTGAATTCTTTCTTAATCCATTAAAGATATGCATACGAGTGTATGTGAAAATTTAAATTATAAAATATGAATTCAAACTTTACTTTACATTAAAAAGTGACATGATGATACATTGTATTTGTCTTATATATGAATTAATATGTTAAAATTTGAAAGTGAAATACTCTCTCTCTCTCTTTTTTAGTAAGAAGTCTCACGCAATTTTATTTGTAGTCCTTTTTGCAGATTTATAAAATTAATACATTTATCTGTTATGAAGACAAATATGAAGGTTGTCCATTTGAAAATGATATGTTGTATTACTTTTTGATTAAAAAGTCACTTAGTGTCTAATATGTCTTTTTCAATTTGATACATGTCTCTGCAAATTTGTTGTGTTAAATTTTTTACATTAAAAGTGTCAAGCAACGTGGGTTTTTCAATCAAAACGTCACATAAAGATGATGTAAAATAATAGTTTATGTAGAAACTAATATATTTATTTTATGTAAAGACAAATCTCATCTTATATAAAATAAATTTCAGTATATTAAAAGATAAGTAAACATGCATCGACTTATAAGACGACTTTCATCATTTATCATGAATACTTTGCATGATTTCTAATGGACAGTGGTGGACCCAATATCGAAGTTCAGCTCGGGTGGACGTTGACCAGTCAACGTCGACAATCAGCGATCGTAAGAGTGATATAATTTTACATATTTGAATGTAGTGTCATTATATTTTGTTGGTAATGTAGAATTGAAAAGTGCCAACACTCATAAATCAGATTCCAAATTCACGGTTCAAATCCCCCCAATTCCAATTCCAAACCCTAAATCTTATTCCAATTCCAAACCCAAATTCCAATTCCAATTCCAAATACATCTAGAAATAATCGATTATATAAAAACATTAGTAGAGATAAGCTTAACAAGTGAACAAAATGACCTTGATTTAGGTCCTTTTTAAGGAGTTGGATTAAAGAAAAAACTTGGTCGGTTGGCGACAATTTGTTTATAATAATATAATGATGAATGTGAGAATAATTATTGAAGAAAAGCTACAATGACTATGACAACGAGAATGATATTTACATGTATAAATGCTAATAAAAATAATTGATCATAGCGTCAAATTCATCAAAAGAAAATTTAAAATGTGTAATTATTATTTACGGCGTAAGATCAAGAAATATGAAAATATTCTAATATTTTGCAATAAAATTAGATGAATAAAAACGTGAAAATTGAAAATTGTTCAAAGAGTTCAAAAACCTTTACAATTTTTAAATTTGTGAAATTCTCGTTTCGTGGAAATTATTTAATTCAATATATTTTAGGAAGAATACATATGTACCAATAAGTTTAGAATATTTCTTTCTTAATTTTTCGGCGTTGCTTTGGTTGAAAATTGTAGTTTGTTTATGTCCTTGGTCCATATAATAAGTATTGGACTATTGGGCCGAATAAATTACCCAACCCAATTACGAAAAAGGAAAAGAAAAATAAAAAGAAAAGAGTTGGACTAGACTCACCTATATATAATTAAATATTGGACTGCAATACAAATGGTCCAACCGGTCAAAACAATTAAAAAAAAAGACAATAATACATTTTTTTAAGTTATAAAGAAGGTCAAACACTTCCCACTTAAAATTTCAAAATCAAATCACTTTCTTTATCGATTTACTCCAACACAGATAAAAACAGTTTCATTTTTCATCTATTTCAAACTTGAAAACAGATAAATTTATCAAACGATCAACAAGTAAATATTATTCATAACCATCAGTGAAATCGGTAAGTATATTTACGTATTTTTAATTTGGTTTCGGTTAAATTATAATGTACAATATATTAATCTTTAAATCTTATTTCGACGTATATGAAAAATTTACGTTCTTAAATGGATCTATATAATTTTTTAAAACAAAAACGAGCAAAAAAATTCACTTGCATATGAGATTTTTCAAACAAATTTTATGATAAATGTTTTCCAAAAGCCCGGACGACCCCTGACGTGTGGGCCATGCGGGCCCACATGTTCTGGGCCATACGGGCCCACACGCCCAGTCGTGCAGGATCGGACGTGTGGGCCCGCACATCCGGCCTCGCACGACCCGGATGTGTGGGCCCGCACGGCCCCGCATGTCCGGGTCGTCCGAGTAATTGAAATTTTTCCTTTAATAATAATTTTTTTTAACAAAATATTTTTTCTGATGCAGCAAATATGGAATCAATTGCAGTCCCAGTTCTTTACTTTGGTGAATTTGAAGAGGATGTAAATTGTCGATGGGTCTGGAAATGGACAAGTGAAATATATAGCATAATTTCGATTTTAATAACATCGAGTACGTTGTATGCAGAAATGTACAGTGAGATACAGAACATGTTCAACGTCGATCCCTCTCAGTACGACATGAAATTGAGATTTCTATGGAACAACGAACATTCATCAATTCCAGTTCCACCTGTAAAGGTTACTTCTGAAAATTGCATGAAGGCTTTAATTGCATTGAACCAATTTTCCATGACTACTCCTCTCTGCGTAAATTTAGTGAAAAAGAATGTCCCCGATAGTGAACACGAAGAGCTCAATGGAGGGGATCGTAATGTGAATGATTTTTGGAACACAGTGGAGATAGCTCGTGAGGATGATGTGGTTATTCCCGATACAGTTGTTCCTCACCTCACCGATACGTACAGGATTTTTTCGATAGTTCAATCCAACGAGAATGAAAATGAATTTACAAATGAAGACTTGATTGCTTTATCCAATCGAAGACATGGGTCGAGTTCACAAGATGGGATCAGTACACGTACTTCTAATTGTTCCCGTACAGTTCCAGATGATGAAGATTTATATGTCGAGCAACTGTTCGAAACAAAAAAACATTTGCAGGAAGTTGTGCACCGGATTGCTTTAAGACACAATTTTGAGTTTAAAGTTAAAAAATTGGACAAGTCGACGTACACAATTGTCTGCATTGACGACGGTTGTCATTGGCGTTTGCGAGCGACAAAAATGGACACAAATGAGTGCTTTGTAATTCGTAAGTATGCACGGGAACATACTTGCGAAGTGGGTATTCGTCGAAATGATCACAGGCAAGCCCGAGCATGGTTCATTGGTCGACAAATAAAGGACTAGTTTTAGGACCCACGAACGATCTACAGACCTTCGGACATCATCAATGACTTTCGTCGAGATTACGGGGTGGTCATGAGCTATCAGAAAGCCTGGAAGGCCAAAGAATGTGCATTGGAGGACTTAATGGGTTCGGCCGAGGAAAGTTACGCTAAATTGGCCAGATATTGCCATAACATAGAGAAAACTAATCCTGGATCAACATTTCATATTGAAACGGAGGATGGGAATCGCTTCAAGTATTTCTTCATGACCTTTGCACAGTGCATTCGAGGATTTTGAACCGCAACGCGACCCGTAATTCTAGTCGACGGTACAACCCTGAAGGTTAGATACGAAGGCAAGTTGATTATTGCTACGTGTCAAGATCCCAACATCCAAATTTACCCTCTTGCGTTTGGTATAGTCGATGGAGAGAATGATTTTGCGATGCGTTGGTTCTTTACGAAGATGAAGGAAGTAATTGGAGACGTCGAGAACCTTGCATTTGTAACTAACCGGGGGCAGTCAATAATACATGGTATCGCCGAAGTCTTATTCTTTTAATTATAACCTGAATTTTGAAAAGTAAAACTTGTTATAGGATTTATGAAAATGGTAATTTAAAAGTAGGGGTGGCTGTAATTTCCTCTTGTTTATGTCCTTGGTCCATATAATAAGTATTGGACTATTGGGCCGAATAAATTACCCAACCCAATTACAAAAAACGAAAAGAAAAATAAAAAGAAAAGAGTTGGACTAGACTCACCTATATATAATTAAATATTGGACTGCAATGCAAATGGTCCAACCGGTCAAAACAATTATAAAAAAAAGACAATAATACATTTTTTTAAGTTATAAAGAAGGCCAAACACTTTCCACTTAAAATTTCAAAATCAAATCACTTTCTTTATCGATTTACTCCAACACAGATAAAAACAGTTTCATTTTTCATCTATTTCAAACTTGAAAACAGATAAATTTATCAAACGATCAACAAGTAAATATTATTCATAACCATCAGTGAAATCGGTAAGTATATTTACGTATTTTTAATTTGGTTTCGGTTAAATTATAATGTACAATATATTAATCTTTAAATCTTATTTCGACGTATATGAAAAATTTACGTTCTTAAATGGATTTATATAATTTTTTAAAACAAAAACGAGCAAAAAAATTCACTTGCATATGAGATTTTTCAAACAAATTTTATGATAAATGCTTTCCAAAAGCCCGGACGAACCCTGACGTGTGGGCCGTGCGGGCCCACATGTTCGGGGCCACACGCCCAGTCGTGCAGGACCGGACGTGTGGGCCCGCACATCCGGCCTCGCACGACCCGGATGTGTGGGCCCGCACGGCCCCGCATGTCCGGGTCGTCCGAGTAATTGAAATTTTTCTTTTAATAATAATTTTTTTTAACAAAATATTTTTTCTGATGCAGCAAATATGGAATCAATTGCAGTCCCAGTTCTTTACTTTGGTGAATTTGAAGAGGATGTAAATTGTCGATGGGTCTGGAAATGGACAAGTGAAATATATAGCATAATTTCGATTTTAATAACATCGAGTACGTTGTATGCAGAAATGTACAGTGAGATACAGAACATGTTCAACGTCGATCCCTCTCAGTACGACATGAAATTGAGATTTTTATGGAACAACGAACATTCATCAATTCCAGTTCCACCTGTAAATGTTACTTCTGAAAATTGCATGAAGGCTTTAATTGCATTGAACCAATTTCTCATGACTACTCCTCTCTGCGTAAATTTAGTGAAAAAGAATATCCCCGATAGTGAACACGAAGAGCTCAATGGAGGGGATCGTAATGTGAATGATTTTTGGAACACAGTGGAGATTGCTCTGAGGATGATGTGGTTATTCCCGATACAGTTGTTCCTCACCTCACCGATACACACAAGATTCCCTCGATAGTTCAATCCAACGAGAATGAAAATGAATTTACGAATGAGGACTTAATTGCTTTATCCAATTGAAGACATGGGTCGAGTTCACAAGATGGGATCAGTACACGTACTTCTAATTGTTCACGTACAGTTCCAGATGATGAAGATTTATATGTCGAGCAACTGTTCGAAACAAAAAAACATTTGCAGGAAGCTGTGCACCGGATTGCTTTAAGACATAATTTTGAGTTTAAAGTTAAAAAATAGGACAAGTCGATGTACACAATTGTCTGCATTGATGACGGTTGTCATTGGCGTTTGCGAGCGACAAAAATGGACACGAATGAGTGCTTTGTAATTCGTAAGTATGCACAAGAACATACTTCCGAAGTGGGTATTCGTTGAAATGATCACAGGCAAGCCCGAGCATGGTTCATTGGTCGACAAATAAAGGACTAGTTTTAGGACCCACGAACAATCTACAGACCTTCGGACATCATCAATGACTTTCGTCGAGATTACGGGGTGGTCATGAGCTATCAGAAAGCCTGGAAGGCCAAAGAATGTGCATTGGAGGACTTAATAGGTTCGGCCGAGGAAAGTTACGCTAAATTGGCCAGATATTGCCATAACATAGAGAAAACTAATCCTGGATCAACATTTCATATTGAAACGGAGGATGGGAATCGCTTCAAGTATTTCTTCATGACCTTTGCACAGTGCATTCGAGGATTTTGAACCGCAACGCGACCCGTAATTCTAGTCGACGGTACAACCCTGAAGGTTAGATACGAAGGCAAGTTGATTATTGCTACGTGTCAAGATCCCAACATCCAAATTTACCCTCTTGCGTTTGGTATAGTCGATGGAGAGAATGATTTTGCGATGCGTTGGTTATTTACGAAGATGAAGGAAGTAATTGGAGACGTCGAGAACCTTGCATTTGTAACTAACCGGGGGCAGTCAATAATACATGGTATCGCCGAAGTCTTTCCCGAGACACATCACGGTTATTGTATGTACCATATACATGGCAACTTTAAGACGAAGTTTCGGGGCAGTGACATCGTTCCATTGTTTAGGAGAGCTGCAGAGGCATACAATTTTGAAGAGTTTGAAAAGTTCATAGTCGAAATATAATGTAAATCACATGCTGCATAGGTTTATCTAACAGAAATGGGGATCGAACGTTGGGCACGATCACACTTTCCAGGGCGTCGATACAACATGATGACGTCGAACAATGTTGAGTCGCTCAATGCGCTATTCAAGAAGGATCGAGAGTTACCAATTCTCGCAATGATTGAGCAAATTCGTAACAAGCTGCAGCAGTGGTTTCATAACCGATGTGAGGAATCCCAAAATTGCACAAGTATGCTGACTCCGGCTCAGGAAGATAAGATCTTCAAAACTCTAGAGGTTGGGAGGAAGGTATTGGTGGAACCACTGGATCAGTTTCGCTTCTCCGTGAGATGTGGAAGTAATATCGGGTACATCGTGGACTTGAATGATAACACATGCAATGTAGAAAGTTTCAGTTGGAGAGTTTTCCGTGTATGCATGCGGTGGCAGTGGCTATGTATAGGGGATTTCCTCCGCACACCTTATGCAGTCATTATTACATGGCTGATTATTGGAGATTGACGTATGTTGAAATGATATTTCCTCTGCCAAATGAAGTCGAGTGGGAAGTTCCCGACCATATTCTTCCACTTAATAATTTGTTGCCACCCGTAGTGGAACCACGTGCTCCGGGAAGTAGACGTATGTTTAGAATACCATCCACTGAAAAATTTCCTTGACCTCGTAAGTGCGGCAGGTGCGACGCAACAGGGCATACTCGTCAATTTTGTACAAGTCAGATTCCTCTACATAATAATTCAACGGATGTGTAATATTATGTAATAATTTAATATTTATAACGAAGTAATATGTTTTTATTTATTGTCGTTAAATATTCAACATAATTAATTATTTATTTTAGTTGTTTACTTATTTTAACTAAATAATATTTAATATTTAATTGAATATTAAATTATATATAGACGTGTTAATTGATTTAATATTTAAAATTAAATGTTCAATAAACATTTAAATAAAAACTAACGATAACAATATTCACATAAAAACATTCAAAGTGTACAATATTTACATTTTTTACAATAAAAGAATAATGTGGTGTACTAAGGATCACATTTGAATTCATACTCATACAAATCGCAAGCTAACTTCAACCGGCACATATCTATCAAATATTGATTTATTGGATCAACATTGCGACCAATGCTCAAAAACTCTATGTACTTTATCGCGAATATACCACAGTCGCCCCTGCAAGTAAATATAATATATTAGATCGATAATATATAACTAAAAACTAAATTTTCAAAATAAAAACTTGTAAATTCTTATAATACTTCTTGTCTCGCCGTCGTCATGTTCCATAGAATGGCTAATCTGTCATTTACTTGAATATTCGCTTGTCTAGCCATCATGGGAATAATCACACTCATCGGCTCTAGTGTACGCTGCAGTTGGTCTTGGGTCAAACATCCATGGTCAGAGTCGTACACATATATAGTCGAATCCGCGAATACAATCTCAGTTGCGAAGCAGTGTGAGTTCGCGATCATTGGAACGTACATATGTGTACAATCCGTCCACGGCTTCCCATTTGTCGGCTCCAGCCCAATGACCCACTCCATCATGTACTCGGGCACCACATATCAATTTCCACTGAGTAGGAGTGTGCCGTACTCAATATCAATGGCACGTGCGAACCCGCAGCTAAGGATGACTCGACTAGGAATGTCAAAAGATTTCAGGTATCTCCGAGCTCGATCGCGCAACAATTCCATAATTATGTCGATGTGCTAACACCAATAAAAAAAGAGAATGCAACAAATAAGAATGATAATGCAAATAATTAAGTAAAATAACAAATAATTAAACGATGCAACAAATAAGAACGAGAATGCACTTACATCATCGGCGAGCCAAGCACCACTAGTCAATACATCATCGAACCACTTCTTCGCATTCGAGATGGTCATCGACCCCACCCTATGGATGTCCCTAAAAAAATGAAAAAGTGAAGTGTTACAAAAATCATAGATGATCTCGCATGTACTTTAGGCAAATCATTAAATACTTACTCATGCTTAAGGGATTTGAACCAATCATGAAACGCTTTCTTCTGAACTAGGTTGACCTCGCGGAAGAGATTAAGGAATGTCCCGTCCAAGAACGGCAGCCTCTTTGCCTCGACCGTGAAGGGAGAAACGATGTACTGTGACGGCAATCTCGGTCTCTTACCAACCATCAGTGGTGTCAAATCAACAACACGCTTCGTACCCTTCTTCACCTCTGGAGTCCCCTGTGACACGAAAACTACGTCATCTGGTACCCCCCTCTCCACCTCAACCTCATCCGGTACCCCCTCTCCACCTCAACCTCCTCCGGTATACCCATTTCCACCTTTGTCGGTACCTTGTAGTCATCTCCGTCGGTACCCGATCCGCCTCTGCCTATTCCCCCATCCGCCTCCGTCGGTACCCCCTATCCGCCTCCTCTGGTACCCCCTCAAAAAAATGAATCTATGTCTCCCCCACGGCCCAATCCATCCACCTCCACCGTCACCCCCTCTATCCCGATGGCTGTCAGTCCTCGCAGAGATGCTACGTCGCCCCGTAACGTCGTGATCTTAGTCCAAATGTCCCCTATCTCGTTCTGCAGATCTACCACATGGCTACTAGAGCTCCAACATCATTATATACATCGTCGATATGTCCTCTGAGCTCTCATCGCATCTCGCACATCTCCTCCAACAGTCTGGCATACTTAGCGTCGACCTGCCGTCCTAACTCGTGTCGCATCGCGCCCATCTGACCCGTTATAAACTCGGTAAGGCGACCATATAGATCATCTGACGGGGAGAAGGAGACCCGATCGGTCGCGGTGATGCCGTCGGCGGCGGTGCCCTATATCGACCGTAGCGACGACTTCGGCGGCACCGGTGACCTCGGTGATACTGGACGGCACTCCTGAAACAATGAACAATCTGAATTATTAATTTAATTAAAAACTCAAAACCATAATCAACATATTATATTCAATAAACATACCATATCCCGATCAACGATGGACTCGAGCATATGATCATCTGACGCGGTCGGGATAGACAAGCAATGCATGTAACTCTGACCTTCCTCCTCTATCGACGAGGTCAACTCAGTGAGGACTTCAACCTAACATATTGACGTTTTACCGAGTTAATGACTAACCACGTACAATATGAATCGACTCGAGAGCTGATATTTGTTTACCAAGTGGCTTGTCATGTGCTCGCCATTGATAAATTCGATGGCAGCACGTCTCCACTCTCTTAGCATACCGGCCAACCAATATGGGGATGGTCTCGTACATCCATATCTGCAACATTTACAATTATCATATATATAATTTATTATGTTCAACATTTACCTGTAATGCCAACGGCATGCCATATGCATCATACTTGCGCTCGGGTCTATCCCTCTTAGGCATCGAATACTCCCTTCTGAAGTGTCGTAAGGTATCCACAAAATATCTCTGCCCCCAAGGATAGCTGTTGAATGCATCGATATCATCAACAATCTCCAAATGAAAAAAGTCGATCGACGTCTTCTTGTGATGACACCTGAGTATGCTCTCGACGATAAGCACCATACCCAGCTTCAACCTGTCGACATATCTCGCATGCCCTGATTGCATCTATCAACTGTTCGGAGTGACCGTCGCCTGCCCGTGAAAATATTCATTCGACAGCCTATTGTTCCTCGGAATACGGGCCCGTGCTGCATCTTCGCCTGTACACATCAATCCGGTGATGAGGGCAAACTCAAATATAGAAAATCTAACCATCTTGCCCCCAAGATTGAAATGGAGGGCATCTCCGTCAACCGGCTTGAGCAGCCGACATAGCAACGTATCGAGTAGCTGTCCAAAAAACTGTACGCCACGCAATGAATACAATGACCATAAGCAAGACCGCCTCAATAATATGCATGCTCCGCGTCGAGCAAATCTAATACCACTGTAAAGATAACAAAGTTACAATTCGCTGTAACTTTGCCAAAAATCTCTCTCACCACATCGTTCAACTGGTAATTCATCCTACAAAATTTCAAACGTTAGCATTTTGTGCTAGATATAATAGAAAAAACATATTACGAGAAAATTAAACTATATTCACTACTATCCGCAATAATCAATTGAGTATCACATTATTTCTTATTTGAATCGTCAATTGAATATTTTATTAATATTTTATATATTATTTAATTATAATTAATAGAATAGTAAATAAACATTTCAAAGAAACATTTATTTTGTTTATTTAATATTTTTTTATTTACAACTAAATAATATTTTATTTTGAAATAAACAACTTCTTGTAACTAAATAGTAATCAAATTATTAAAATTTACAAATTAAATAAACTAATAAATAAAATAATTTGAATTATTATTGTTCATTTAATGTTTTATAAACAATTTCAATAAGTAATTTAAAATAAATATTTTAAATCGTTTATTTTTATTGTTTGTAAACAAATTAAATAAGTAATTTAAAATAAACTCATTAATTTTTTTTATTTAATATTACATTGTAAAATAATAGTTTATAATATTAATTATAATTAATTAAATATTAAATAAACAATCCAATATTTAATAGTTTATTATTTATAACTAAATACATAATATTTTATATTTTACACACTCTTTTTTCGTGAATTTTTCAAGTTGTTTACAAAATAAATTTAATTGTTTATGTAATATTTATAAATTAATTTAAAATTAAATATCAAATAATAAATTAAACAATAGAATATTTCAATATTTTTTCTTTTAAATGCATATGTCATTATTTATTATAAACAATTTCAATAAATATTTTAATTGTTCACTTCATATTATTTCATTGTAGAAGAAGAATTTATAATTAGATTCTTTATATAATATTTATTTATTATTATTAATAACATATTAAATAAACATTTCAAAGAAACCGTTTATTTTATTTATTTAATATTTTGTTATTTACAATTAAATAATATTTTATTTTGAAATAAACAACTTCTTGTAACTAAATAGTAATCAAATTATTAAAATTTACAAATTAAATAAACTAATAAATAAAATAATTTGAATTATTATTGTTCATTTAATGTTTTATAAACAATTTCAATAAGTAATTTAAAATAAATATTTTAAATCGTTTATTTTTTTTGTTTGTAAACAAATTAAATAAGTAATTTAAAATAAACTCTTTAATTTTTTATTTAATATTCCATTGTAAAATAATAGTTTATAATATTAATTATAATTAATTGAATATTAAATAAACAATTCAATATTTAATAGTTTATTACTAAATAATATTTTATATTTTACAAAATTAAATATCAAAAAAATAATTATATTAAATATTATTAGAAAAAAAAAATGAACTAGGCCATTTGCACGGCCCAATTCCGTTAACTGAGCCGCTGCCAAACGGCTCAGGGCATCTGGGCCCAGATGCCGATAGCCATGTGGCATCTGGGCCCGGACGGGCCCAGATGCCCAACGAGAGAGACGCAGCAGCGTCTCTCTCGTTTTTCTGTCGACCGGAGATCGTCATTTCCGGCGATCTACTCCACCAAATCTTCACCCAAACACATATTTCAAGCATTTCACCCCTAAATAATTGATTTACAAGTATTTTTTCGAACATAATCAACAAAAATTCAAAAAATTACAACCATGATTTGTAAAAAATTCATATAATACATTTACCTTCTTCAAGAAAAAATGGCGATCTTGGAGTCCGGGAGTCGGTTAGTCAAAGATGTCAAACTCGTTGGTGATATGGTCATCGTCGGCGTCGACTCTTCTTTCTCTCTTCCAAGTTTACGAGGGTAAAGTTGGGAAAGTGTTTTTTCTTCTTTAAGTTTTATTAGTTTTTTTTTAATACTGGTCAATGGCTATTTTGGAAAATGGGTCGGGTCACCCGGGTATTTTGAACCATTTCCTCTCTCCTTCGTCTTGCACTTTTTTCTGATAATGTTGCTGTTGTGATCCCGTCCTCCATAAATTTCTGCATATTACTATCACAAGACTCAAAATAAATGGGTTTGGTTACCTCCACAAACGCAAGCGAGAAGCAATACTCCATCGTCAAACCTTTTGCTACTGTGTTCAATTGCGCAACCAAGGATCCGATCTATATCCCATGTCGATATCCGTGTCACGTAGTGCCGTGTAGCTTTATTTTTTAAGAATGCAAGCATCATAGCTAAAAAGTATCTCATTCATCCCCAAGATTTTAAAAAGTCTAGCAAAAAAGAGAACAGAAAAAGAATAATGCCTCTCGATATTTTGCGAACCATATAGTTATTATACAAAAAATCAATATTTTTCTCTTGAATATAATATTTTTATTTATTCTATCTCTTCCATTTCTTCATTTCTCCTTTTTTTTCCTATGAAAAAGAAGATCATTTAGAAAATAAAAATCCGAATAAGATATTTCTCTCTATTTTCGTTGTTTCCCCCATTTTTTACGGGAAAAATATCATTTTTAATTAAAATTTTATTAAAAAAACGGATTATTTTGCAATTCTTATATATTTGTTGCTGGTAACTTTTATAGGTTTGAACACATTAACAATATTGAACATTAAAGATTTTTTTTTTTTTTTTTGTACTCAAAACTTTTAGTTGTTACTTTTCTAATTGAAATGGCTTATATTTATTTATTTTTTTAAAAAAATAATTTTGCTGACATGAGAAATATAATTTTGTTACTGTGTTATGAATCATTTGGTAGTGCAAGTCACGGTTCAGAATATTATTGCATTTTAGTGCTATAAATAAATAATTCAATATAACAAGGATGTGTAATAAGCTATATAAACATAAGCTTTAAGTTAGGGCTGTAAGCAAAAATCGCCAAATCGGAAAATCGAACTGAAATCGCATTTTAGAAATCGTTGATTTTGTGCCACGTGGACCCCGTCAACGAAATGGTTTTGAACCAAACCAAACCGGTCAAAAACGGTTTGGTTTAGTTTTGAGAATTTTAATTGCGATTTAAAACCAAACTGGACCAGCGAAAAAATATATAAAAATAAAAAAATAAAAAAAATAATTTTTTTTTAAATTCATACAAATATGTAAAATTCAATAGTTGTGTATTTTTATCAATTTATAATTTTCTATTACATATATTATTATTACCAAATAATACTAATTTATATCTAATAATCTCAAAACTAACATAATCTATCAAAAACTCTTTTCCTTCAGAATTCAAATTTTTACAGTTGCTTCTGAGTCTGCATTCTCAACTGGAGATCGGATACTTGATTCCTTTAGGAGTTAATTAGGTACAAGGATGGTTGATACTTGTATATACAGAAATAATTGGTTGCAAATTAAGAATGAACCTATAGTGTTGCGTCAATATTTAGATGAAGTGGAAGTATTTGATGATTCAATGAAAGTTGTGGAAGGTGGTTTATATTTTCTACTACCATATTTTTAATGATTCTCTTATTTATCTAGTATCCAATACTATGATGATGTAACGAATGCATTTGTTTAACAATGGAGACTATGAATCACGTGTGACAACAATTGATGTTTGAGTATATGTGAGAAACTGAATTCGTAACAATATACAATGGTAAGTTTGTATAATTGTTATATTTAGATATTATAAACAATTGATTTATTACTATAGTTGGTTATTCTCTCCGTCTAATCAGTAGTTTTGTTTTTCAGATATGATGATCACGAGATCTTGTTGAACATCATTATACTTTTTGGGCTTTATATGTAATTTAGTAGACTTGTATTGTAATGTTATCGTAACGTCTTAACCTAAAATGGCAAACAAAAAACTATATTTTAGTTTATTGTGATTTCATTTTGATTTAGTTGGTATTTAAATTTTTAATAGATATATTTAGTTTGTTTTAGATTTATTGTTAGTAAGATATAAATATATATTGAATTCAATGAATTAATGTCATAAAAGTAGATGGACAAAAAAATATATGGCGAAACCGGCGGTTTAAAACCGGACCAAATCGTTAGGTTTAGGTTTGAGTTTTTTTCAAACCGTTCAAAATGGTTTGGTTTAGGTTTGAGTTTTTCTCAAACCAGTTTAAATGATTTGGTTTGAAAATTTGTCAAAAATCGATAAAATCGGACCGCTTACACCCCTGCTTTAAGTGCGAGATTTTATTCTTAAATGAAAGTCCCTAGAAATCTATGGAAGACTTTCGTTTATTCTGTAAAAGTATACTAAATCAAAGTTAATAAAACTTTCATTAAACTCTACAAAAGTCATTTATTTAAAAAAAAAAAATCTCTAAAAATCACACCTCCTTAGATTTTAATAAAAAAATAAATAAAGGACATCCTCAACTCATATTTTAAATTTTTAATGGACTCTTTAAAATAAAGGCATTCTCAATAACATTTGAATTTCTAATGATACATTAATTAGAGGGATTTTAATAAATTTTAGTGGATTTTGAGCCTATATAAATAATATCTCATATTTTAATGGATCTCAAGCTAACAGATATAAAGTCAAATAAATAAATTAAGCAAGCAAGAAATACATGTGAAAATATTTCATTTTAAATTCTCATTCTAAAATAGAATAATCATATCCATAATTGAAAGATGCCTTAATAGCACAAAACATCCTTACGTTTGACACTTCTTGTGGAAAACGTCTCTACGTTTTTTTTTTCGCATTTTTGTTTTTAATTCAACGTTTCATTATGGAAAATAGGCTTAATAGCACAAAACGTCCCTACGTTTGACGCTTCATGTGGAAAACGTCCATACGTTTCATTTTTTTGCATTTTCATCTTTATTTGAACGTTTCATTGCGGGAAACGTCATTTTCACAATTTTTTTTAACGAAAAATGACCAGTATACCATTCTATTTAAATAAAACAAAAAAAAGAGAAGAAAAATAAAGAACAAATTAAAATCTTACTCCTGAACTTTTTAAAAAAGTGCAAATGAGTCCAAATAAATATAATTTAGCTCTCTAATTTGGGGGCAATTTTGGCCCCTCTAGCGCCTTTTATGGAGCCAATTTTGGCAAGCTCTGGCCACCTAAACCACTGGAAAATGGCACCGGTGGAAATCCCTTAAAGTCCTCTTCAATTCCATACCAATATCTCCATGTAACTCCAAGTATTCCGGCTGGTACAAAACTTCAAAGTTTACTGCCTCAAAATCTGAAAAATGTCGATTTCTTCACTTTCGGCCACCATACCAATCGGAGCTCATCACTGACCAACCCCCCACCTTTGGATGACCCAACTCATGCAATCAATTGTAACCAAACACCAAGTTTAGATGCTCAATTTAACCCAGAACTTCTCCATGTCGCGACACAAGCAACATCGCTTGAGGAAAAGTCAGTTTCCAGCGCTGTCTGGACAAACGGAGATCGCAGACCACGTGGGCTAGGTTCGCCTTCACTTGGCACACCTAACCCACCCTTAGGTCTTCCCCAATTTGGCTTCAATCAACCGGAATTTGAATTTGAAATGCTCACAGGTGTGAAATCGCGAGAGCACGACTTTGTTTCCGCCAATTCAGGTGCCGTCCGGCTAAATCAAGGTGGCAGACCACGAGGGCTAGTCTCCTCTCAACCTGGCGCACCCGACCCAACCATGGGCCAAGTCCAATTTTGCCCTGAATGTAATGAATTGGTTGTTGCAATTAGGGGATCGTGCGAAAATAGTTGTTTTTTTATATTTTAATAATTTATTTGGACTCATTTGTATTTTAAAAAAAATTTCAGGAGTAAGATTTTAATTTGTTCTTTTTTTTTATTTAAATAGAATGGTATATTGATCATTTTTCGTTAAGAAAATGGTGAAAATGATGTTTTCCTAAATGAAACGTTGAAATAAGGAAGAAAATACGAAAAAATGTAACGTATAGACATTTTTCACAAGAAGTGTCAAACGTAAAGATGTTTTGTGCTATTAAACTATTGAAAAACTATAAGTTTCAAAATGACTATGCTCTGATACCACGTCGAAACATGAATTTTTAAAGCGACAATGCTTTGTATAAACTAACGGACCATGCTTCAAGTACATAACCATTTACATAATACATTACATAATTGACACGTGGCGTGCATCCATCGGCAGTCTATAATTTTTGATTTTTCCACACTTCACATCCACAGCCGGATTTCTTCCACATGGTCTTATGTAATCCATTATGTACATTAATTATGTACATGGAGATTTATCCTAAACTAAATGCCTGAATCTTAGAACTTGAAGATTGTCACAAACTTAGATAAATAAAAAGACGTACATTGATCCACTGATTCTTGACAATTCTTCAAAAAGAGTCCTTTACGCTCAATTGAATACATATTTAAATAATTATCAAACCATTACGAAACCATTAAAATAAATACGGGCCATATTAAATTCTTTTGTAAGTGAGATTATGATGATCATTATTAACATTTTTGTCAGCATGATTATGTTATTCTACTCAGTTTTAGTGTGTGATATTGAGCTCATGTCCTATGTTATACTTTGTTTTTACTCAATTATTCTATTTAAAGGTTTATGATTGATATAGGATGTTGGTATATGCATCAATCATATCATAATTTATAAAAGACCATTAACTTTATGCTTTAAAAAAATCATGCTACAGTGTCAGAATAGTTGACATAATACCACGTGATAGTCTATCATTGGACTGTTGAAGGCAATCATTTTTTTTTGCATCAAATCACCTTTTGCCATCAAGGATTCTCAATCAATTTTTTTTTTTTTTTTCTATCAAATCACCTTGTGCCATGAAGGATTCTGGAATTACTTCTTACATTATTCTTCTTGGCAAAGTGGTTTAACCTTTATTTTAAATTTCGGGTCCCTACCAAATAGAGCTAACGACCAAGGCACGTATAAAGATGGTTGATATACTAATAGCAACTGTGCTGCACAAACATGTTCAAAAATAGGGGAACATAATTTGACACATGATTGGACAGTTTGAAAAAAATACACAATACCCAGTTATTATCTGCTACACCACCCTATATATAGTTATTGAACTTGTCTAAAGAGCATTATGATACTAGTAGTTTTCTCTAAGCCCTTTCGTGTACATGTCAATAGGGGTGTCAACGAGTCGAGTCGAAACTTTTTGCTCGGGCTCGGCTCGAGTAAAAATACTTCAAGCTTTTTCTGACCCAAGTCGAGCCAAGTAAAAGCTCGACCAAAAAATTTAGGCTTAACTCGAGCTTTTGACTCGATTTTTTACAAGTCATGACAAATCTATTTTTTTTAAAAGAAAATTAAAATTTGTATAATTTATACTTATTATAAATAATAACTAAATATTGACATATAATCATTTATTATTTTTAGGCTCACGGGCAGAGTCAACGCCCTAAAATCCGGCCTGGCCCGGGCTTTTTTCAGGCCGAGCTCGAGCCATCTCAGACCGACGAGCCATTTTGTCATATCCCTATGTCATTCTCATGTTACAGGACGTGATGGTAATTTGAAAACGTTCTACAAAACTCTTGATGAAGTTAAAATTACAAAAAGTCATTCAATTAGAATTACTTTTGACTGATTATAAACCAGTGCCAAACGGGGACGGGGGGAAATTTCGGCTTAAACCATTAAAGTAGGATCAAGTCAATTGACTCGTCTGTAGTCTCCGTTTGAACGTGAACTAACAAAAGCAACAGACAGAACCCTCAAAATTTGTATTCATCTATGCATATATGAGACCTTTCCTTTCCCCAGAATGCACATCTGGTGCTGCTCTTAGGCATGTTTTGCATACTATGATAAAAGAACCTGGTCTATGGTTTTGTTAATGCTTCTATGGAGAACTTGAAAGCACAATAAGATGGGCAAATATTTAAGCAATTCTACCGTTCATCAAAGTCGATAAGAACAATGTCAACAGAAAAACGAGGGAAAAAAATACAAAAAAAATCCACATGGCTAGGAAAAGCCATTGCACGTTAAGAGAAGTAAACAAGAAGCGTTAGTAATTGAGTATGAAAAGAACCCAGTAAGCTCAACCAGCTTTACTCATCAAACTCGTGCATATGATCTAATAAATAGTTTGCCGCGAGCTCCTCATTCTTGTTGCAAGCAAAAAATACTTCCAATACCAAATCTCGATCAAATCCCATTGCTTCAAGCTGCAAATCAAATTTCCAGCCGGTTACAAGCAGAACATGATGCGACTATGATAATTTATTTACTATAGAAGCATAATACATGATTTGAAAATGATTTTCACTAACAATCAGCAAAAACTAGAATGCTCCATCTTCTGATTTGAAGCTGTTGATACTTGAGGGTAAAGATCACATGGCCATTTTCTCAGTTCTGGTTCTATCATGGTTTTTTTGGATCTCAAGGATTCAACCAAAAAGACAAATAATCATTTCTTTTTAACGATGATCCATTATGCAAAATACTCGGAAAGCCCGACTCATCAACCCGTGCATTATTTTTCTGTGCAGATCTTCTCACTAAAATAATACCTTCATCAAGAATCTCAGGAGCTGGTAACATGGGGGATGCACAGATACTCTCACGTCAGAGATTAGTGGGCCAAATAACAAAGAATTAACAAGTCTAACTGCAAAAAAAGCAGGCTTCAAGACAGAGATTAGTGGACCAAATGTCATGTAAGAAGCCTTGCTGAAAGATTAGGGTTTTAACATATGTCAACATATCAGAATGTATTTTGAGCTATTCACTTTCCTTCCTATTGAAGAAAAGACCTTCAGAAAGATGGCAGTAGAGTAGTCAATCCAATCTTGCACACGGGCGGATAGAAATGCCCATAGATGAGGTCGGCGAGGGTAGCTTGCTAGCAAAAGTATTATGCAACAGTATTATTCACTAGTGTCACGTGTCTAGAAATGTCCATTAACTCATCACTAAATGCAACAGTATTATGCTATATTAACATACTTTTTACACATGAATACTACATTCGGAGAAGAAATTGTAATTATAATCATCACAAACATGGTGACTAAAGCTCTGTGGCAATTGCGAGACTCCTATTTTCATTCACTACTTATAAATTACCACTCCCAATTTGGATAGGAATAGCATTAAAAGCTTCATACAAATTTGAATTGACAATCTAAAATTGCATGCTTACAAGGTGTGTATCATTCAGATCTTTAGAGTACAATATTTGCCAAAATCGAGATCCAACAACTAAGCCTATGTTTGGTTCATGTTTATAAACTCTCTATAAACACTAAAACCATTTTTTAGTTTTTATACACACATATCGAGCAACCACAAGTACTACCACACACTTATCCACCACTTATTTCTATCTATTTATAATTTAAACAATATATAAACACTTCACAAACATGATTTAAAATTATGTGATATGAGCTGTTAAAAATGCATTATCTCGAAGTTAAGGATCGAGGTACCAGGAACTTCAAATTTATTCTATCAGCATAGACAACAGTAATAGTGAAACCCAGTAGGAATGGTTGATGAAAATGATTATCTAATGAATTGAAATTTACGTATTCATCATTAATTAAACTAGATAGGATAATGAAAAATTTACACGGTCAATTGCCTCCCGCTCTTCCGGTGTGACGGAAACAGTCTGTGGCATTGCTTCAGCAAGCTGCCCTAATATGTTCCTAAACCATTATTGAAATTATGTCATCAGTCACGAGAAGAAGCAAAAAGAATTAAGGATGGAACACAGATCTAGAAGAACAAGAACAAAAAGGCATATAACCAAATCAAAGTTGCAGTGTTAACCAAGATAGAGGTAAAACTACAGGTAGAATTTCTCACCCCTCCCCTTCAACTGGTTCATTTATTAGGCGTAGGAAATCAGCCTGATGCTCTTGAATCAACCGCACTAACTGTGGATTTTGCTTTCCCAGCTCTTGAAGCATAGGCTGCAGGTTCCAAGAATGATATCATTACAAGGAAAAAAATAAAAATAAAGAATCACCATCTATGAATTGAAACACTGTATTTGATATGCAAAATCAGTACCTGCAAGATTTGTGGATTTGCTTGCACCATGGCCCGCAGCGCTTGAAACTGGAAAGAGATGGAATAGAAAGGTTAAAAAATAATAATAATAATAATAATAATAATAATAATAAACGTATTTTTTGTTAACAGAATATAGTGTTTTATATGTAAAGCATTTTCTGTACCTGTTGACTATTTCGAAGAAAATCTAAGGTGCCAGCACCACTTGCATTTGGGCCCAAATTTGGAAGGCCCTGGCACCAGGAAGATTAAACCAATTAGAAGTAATTTCTTTTATTCTTTCACGAAAGATCAAATTATATTAAGGAACATTCCAACCTGAGGAAAAAGGTCTAATGGATTAGCATTGGGCCCAGTGGATGGTACTGCTGGCTGTGTAGCCTGAGTCAAAGAATTCACAGGCTGCCCACTTGCAGGAGGTTGAGCTGCTGGAGGTTGGTCCGCAGGAGGAACTTCTGCTTGGTCAGGAATACCCTGAAATAGAACTCTTCCCCTAGGTTACAAAAGATGGAATTAAAAGTAAACAAGAATAGAAATTTCAGATCTCAACAAACAAAGCAAGAAACCAAAGTATAAGAATTTGTCTATGCAGTTCATGCAGTCAAATTTTTCATTTTGGCAAAAGGAAAGTGTGATCACCAAAAAGGTAAAATATGGGTAAGATGAAGAATCCTTGAAAGAAGACTCACAGAATACAGGTACTCAACAGCCCTCTCTGGATTGTTATATGCAGCACGTAGAGCATGAACAACTGTCTCTCTATCCCAACTTCCTCCACCCATATCAAGAATTTCTTGAACGGTAGTATCCAAGTTACTTCCAGCAACAAGATTTGACGCTGCTTGACCGTAGACATCTGTAACTGAACTGTTTCAAACAAAAATAAACAAATCAATACTAAATTGTTCAAGAACATTCTAAATGATGTCTTCAAGAACACATGTACTCACGAAACAGGAGCAGGAGCAGGAGCAGGAGCAGGAGCAGGAGCAGGAGCAGGAGCAGGAGAAGGAGCAGATTGTGGACTGTATCCAATAGAAACTTAAAAAGGTTAAACTAAAATCAGCAAAGAATCTCTTCACCTGCATAGCTCAAAACTATAGCACAGAGTTGGAACTCACGGGACCACTGTTGATGCAGGAAGCTGAGGTGCCGTTACAGGCTGCGTTGGCAGGGCTGTATTATATGCAGGTAGGGTCTGAATACACGAAAAAATTTATCTATCATCCCCACTAATCAAATGGCAGGCAAGCCAAACTTCATATAAGCATATACATGTACAACAGCTTCTCCTTTTGTGGTAATGGTGCATAAAGAAATGCAAGCCTTTATCCAGCTCATGGATTTGGCACAAAGATTTAAGGGACTATATGTACAGGAAGCATTTTGAGGACATAAATGAAATGAGTTTTGGGAGTCCTCCAAGGGCTTCAGTAATATCCCAATGCTTAATGCAAGCAGAAAGACAAAGCAGACAGAACTCACTCCTAATCATGTTTTATTTCTGAGTTCCCAAGGTGACATAACTATATTTTAAATGTTAGCAACAACAGTAAATACGAGTGTACAAAGTCACAAATGACAGCCAACATAGAATAAATCTATCATAAAGAAATGCATCCAAAATTAGGTTCACTTCATAACCTCAATAACATGCAAATACATGAAACTTGAAAACGTTACCAGAAAAAAATCAATCATTTAATTAAGTATATACTATTTAAGTATAGGGCAGCAAAATATCTCGGGTAACCCTTTATTCCCATGGCGGGGCAGCTATTTACCAATTTTAATATAACTTTTGATGGGATTTCTGTTCTTGTCAGAGGAAAGTAGGGAAGGAAGACATCAGCGGGAGGGGGTTTGTATTGAATTCAAAGTCAACGAGGATATGAATATAAAAATCTGCAAATTTGGGGGCAGGTGCTCCTAGCTTGGCCCCCTCTAGATCAGCATTTGCATGCATGGTTGAATGAGTGTAAAGATGAACATTATAATTAAAAAACTAAAAGCAAATGACATTAAGATTGATAAAGAGCATGTAATTGTATGCATATAATATTTACTTGATCTATATCCATCCCTTTCCCAAACTAATGATATAAACAAAATAAGATTTAAATTTTGAAATAAATTTGAGCCCCATTTTAACAAAAAAAATGAGTTTTGCAATAGCGAGTTACTGGGGATTGTGTGTTTAAACATAGGAAATTTTTTCGGATTAACATGTAAATTATTTTATTGAAAGAATGTGGGGTTGAAAATGAGTTTGAGGAAAAATGAGTTTTTAGATAATGAGGGTCAGAGGCTAGATTTTGTAATATTGATTTTTTTTTGGAGAATATGTGGTTAAAAATAGGGAAAGATTTTGGATTTACATGTAAATTTATTATAGTGGGAGAATGTGTAATTGAAAATGAATTTGGGGGAAAATGACTTTAAAGAATGGGGCTCAAACAGGAGCTGAAAGACATGCTAACACCATACTACCAAAATAGCATGCATTATTGAGTCAGATTCACTCACGGTACTCGAAGGAGCAGCAGATGCAGTTGAAGCTGCACTTGATGAAGCCTTGTTCTGCCATAGTTGAACAGTACAAACATAATGAGTAGCAGAATTCAATGCTGTGACTACAGAAATGCAATTGATACTTTTTTTCTTTATATTTAATATAAAGCTAAGTGAAATGCAGACAAAGCCCCAATAATTTGGTAATAGGGTACCTTGCTCAACATAATGACAATAAAACTTTTTTCAGCAACTTTGTTCTCCTCCAGCGTGGTCTCATCTTTAAGAACTTTCCCCTGATGAATAAGCATCTGCTGAGTAGCAGGATAGACATCTGAACTCTGACATGTTTCTATATTCTTCTTCACATCTGCCACCTATTGAACCATCAAGAATAGATCAAATTAACATATAACCAATCAGTTGAACACACAAGTTTATGAGGCTGTGGCAGGTTGTGAGTCACTATTCCCATTGCAAATACTTGACCCTCAACTATCATTTAAAGTACAAGGAGCTCAGAATTAAGGAAAAATTACATAAAATGCAAAATATAAAGAATAAAATGAACATATTCTCAAAACCGTGTTTAGCAGATCAAATAATATAGAATGATGAGTACTAGTTAAATGAGATATAGCGGAGCTGATGTTCACCAGCACAGAAATGTTGATTCAGCCTCTTACTCAATTATTACACTTGTCTGCAGTAAAAGTAGACAGATTTCTGTTAAAAAATTGTCTGTCCTAACAAGAAATGCTTGTTCCTGCAAAGCAGCTCCCTTTATGAACTTGTATAAAGTTAAAGACGATTTTAATCGATAGATTATATCGATGGTACATATGGATTACGAAAAATGAACAATTTAAACCCAGTCCTAACACACAAGTTTATGAGGCTGTGGCAGGTTTTGAGTCACTATTCCCATTGCAAATACTTGACCCTCAACTATCGTTTAAAGTACAAGGAGCTCAGAATTAAGGAAAAATTACATAAAATGCAAAATATAAAGAATAAAATGAACATATTCTCAAAACCGTGTTTAGCAGGTCAAATAATATAGCATGATGAGCATTAGTCAAATGAGATATAGCGGAGCTGATGTTCACCAGCACAGAAATGTTGATTCAGCCTTTTACTCAATTATTGCACTTGTCTGCAGCAAAAGTAGATAGATTCTGTTAAAAAATCGTCTGTCCTAACAAAGTAATGCTTGTTCCTGTAAAGCAGCTCCCTTTATGAACTTGTATAAAGTTAAAGACGATTTTAATCGATAGATAATATCGATGGTACATATGGATTAAGAAGAACGAACAATTTAAACCCAGTCCTAACAAAGAAATGCTTGTTCCAGCAGTGGGATCTGTATCAGTAACACTTTTTGCAGAGTAATCATGATAAAGTGTAAATGCCAATTACCACCGGTTCTTTTTCTTTCTCTCCACTTGGCTTCCTTCCACTCCGACTTCAATTCACATAAAAACTAAAATTTTAATTTCACTCCTAAACACGAAATTTAACTGACTGTCAGCAGTATCAAAAGAATAAACATAGTTTGACGGAAAGTTCCGCTAGAAATAGCACGTGATAACACCACCACAAATTGAAAATCAATACTGACACTGAAAAATTCAAAGCAATAGGCCATTAGGGAAGAAGAAACAGAATCGAAAGTAGATAGATTCTGTTAAAAAATCGTCTGTCCTAACAAAGTAATGCTTGTTCCTGTAAAGCAGCTCCCTTTATGAACTTGTATAAAGTTAAAGACGATTTTAATCGATAGATAATATCGATGGTACATATGGATTAAGAAGAACGAACAATTTAAACCCAGTCCTAACAAAGAAATGCTTGTTCCAGCAGTGGGATCTGTATCAGTAACACTTTTTGCAGAGTAATCATGATAAAGTGTAAATGCCAATTACCACCGGTTCTTTTTCTTTCTCTCCACTTGGCTTCCTTCCACTCCGACTTCAATTCACATAAAAACTAAAATTTTAATTTCACTCCTAAACACGAAATTTAACTGACTGTCAGCAGTATCAAAAGAATAAACATAGTTTGACGGAAAGTTCCGCTAGAAATAGCATGTGATAACACCACCACAAATTGAAAATCAATACTGACACTGAAAAATTCAAAGCAATAGGCCATTAGGGAAGAAGAAACAGAATCGAATTTCAAGACTAAAACAGTGATAATTACAGAAACAAAACCGGAAATGACATTAGAAAACCTAGAATCCGAAAAACGATAACAATGCCAAAACCCTAATTATGCTCTAATCTCTCGGAATTTAAGAAATAATTCAGCTCAACATAGTTTGACGGAAAGTTCCGCTAGAAATAGCACGTGATAACACCACCACAAATTGAAAATCAATACTGAAACTGAAAAATTCAACGCAATAGGCCATTAGGGAAGAAGAAACAGAATTGAATTTCAAGACTAAAACAGTGACAATTACAGAAACAAAACCGGAAATGACATTAGAAAACCTAGAATCCGAAAAACGATAACAATGCCAAAACCCTAATTATGCTCTAATCACTCGGAATTTAAGAAATAATTCAGCTCAACATATTCTCACACACTTTATCACGTAATATAAGATATATATGCATAGAGAGAGCGTGAAAGAGAGAGAGAAGTGGCTGTACGGTGTCTTCGGGCTTCACTTCGATCTCGAAGTGCGTGCCTTTCAGGGTTTTCACGAAAATCTTCATCTTCTGGCTTTTAATTTCTGTTCACGTACGACCGTCGGAAAACGACGTCGCTTGAATCAGTCGCCGCAGGCGATGTATGTGTGTGGGGGGCTATTGGAGAGACAGATTCTGAGAGAGAAATATCACAGGCCTCGGAGTGGAAAGTGGAAGGTTAGGCGAGTTTAATTCTTTTAACACGCGCTAAATTTTGCATAACTTCACGTCTTCACTCTTCACGTGTTTTAATAACGGATTGCACATGTGGAAAGTAAAATTAGTCCAATTCATAAATAAAAAGCCACATAATTTTCTCCCCGGCCCAAACACGACTTAACCATTTTGAAGTGTGAGATTGAAACCTTATTTTCAGAAGCGTGACCTCAATTCCAAACTCTCAAATTTGAAATTCTCAAACCATCGTGAACCCTAACCCGCAAATCGAAATTGATCCAAAATCGATAGTTTTCATATCGTGATAGTTGAAACTGTTGACATGGATAGAACTAACGGAAATAATTCCCAAAAAAATATGTTTTTTTTTTTCAATGTCACTTGGTTTTTGTCGCAAGTAATTCTTTTGTTGTTCCTCCAGTTTAGTTTTTCGTGTTTCTGAGTAATATATTGAAGTGCAACCAATGTTGTTCATGTCTCCCATTTGTTCCATTTTTCCAATTTCTCTGTTTATGGCTCCAATATAGCATGTTCCTCCCTTTGTTCTTAGTTTTGAAGTTGTTAGAATTAGCTGAGGGTGTGTGGTAGAGATTAAAATTGAAAATATAGCCGTTATAATTGACTTTTATTAGACGGGTGGGACCCAATAACGACCATATTTTCAATTTTAATTGGATTTTAAGCCGTACCAAACAGGCTCATGTTTATATAACTTGTTTGTAATATACAACAAATGGAAGGTATTGCATTCTATTGTACATGTTGTGAAGTTTAAAATGCATTTTGATGTGTATGATGATAATGATGTTATAACTATTGTATGGAAGATCAAGAAATCAAGGTCTAACCACTAAAGCAATCATGCAATGTTTCTTCAGCATCATAATTCAGAGATTGGACCATTACCCTAATTCCTAGTGGAAGATTGAAATCTTATTTCTTTTATACTATATGTATTAAAAAGTGCAATCTTTTACTTTTTATGTGGTAGATTGAAAAGGTTTTATTGATTTGGTTATGCTTTTTTGGTATGATTTAATCATTTTCGGGAGTTAGCCCATAATATTTGATGTTTCGTTTTATTTAAAATGGTTGTTTTTTTAAGCCCATGTTTGGACGTCATTCTTTGGAAATAAAAATTAATAATTCGACCGTTATACAATGAGCTGGCCCCACTCTGACAGTCATATTTGAATGTGTTATCTACATCAATTAAAAAAATTGGTGAAAAGAACATAATGCCCCTAACTTGTTACATTCAGTTTTCATAAATTGGATAGTTTTGACATTTCAAACTAAAAAAAGACGGCTGCCATTCATTTTTCAAATATTGCGGCTGAATCACTGTTCACCTTACTATTGTAACGTTTATATTTTTCACTAAAATATGGAATTAGTGGCTCCCAAACAGGTTGTAAATCATATTTGTTGCAATTTCCTCAATATGCTATAAAGGTATTGATGGATTTTCATTTTTTTCAAAGGTATGAAGGCATTGTTTGGGAAAACTTGGCTCAGGTTTGTTTACGTAGTTCCTACGATACTTTTTTGATGTGATTACAACTTCAAATGTGCAAGAATGTACAGTCTTTGTCGCCTGCTTATGAAGAATCTTCTAATTTCATGTCAAATGTTGACATATGCCTCATAAGATGTTCTTAAGAATTTGTTGTGGTTTTGTAAGTATAGAGGAGAATGGCTTCAAAATAATATGGAAGGTCACGAGGTTGTTAAAAGTGGAAATTCCCAACATAGAACCTGTGTCCGGTTCCAAGTATTTTTATGGTTGCTACGTTCACTCCTTATATGATTAATCTGCACTTGGAACAGTAGGAGGAGTTTACCATCCGGATCACATTTCCCAAGCTTGAACCAAAGATGCGAGCTAAAGGGCAAAATAATCTCAAGAGACTTTATGTCCCCTAAAGATAGAGAATGGCGAGATATGGATATCGAAGATAGTTAGCCCTTAGCCAATGGAAAATTAGTGAAGGTATAGAACTCGACAACTCGTGTACTTGACAAGAAAAAATGGCTTACTTTTCAACGTCAAAAAGGCCTAAAAAATACCCTGCTTCTGACTTTAGTGATAGCATAATATCAGTGTCAATACAATTTAATTTTCAGGCTAAATTCCAAAAAAAAAATCAAATTGACTTCAAAAAATTTCACATAATGTTTCAAATTGCTCATGTCCCAGCAAGCCTCCCAGCATCCGCTCTTGATCTGGAAGACACCGAGGCAAATATAGGTGTAAATTCATCATCCATTTCTTGAAGTTCGATTTGTTCAGTCACCAGTAATGTCAACTGAATCATTGAAGTCTGGATCTGTCACTGAAAAAAAAAAAAAAAAGGAAATTCAGGAGTGGCCAAAAATATATGAAATATGAACTCTTTTGGTGGCCACTTTGCTGTCTTTGCAGAAAAAAAAAAAGGTTAATTTCATAAACGGTCACTGAAGTTTAAAATTTGCACTAACGGTCACTGAAATATCATACGCTTTCACAAACGGTCATTGAATGACCATTATGATTTTAATTCAAACTTAAAAGAATAAAACACGTGAACATATAATCTTGAGAACCTCAAATGCAAAAATCATCAAAATCCCCAAAACCATTTTCAGCCACCACTTTGGAACGAAATTCAACCACTTTTCTGCCACCAAAACCATCGGACCAACACACCACCTTGAAGCCATTGCTGCCCTCTACGCAACCCACCAAAGAATAGCCCTTAACTCTGACGGATTTGGCAGAAATTTCGTCCCAAAGTGGGCCGTGGAAGTTTCGTGTTGTGCGAACATGCCACTTTGGGACGAAATCGATAGGGATAAACACAAAGAATAAATATTGAAAGCTTCAAATATAATTAAAATATGGTGCAAGAAACAAAATTTAGAGATATGCTACATTCAATAATGGTAGGACACATATCAATACATGATTGGACAGTTTTAAAAAGGCTAAATAGCGCAGAACGTCCCTACCTTTGGGGCTAATTGCGGAAACCGTCCCTACCTTTCATTTCTTGGCATTTATACCCTTACCTATCACTTTTTGTGCGCTGGACATCCTTTTCACAATATTTGGACCATTTTACCCTCCATTCAAATAAAACAAAAAGAAATGAAAACAAAAACTAAAGAATTAATTGCATTCAAGCTCCCAAATTTTTTAAAAGTGCAAATTAGTCCAAAATCCTTATTAAACCATTAAAAAAATATATATATATCTCTCTCTCCTTCATCTCTTCTCAATTTTAGCATTTATCCCTCCCCAATTCTTTTTTATCTTAAATTTGGTTACCATTTCAGCTGATTTCAGCTGGAACATTCCATTGTCTGAGTTATGGTTGTAGTGAGGATCAAAGCCGAATTCCAGCCGTGACACAAGATAATATAAATAACTTTGAATGCAACAAAGGCACATTTGTCTAGTTCAGAAAATTAATTCTTATTTAAACAACATAAAATTGTCTTCTTTGAAAAACAATAATAAACATTATATCATAATCCAAAGCACAAAAAATATAACTTTATATCCCAAAATTTCAGAGAAATTAATAAACCCATAAATTCAGTAAGATATCCTCAAAAAAAAAAAAAAAAAATTCAATGGATGCATATTATAATGTTAAGAATTGGGCAAAAAACAGATTTTTACCTCTTCAACACGAGAGAGATTGAGCTGAAGCCTTGCGTTGATCCATGTAAGAATCTCATTCCTCCCCACAAAGTATGCACTATCCATCATCCCAATATTTGATGCCATTTCTTGAAAAATCAGAAAAGTATCAAAATAAATTCTTCTTCTTCACCAATTCTTTAAAAATTCTGTCAACGCTCATACGCATTTATGCATAAATCATAATATTAGTTTGGATTTTTGTATTTATGCATAAATCATAAATGGGTAAAGAAAGGGGGAAAGAGAGAGAGAGAGAGAGAGAGATTTTTTTATAAATGTTTTAATAAGGATTTTGGACTAATTTGCACTTTTAAAAAATTTGGGAGCTTGACTGCAATTAATTCTTTAGTTTTTGTTTTCATTTCTTTTTGTTTTATTTGAATGGAGGGTAAAATGGTCCAAATATTGTGAAAGGATGTCCAGCGCACAAAAAAAAAAATATAAAAAATTATTCTAAAAATTTGAAAAAAAAAAAAAAAAAAAAATTAGAAAAAAAAAATAAAAAAAAAAAGAAAAAAAAAAAAAAAAAAAAAAAATTCAAAAATTATAAAAAAAAAAAAAAAAAAAAAAAAAAAAAAAAAAAAAAAAGAATGGTGAAATTGAAAAGATAAAAAAAAATTAAAATAAAAAAATGTGTAATTAAAAAGAATAGAAAAAAAAATATATAAATTAATCCGAGCCAAACGGGGCTGAGTTATGAAGGGCTTTAATAAAATGAACTAAACTTTCAATATCTGTAGAGTAGATAGAAGTAAAAATTAGTAATGTGTTAAATTCATCATCCCATTTCTTGAAGTTCGATTTGTTCAGTCACCAGAAATGTCACATTTTTTCGAAGATCATATCATCTACACCAGATGAATATGTCTTGTCTGAATCGTTGAAGTATTGGATCTGTCACAGAAAAAAAAAAGGAAATTCAGGACTGGCCAAAAAATTATGAAATATGAAATGCTTTTGGTGGCCACTTAGCAAAAAAAAAAAAAAAAAAAATTCTAAACATGTAGTGAAATAATGAACACATCTGGTCACTTTACAAAAATATGATTCTGAACATTAATAAGTTTTACATGGTTTTGTATTGATGAAACAACTGAAATGAAGCCAACTTAAGGATTTATATCAGAAACTTCAACTTTGATTGTAATTTGCTGAATCATAATCTGTAAACTAATGCATACTTTGAAAACTATTAAACAACCTTAAATCTTAGCATGTGTCCTTAGATTACCGGAAAACCCACCTCACAACAACAATACTGAAATTCTTTGAAACAACAAAATAGTTTGGAATTTACCTCGATGTGCTCTCTCTCCATGTGTGATTCTTCAGAAATTAAAGCTTCATGTTCTATGGTGGGACCCTTCGATGTTGATTGAGTTTTGGTTGTGGGTTTTAGGGTTCACCGATTTGGGAGATAAAATTCTCCTGTAGAGTTTTGGTTTTGGTTTCAATCTCACTCTTTTAGTTTCTTATAGCTAAGGTGTGTTTGTACGGAGGAGAAAATTATGTGTAGCATTCCATTTATATGAGTTGGACTGATTTAACGTGTCACGTATGCAATCCGTTATCCACGTAAGCCATGTTAAAATAACAAAAAGTTAATCCATGAGTGATATAGTGCAACTTTATAAACTTCAGTGAGTAATGGAATAAATATATCAAAGTACAATGAGTATTCAAACAATTAACTCAAGATTATAAGTTTAATTAGGAATTTGGTGTGTGTGTGTGTTGGGGGGGGGGGGGTGGAGGGCTGGGGTAATGCCATGGTCCCGCATTGTCGGGAAATGAGATACTTCTGAATTTTGGGAATAGATAGCGGACTTGATCTCCATTCCCCTCGTCCAGACTTTAAACTAGTCTATTATTGGTAAGAATTCGATTTGATCAATAAGTTAGCGTATCGGAAATCGGACCCACATCGTTAGCTTGAGAAGGCTAGGAGTTATAATTAACGTTGAAGATCAAGCATTTGATGAACGTCTCAATTCCTTTTCTCAAAAAACTATAATCAATATGAGCTCAAAAGTTTCCTTCGTGCCTCCCCAGAAACTTCATTGTTTGAGTTGGGTTGAATATATTTACATAGTTCATATAATACAACTCGACTCTAAAAAATGGAGATAGTCAATTACATCTAGATCCTAGAGATGAGTAGGATCGAGAGTACTCTATTCTATGGTCGAAATAGTCAAAATATTGTACTCCGTCATCGTTTACTAGTTTAATTGGTTACTTTTTGGTTTCATTTCAAGTAGAGGAAGCACAATCGTTTTTTATGTGTTTGTACAATTGCGCGAATCGTATGTTTTTAGCCTAAAAAATCAGAAGCCGTTCCTGCAAAGTTGTAGTGCAGAAAAATTTTATTTTTAGTTGTTTCTCCCAAGTTAAGTCTGCAAGTGACTACCGAAATCAATTTTCGTTTGTCCAAAATAAAGTAAAAGAAAAAGTTCCTGCAAAGTTGTTAGTTGTAGAAATGTAATTATTTTTTAGGTTGTTTTTTCCAAGTTAAAGGAATAAAAAAAAGTTAGACCGAAAAAATTTACGATTGTCCTCCTAAAAAATACGAAAAAAACTAAGTTATTTTGTTTAGAACTTAAATTAAATGAAAGTTTGGATTGTAGAAAAGTGAAAAACATCGTTACTTGTTTGACTAAGACTCGTGTGAAGCAGTTACTATATTTCAATTGATTATATTTTAATCCTCCCTGAGAATGATTGGTCTAACGTCTAACGCGTTAATCCATTTTACAAGACAAGATCAAATGTTTTTAATTTTGATCTTTATTTGTCTATTTTCACTATTCATTACATTTTTCCTACTTGTTCTAGTTATGCCATATATTTTTCGTATCATACTATACTTTATTGTAGCGCCTTCTTGGTTCTCTAGTGTCCATTCTTTGCCTCACTAATTTTTGCAAAATACTGCTATTTCAGTTACTGTTAATTTTGACATCTTAATTTCCAATTTTTACCATTTAGCTCTTCGACAACAAATCATGTTAGATATTTATACAATAAAATATAATATGTGAAAGAATTAATTCGGACGATCGTTTTTTAAGTGTCCGGTATTAACAAAACACATCACTACTAGCCGTAAAAAATTACAAATAATAATGGATCATGGTGGAGGTAGGTACATCATTTTTTCTGCCCATATATAAACGCACATCTAGTGGCATTAGAAGATAATATTAGAAAAAAAAAATACGAAATTGTACCTTCCTATTCATTAAAATATTATACTCAATTTTTATATATTTTCTGGAGTACACTTGATAATTCTTGAAATCCATTTGCGATTGTTGCACAATTGATTTATTCGATCATTGTATCCTGAATGTGATTATCCATAGAAGTCACAACAATTATCGAAATGGACAATTTCGCTTTAGGATATCATGGATATCACGATACTCGATCAATCGATAAGTTTTATTCCTACATTTTACTGTATTACAACTAATAATATTTCTAACTCCGATCAAATATATGAGAGAAGGTGGAGAAGAACCTCAATTTCACCTCCACACTTACACGAGAGAGAGAGAGAGAGAGAATCTAAAAGCATTAAATAAGAAGGTGCTACCTTCTTTACAACATTTGAGAAACTGAGTCTATAGAAGTTACTTCTAAATCTGACACAAGGAATATGTAGTGTTGTCCATTTGTAGGATTGCCCATAGTCACCCATTCACTTCACTGTGTTGGATATTGTCATCGGGTACATGTGAACAAGAATTGGTACCTGTGTTTCGCGTACCTGTGTTTTTCAACGGGGCCTGAGGCGAAATTCAAATTTGGGGCTCCTAAGTAATAGCAGGCAATCTACTTTTTCATTTAAAAGAGTCTTACGGAAACTAAATTTGTTAACTTAAATTCAACAATAAAGCAACAACTAAAAATAAATATTTCAAAAATATTTATTTTGCAATCAAATAACAATACGAAGATGTTCTAACCGATCACCTAATGTCTCTTCATAATGTTTAAATTGCTCAAAGCGAGTTTGAAGTAAAGATTGAGCTTGATCAATTATAAAGAGAAAATAATCAACTCTAAAAGATTTTTCAGCTATTGTGTTACCTCTTCACTACCACTTTCATCGAAATGCATCTTTCTTCGAATGATGCGTTTCTCTTGGAAAACATATTCAATTCGCATTTCATTTGCCATTTGTTTAGCTTCATCCATGGCACTAGCAAATCCAGATTCTCTATAATTTTTGAGAAACAATATAAATGCTTCTAAAAAGCTTGATGGCTTCATCAATATCTATGTAAAGAAAAAAGTAAGCTTTTAGTGTATTTGAATTTGCCTATAATAATATCCTATTGGTAGTTCTTACTCCAAATTGCACTTAACCTAATTTGGCCTAAACCTATTTCATCCAAGTACAGATAAAGGGGATAGAGAAACTCTGTTAAAATTCAAATCACTACCCACATCGCAAATCTCATACATTGTTTTAATCCTAATTAGTACTTAATTCCTTGGTTTACCAGAATATATCCATTACCTCACAAAACAAACCCTGAAAATTTTGAAATCAAACTAATTGAAATGCAACAAGTCACTAACAATTCACAAAAAATCAAGTTATCTACCCCACCCGTGACAAAGTAAACTCAATTCTCACAAATGGTAGCCACAAATAGAAAAACAAATAGTGCCTAGAAAAAGTATTTCCAGGCAAATAGTAATTTGTTTGCATAAAATTAAATTGGCATAATTAGTCAAGAATTTCGAGAAGTAAAAGCAACCACAACGTCAAGCAACAGCAAGACTGAAAAAAAATCTACTTACGCAAAAGCATGAAGCTCAAACTCAAAAGTTAAAGATTAAAAAATCAAGAAAAAACACAGTAAAACAGGAGAAAGAAAAGAGAAAACCCACCTCACATAGAGCACAACAGAAATACTGGAACTTGATCGAAATTGCAATTTGGGAGATTTCAGAGCTGAATAATAAGAATTAAATAAATAAGAAGTTGAAATGAGATATTTGTAGTGCAAGAGTCTCCGAACTGGGTCACAGCAGTGCCGTAACTGTGTCTGTGGAGGGAAGTGTAGAGTTGATTGAAGACTAAGGCCCGTTTTTTGAGCCATATTTTTCCTCACTTAAAAAAGGCACCTATCCCACATCAAGAAAAATTCTTTTGAGGCGGATCTCTTGTGGTTGGGCCTCTCCCAATAACGGCTATATTTTTTTCATTCTCATTCCACAAAAAATCGATGGCGCAAACAGGGGCTAATTGTTTTCCCTAAGAAAAAAAAAAAAAAGGCCCCTAAGAATTTGGGCCTGACTTGTTAAGTCGGAGGCCTTTTGGGCCCCACTCACATCAGGTTATTCTGCATTGTGAACTCCACCATTAGCTAATCGATTCGCCACTCCATTGCTTTCCTTGATAATGTGGATATTTTTGGCGTGCAAGTTTGACTTTTAAGTTCAAAGACATGAGCCATCACATCAACAGTTAATTTTCTTATTACTCCATTTTTCTATTCATTTTCAACTCATAAGAGCATTTTGGTCAATAAAATCCAATATTTTTTATCATATCAAATAATTTTTCATTCATTTTCAAAACATATTCTCCAAGTCACAATCAACAGTAAAAAATACATTTTAACTAATTTTTCGGAATCCACCACAAACTCTAAGTATGTACTCAATTATTTTAACCAAGTATTGAATAGCTCAAGGACCACATGTTTGCCTCAATTATGAATCCATGATAAGAGTATATAATATTAAAATAATCGTGTTGGTTGGACTTAGCTTTTGGTTAGTATGTGTTGAATGGATAAGTGATTAGAACTCTTAATGAATTGGATTTTGATCTGAATTCGATGAAATTAATGAGAAATAGATTTAAGGTCTCAGTCCGATAATTCGAGAATTATCTGAATTCTATAATCCGTTAGCTAAATAAATCAAATATGGATATATGTTCATTCGATCCGATTTGTTATAAATAATTGAGTCGATAAAATATTTTTTATAACGTGTTATTTTGTCAGTAAAATAAGTAAATGAGAAAATAAATGAATTCAAAAAAAAAAAAAAGTCATTCAATTCAAAAAAATAAAAAAAGTTGAAAAATTTATAATTATTAACCCCGTTTTGTTAATAATTAGAAAAATTGGAAAAAAAGATAGCCGATTCCAAACATTGATTTTTTTTCTTAATTTCTTTAATTTCGGGGTCGGATTATCGGATCGAATATCCAATATATCAAAATTTGAACGTTTATGGCCAATATGATAAAATTAGAAATTAAATTATAATTAATTTGAAGAATACATAAACTTTAGGGATGGTGAAGGAATTAAAATCAAGTAAGGGACTAACTTACATGTTTGGCCAAACTTTAGGATTTAAAAAAAGTGAATTTTCATATTTATTGTCAAACCCCCATTTTCAAATCCATTACACGCAGAGAGAGACAGAGAGTTCCTGGCTTGCGAAAATTAAACTTTGGTTTTACATTTTTGTGATTTTCAACCAAAATTGATGCTAGAGAATGAAATCTAATGCAAATAGTGATTCATGCTACAGTATTCAAGGCGAGAGAGGAAGAATAGAGGTTGGGCTATGTCTCGTTTGACAAGGAAAAATTGAAGGTAACTTTCGGGTTTTCGAGCTTAGTGTTCTTGTCTACACTCATAAATCTCAGTCATGAGAAGCAAGTTATGGAAAACAAGGATTGAAGTATGACATTAAACATAGAAAGAAATTTCATTATCTTCTTCTTTTCTCTTCTTTTTTTATGAATATATATTGAATAGAAACAGAGATTATTGAATCTCAGAAAGCTGAAAATTAATTTCGAATGAGTTACCTGCACCGAGTTTTGTCGATAAAGATTTACCGGTTCGGGAGTTTAATTTGAAATTGGAAGAACTGTGCAATGTCAAAAGGATTAGACGATGATCAGTGACGGACCTCAAAATTCTGAGTCAGCACGGGTGGCCGTGGATCGTCGACCGTTGTCAACAATAAAATATTAGGAGCGCCCGTTTGATGTCTATTTTTTTTTTTTTTTTGGCAAAAAATGCATTTTGGAATAGTGATTTAATGGATAATATGTGGTTAAAAATAAGGAAAATTTTTCTTGATCGAAATTCTGTTTGTGCGTAATTTTTATTTTCCTATAAGCTTCCCCAGCATCAGATTCTTAATAAAAAGGTAGCATTTTTCTTACATATTGCAGCAGCAGAAAAACCAGATCAACAAACAACATTAACATTGCATAAGCTTGTAGTAAAAAGAAAAGAGAACAGCCCAACAGAAAAAGAAAGATAGGAAGAGAGAAAACCTATACCCAGATAAAAGGGGAAAAATGGAAAATTCAAGAAGCAGATGTTAAGAAGATTAGAAAATAAAAGGATAAGGGGGATTACCTGTACCCAATTTCCTGCTAGCGATCGCCCAGTCCCCGTTGGATTCGCCGCCTAAGTCGAAATATTCGCCGGAGAAGTGGGTATCTCAAGTCTCAAGTTCCCGACGGCTGCTTTAGTGGAAATAGCCAAATAGGAATGTTTGGTCATAATTGAAACCTAACTATTAGCCCAATTATAGGAAACAAATAAAGAGGAAATTACACAAAACCAGCTATTTAGTTTTAACTTTTTAAAAATCAGATTTTTACTTTATTTAATCAAAAATCGGGTTTTAATTTCACAATTAATATTAATAATAATATTTTAAATTAAATTAATCTATATACCCACCCCACTATCTACCCCCACCAACTTTATTTTATATATAATATCCTATCAAACCCTAATCAAAACACTCCCACTCCCACTCCAACTCTCACCCGCCGCCATCGCCAGCGCCACCGCCGCGCCAGCCGCCGCAACCATTTCTCCATCCTCTCCTCTCCTCTCCTCTCCTCCCTTTCTTCCCCCTCCCCCCCTTCGCTGCTGTCTGTGCACGCAGCAGCGTCGCTGCTGTGCGACACATCGGCGGCGACGCCGCTGTGTCGCACAGCGGCGATTCGCTGCTACCTGTGCTGTGCGACACAGCACAGGCAGCAGCGCCTGCTGTGTGGCACAGCACAGGCAGCAGCGTCGACGCTGCTGCCTGTAATTTTTTTTATTTTTTTTTTGTTTTTTTTAATTTTTGAGTGGTAGAATGGATGTGTTGTGGGTGGATGATATCTGTGTGTTTGGAGGCGGATTTGTGTGTGGGTGGTGGATCTGTGAGTGTTGTGGCGGATATGTGAACGGTGGTATGTTTTGGGCGGCGGTGGTGGATCTGTTGGCGGTGGGTTTTTTTTTTGGTCTGTGACCTAACTTTTTTTGGTGTCTGTGACTTAGATATTGATCGTGATAATTTTTTTTTTTGGTCTGTGACCGAGCTATTAAAATGTGGTGGTTTTCTTTTTTTTTTGTTTGTGACCATACTATTGAACACGTGGTGGGTTTTTTGGTGTCTGTGACCTAGTTATTGAATTGTTGTGGGTTTTATGATGTATGTGACCTTGCTATTGAACTATGACGGTCTGTGACCTAACTATTAAACTGTTGTGGGTTTCTTTTGGTATCTGTGACCTAACTATTGAACTGTGACTTTAAAATTGATAATTTGTAACTGAAAAGGAATCTGTGACCTACATATTTGAAAATACTTGACTGATTAAAAAGCTGTGACCTATAAATTTTTTCATCTGTGATTTCAAAATAATCTGTGACCGAATAATTTGATAAGTTGTGATCGAAATTAAATTTTTAACTACTTAATAAGATATCTGTGACCTTGCAATCGGAGCAATGGTCACCGGAAAATAGTCGCCGGAAAATAATCGTCGGAATTAACCGTCGCCGGAGTAGTCGCCGGAGTAGTGGTGGAGAACGGTCGCCGGCCGGAGTAGTGGTGGAGGACGGTCGCCGGAGGAGAGGGGTGTGGTGGGTTAATCATATTATATTAAAGTTAAATATTTAATTTAATAGATTAATTGTAAAATATAATTAATTAATTAATGAAAAAACCTGATTTTTGCAAATTTAAACGTTGGGGTCTGATTTTTGATTTCGTGAAAGTAAATGCCTGATCCATGCATTTTTCCCCAAAGAGAAATATTGGTTTGCAGCCCTATAAGTGGTTTGCAGTGTCATCATATTTATATGTTTGGAAAAGTTTTGCGCATTTTAGGTTGATTCAGACTAATTTATAGAGAAAATTCGAGAAAATTCTGTCAAATTTTTTATTAAATTCATTATAGCTAAAGTTTGTCAAAAATAGCCTTGGTGTTATGTCCAATGCCTAGCTAGCATCCATAATTAATGTACATTATAGCTAAAGTTTGTCAAAAATAGCATTGGTATTATGTCCAATGCCTAGCTAGCATCCATAATTAATGTACATTATATTTAGAGTCCACTAGAATAAGTCAATAAACTTTAATTCATATCCTCGTTGGGCCTTTCGTTAAACGCAATCTTGGTTCCATAAAAGAGCAAGCTTTGAGCGTATTTTGTCATAGAAATTACATTAAATCAGAATTTTAGAGATCACAATTCAAAAATCAGATTTTATGTTTATTTATACAAAAATTAGATATTAATTCAAAATCTTAATATTAATAATAATAATATTATAAAATTAATTAATAATCTATCCTGCACAATTTCAATTCCAAACCCTAATTACATCTCTCCTTTCTTTCTCTCTCTAAACCTCATACTCCTCTCTTCTCTCACCCACAGCCGCATGTGCAGCCAGACTTGTGGTCGATATTCAAAGAGTCGGTCGTTGCCGCGATACTGTTAACAGCACACAATGTCATCATAGTACTGTTCGCGACGTGCGGCGTGCAATTGCTTGTGAAGGGATCGTCGGTGGCTGGACTTGTGATGTGTGAGGGAAAGAGAGGTATGGTGGATTGGATGAATCTATTAGGTGTTGGGATCGAAGAGGTGATGAGCGCGGTGGCCACTTCGTCCAGTTTGCGATGGTTTTGATGTTCGTTGTGGTGGCAGCGATGATATTGATGTGGCAGTCTAGTGAGTTAGTGGTGGTTGGGCACGACATCCAAGTTGCTGTGAAGTTTGGCCTGGTTGTGATATTTTGATTTGTGATCGTAAAATAATTTGTAACTTGTAAAATTTTTGATTTGTGACCAATGAACAAATTGAGACATGAAACTTTTGAATTGTGACCGTAAAATAATTTTTGACATATAAAATTTGTGATCAATTATATATAATTTGTGACCAAATTATATAAAATTATGACCTTAATATATTTAATTAATAAAATATATGTTTACTTAATTAATTTGAAAAAAAAAATTGAGATTTGAAATTTTAAACCTTAAAAAATTTGAAATTTTAAACATCATCTCTTAAATTTGAAATGTGTGAAACTTAACTTCTTAATTATGAAGTTTTCCCTATTTTCTTTCAATGGCTCTTGGGATCAACCCTTATAACATTAGTTTGCATATAATGAGTTTTGTAGAGGGAGTTGCCACCAAAATTTTACAAACGCTTCAATAACGTCGTGTAGTATTTCTCTTTCAACACAATTTTATATTACTGCCGAAAAAAATAAAAAAATTCTTACGTAACAACATATCATTGCAAAACATAATTAAGATTAGTAACGGACGTTTTGCCGTTAAATAGAGTAGTAAAAAATTAACAACTTAAATATTATTACCTACAAAAAGTTCCATCGATAACAACTAAATTAAGAATATTCAGTTAGAAATAGTAAAAATATAAATATTTTAATAAATTTAATTGAAAATATCAAAATAAAAATAAAAATTAAGAGTATGTTTGGGCCCCACTTTTTTGTATATAATGCATTTTGAAATAGTAGACTAATAGATAATGTATAATTAAAAATGAAGTAAAAGTTTTTGAGTTGTGTATAATATTATTTTATTAAAGAATGTGTAGATGAAAAGAAAGAGAAAAAAATGTATTTTAATAAAATGAGAATCAAACAAGGTCTAGATACTTATGCTGAAAATAAAATATTATTTTAAATAAATACCTCATTTTTCCATAGAATTACAAAATAAAAAATAAAAATAAAAAAGCAAAAAGCAAAGAAATCATAAACTTCTGTTGGTTACAAGGTGACGTATCTTCAAGCTATTAGTGAACTGATATTATCGACAATAACAACATCAATAACTGTTGTTTGACGCTCATTTTTTAGAAGAATTTGATTTGGAATAGTGATTGATGAAAGAATATGTAGTTAAAAAGTAAGGAAAATTTTTGGGTTTATGTGTAATATTATTTTATTGATAGAATATGTGGTTAAAATGAAGAAAGAAAAAAAAAAATGAGAAAAAAATGAATGCCAAACAAGGGCTGATAACAAATATACATTTTCGTCTACATTACCAATGATTGTTCTATTTAACTTTATTGTTGTTGTTGTTGTTGTTGCTGCTGCTATACAAATATTTTACTTAAAAGCATTAAATGCACCAATCATGTTTGGTGTACAATCTTTTTTACAACATGCCAGTCGTATGTTGTCATTGAACAATTTAGCAAATAATTAATCTTTTCAACCAATTCTTTCTTGACATATATAATATTGTCAAAAATGTTGTCAAAATACGTTGTACAAATGACATTGTTCATTAAATCAAGTCTGGTTATATTGACACCACAATTTTTAATTGCAATTAAGATTTTCAATCTTTGCTCGTTGTAGCAATTATTTTCTTATTTTGTTCGTCGAATCTTTGTTTTCAACATTTCATTAATTAGTACATCTTGTCATTAATGATGATTTATGTCAAAATATTTTATTTTCATACTTTGAAACAAGGAATCTTTTTTTTCATACTTCTTATTATTATTATTTTTAAATATGATGAAAAAAAAAGTTGTTATTAGTTATTTCAACGAACTTTTAGGATATAAACTATTATCAAATACTAATGAAAAGTTAGAAGATAAGAATTCCATCAAAAATTGATAGGGATAAACTCAAAGAATAAATATTGAAAACTTTACGTATAATTAAAATGTGGTGCAAGAAACAAAATTTTGAGCTATGCAACAATCAATGACGATGGGACACATGTCAATACATGACTGGACAGTTTTTTAAAAAAAATACAATATCCAATCATGTGCTGCCACCCCACGTCTGTTGCCCCTGTTCAATTAGCATTATTCTAAAATTTATGTTGTAAATTTAAATCAATGTAATTAGTGTTTACCATTCAAACTAAATGATATTTGCAATTTGTGAGTTCTCATTCGGCCTCATTATTTGATGTTATAATTTTTGGAATAGTATCATTTTAGAAAATGTATAGTTGAAAAAGAAGAAATAATTTTAATTGATATTTAATATTATTTTATTGAAGAATGTGTAATTAAAAAAATAGAAAAAAAATATAAATTAATGGAGCCAAATGGGGCTGAGTTATGAAGGGCTTTAATAAAATGAACTAACTTTCAATAGGGAAAAATTCATAAATAAGGTGTATACTTTACACCAAATAAAAAATCAGGTTTATAGTTTGAAAATTCAAGAATTAGGTTTATTTATTTATTTATGAAATAATAAATTATTAAATCAATTTATTATTAAATATTTAATTCTAATATAATATAATTAACTCATCCCACCTGCACCACTCATACCACTTTGGGGACTATTCCGACCACCACTATTCTCCGACGATTTCTTCGATTTCGGCAATTATTCCGACGACTATTTCCGATTACCATTCTGGTCACATATTTACAATTTACGGCCACAGTTCAAAAATTTTATAGGTTACAATTAATTCGTTGGTCACAAATTTCAAATTAGTTGGTCACAGATCAAAATTTATAGGTCACACAGTTACATATTTCCAAATTAATTGGTCACATTTTTTTACGGTCGCATATAAAAAATGGTTAATTTTATTGGTCACATATTTTCAAATTTGTTGGTCACGGATTATTTTTTAGTCACATATTGTCAAATTTTTAGATTAGAGTTAAACACTTGGTCACATATAACCAAATACTTGTTCACATACCACCAGCACTACTTCAGCCACCACCCACCTGAAACCCCCTAACAACACAAAAACACAGCACAACCGCACCCAACCACCACAATAACACCACAATCGCACCCAATCACAATAACATCAGACTCAACCACACAGACTTAACCACAATAACACCACAACTGTACCCAACCACCACAACCGCACCCAACACCACGCCCAACCAACAATAACACCAAAATCACCATCACCGAAAAAACCACACACACAGATCTACTGCACCTTCGAAAGTACAGATCGCAGCAGCTGCACCTCCGCAAGGCGTGGCTCCACCATCTTCTGCACGATCACCACCTTCGCGACCGCCACCATCTGCAAACCAGCAACCCAAAGTCGGCAGCAGCGTCGCAGCAAAGATGGTGTCTCCACGCGTTTCGTGCACAGATCAGTGTCTCCATCTATAAATAGTACTGAGATCCCCCATTTTGCAGTTTAGCCGACTCCCCTCTTCAAAGGGGCGAAAATCGGAGATTTATTTCTCAATTTCCTATTCTCTCTTAATTACTCATAAGTTAAATGAAAAATAAGCAAAAAATACCAAAAATAAGTAGAAATCTATATCGAACTTGAACACTTTTGCTGTAGCTGTTTATAGTATTTTGATTGGATTCTTGAACGAAACCCTAAAAATTCATCAGTTGGTGATTCAACAGTGAATATGGATTTACGCTTCCCTTATTCGCCGACAGAGATGGCCAAGGTCTGAGTGGTCCAATTTGGCATCCTCAATCCGGATGAAATCGTAAGTCCCCATTTCTCTAGGATTTTTCTTTGACTTCCCCAAAATCTGTGTCGTTTTAATTATTGATTATCGAAATTTATTTGGTTCCGGCAAAGGCAAATGTCTATGCTCCACGAGCACATTGAGACGATGGAAAGAGGTAAGCCAAAACCGGGGAGGGGGGGGGGGGGTTGAGTGACCCTCGTCTGGGGACCATTGATCGGAAGATGAAGTGCGAGACACTATTTATAGATGGAGACACCACGCTGCTGCGATTCGCAACAGAAGGAAGGGGAGGGGAGGGAGGAGGATGCGATGGGCGGCGGCGGTTGATGAGCCGGTTATGGAGAGAGGAGAGGGTAAGAGAAAGTATGGATTGAAAATAAATTAGGGTTTGAAATATTAGTATTATAATATTATTTAAATATTAATTCATACCAGATTGTTGATTAAATAAAATTTGTATCTAAATTTTGAATTAGAAAGTTTAAACCACTGATTTTTTATAATTTCCTCCTTTCAATTTCTGTAGAGTAGATAGAAGTTTAGCTAATTTATTATCCTTTATATTTTTCTCTCTCATCTCTCGTAGAATTTCACGCAAACAGCCACGTCACCCGTATTTACGATAAATACGCAATAGCATTATTAAGAAGTTTAGCGGATTAAAGCTGCATCGGAGCCGGTTCGGGTGAAAACGGGTCGTTTGCCGGCGCTTTTTCTCCATTTAAGTTCCGAGAGCGTGACGTTCTTTACAAATAATAACAATGAAGAAGAAGAAGTCAAACCAGCCAACCAAATCCAAACCCGACTCCGACTCCGACTCCGACTCCGACGTATGGGCATTCGTGATTGGTCGGGGCACAAAATCCGCGTTCCTCTGCATCAGCCTCTTTGCTTTGGTGGTTCGCCTCGCTGTTGCGATCCACCCGTACTCCGGCGCCGCCACACCTCCGAAATTCGGAGACTACGAGGCACAGCGGCACTGGATGGAGATCACCATCAATCTACCGGTGAAAGAATGGTATCGAAATAGCTCAACCAATGACCTCAGCTATTGGGGCCTGGATTATCCCCCTCTCACCGCCTACCAGAGCTATCTCCATGGCCTTTTGTTGAAATTCTTCGATCCGTTATCGGTTTCGCTCTTTACTTCTCGTGGCTATGAGTCCTACATTGGGTATGTTAATTTTTTTATATAATGTTCATAGGCGGTTGAAATTAAATTAGGCAGTTATTTGTATCCGTTCTCGAATATTTTGATTTTCAATTTTTTGAATCGCCATATTTTCCTATTATGATTTTTACTTTTATGCTGTCTGTCTGGTTGGAAACATTCGAACTTCCAAAATTTTACATCCCACGCAATTTGAAATTCTTAGGAAAGTAAACTTGCAGAGTAAATGAATTACCAGCTTATTAAGAGGTCCAAATGAATTTAAGAAACTCCCAGAAATAACGCAGTCAGTTTGAGCTACATACTCGTTACATTTATCAATGGATTTAATATTAAATGAATTGCTATATGAATACTCACCAGAATAATAATTATTTAGAGCTTGCAAATTCTCCTTAGTTTTTTGAGCTTCCATGAAAGACATTTCTGAAACATGACTTGGGAAAAGGAGCATTCAACTTTGAACTTAAGGAGTAATCTTTACTCTTCTATTGGCGATTAGATAAGTAAACAATATACTTAACGGCTATCCACTTTTTGCTGTTTTATGTAGGAAGTTATTGATGAGGTGGACAGTTTTGTCGTCTGATTTGCTGATATTCTTTCCAGCAGTTCTTTATTTTGTATCTGCGTATTATTCGAAGAAGTCAGTTGTGGAGAAAAGTAGCACGGCTTGGCACATTGCAATGATTTTATTAAATCCATGTCTCATTTTGATTGATCATGGCCATTTTCAGGTGGGAGTGAATTTTTTGTCAGGCAAAGTTATATTATAATTGGTTCACACGTTAGTGCTCTTCTTTTCCTCCTGGAAGTTCATTTTTTTTTTTTTTTACTTTGTTGTTGTCAGTACAATTGTATTAGCTTGGGGTTAACGATTGCGGCTGTTGCTGCAATTTTTTCGGATAGAGACCTTGTCGGCTCTGTATTCTTCTGCCTTGCTCTCAACCATAAACAGGTGCATTTCTACTCACTGTTTAAGTGAAAAAGCATCTCTGAGTTAGGTTTCATCTTGAAATTTTATTTATGGTGTCATGTTGTGTATATAGAGTTGTATAGAGTTACTCTTAACAGTATAAACAATTGCGTGCATTGAGCTTTAGTTTCTTTTGATTACTTGTATGAGTTGCCAAGGTGGTGATGTGCAGGACAAAGCATCTAGCGGGGCAGTAAATTATTGCATCAATTTTTATTTTTTTTTATTTTTATCATACAGAGTGTTTCAGAGTGGTAGATATCCCTATTGATGAAGTTGAATTGTTCAGTGTCTTGAGCTCAACATTAAGTTTTATGAAATGTCATGAATAAGATTATGCATTGTTATTTTGCCTACATTGTAAAAAAATTGTACTTCTACACTCCCTGGCTTATCAGATTTGTGGACCATCATTTTTGCGTTGTGCAGATGAGTGCATATTATGCACCTGCATTTTTTGGCTATCTCTTGGGCAAATGCCTCAGGCGCCCGAATCCAGTCTTTGAGATCTCAAAACTGGGTTTGGTGGTATTGGGAACCTTTGCTATTGTGTGGTTGCCATATCTTTATTCTGCCGATGCGTCTTTGGAGGTAAAATCTCAGTTTTGACATTTAAGTTCATTTTCATATTATTGAGTTGGTTAAATATAATCACAACTTGAGTCCTGTATGCTACTCCATCTACAGAACGTATTCTTGAGGCTCGACTCTTCCAATTTTTAGCCCCTATTTGACAACCATTATTTCAAAATTCTTTAATTCTCGTACTCATTTTCAATCATACATTTACACATAAATCAAAAACTTTCCCCTACTTTTTAACCACACATTCTAAAAAAAAATCACTATTCATAACTACATTTTCTCAAAATAATGGCCATCAAGGGCTTCATATGGTAAAAATGAGAATGTTAAATGCTGTGCTTCCAGTAAAATACACATGCGTCCTTCATAAGGCCTGCAGAGATATGGCTTGTTGAGCAAAGTATCTGTTTCAGGGTAGATGGATATGGTGTGAAATTCCTTAGTACGTAGGCATTATATTCTCCAAAATAACTATTAGTTCTTATTATATATTCTCCTTTTTAAGAATCTCTACGAGATGACAGTTCACATTCTAAAGACCAGTTGGGCAAATTAATTTTATGTCTTCAGTTTGATACTTGAAACAGGTTCTTTCTCGATTAGCCCCCTTCGAGAGAGGTATATATGAGGATTATGTGGCAAATTTTTGGTGTACAACTTCGGTCCTCGTGAAGTGGAAGAGATTGTTCACCACACAATTGCTGAAACTTCTTAGTCTTGCTGCAACCATTTCCACGTTTCTGCCTTCAATGATGCAGCTTATACTGTTACCTACCAAACGAAGTTTCCTTTATGGGATGTTGAATTGCTCTTTCTCATTCTACTTATTCTCATTCCAAGGTACGTAAAATAATCCGCCTCGTCCTCCATTTTGTCTATTCCTTTTATATTATTGGTATCGTTGTACATGATTGTTCGCTATTGGTGGTTGATGTTACAGTACATGAGAAATCCATCCTGCTGCCACTTCTGCCGGCAAGCCTTTTGGCCGTTGAAGAGCCTTTTATTTTTCAGTGGTTAATATATTATGCCTTGCTCTCCATGTTCCCTTTATTGAGACGTGACGATTTGATTCTTCCATATATTGCTCTATATGGTCTATTCGTCCTTCTGTACTATGCTCCTGGACGAAGAACAGATACAAGAGAGATGAATTTCTTCGGTTTCATTTTACAATCACTTCTGCTTACCTCCTCTCTTATTCTTCATATCATCTACATGGCCGTAACTCCTCCAGAGAAGTATCCTTTCCTTTTTGAAGCCATAATTATGCTTTTCAGTTTTTCCCAATTTTTATTGATTTCTATATATTCAAATTCGAAACAGTGGGCACTATCTAAGCACGATCAAGTTGATATAAAAAAGAAGAGTCTCTAATTCTTTAGAGCACGAAAGTTTCTAGGCATTGTAGATTTTGAGTTCTTCAGAGAAGGTGGTGGGTTTGAAACTTGCTCAGGTGATTTAGAAACTGTACTTGAATGTTTGACCATATTAGAATTACCCCATCTAAATTGTTTATTGAAATTTCAATACTAACTCTTCTATGCTAACATCAGACTGAATTGAACTAATGTATATTGTCTCTCTTATGTGTGATGTTTTCCTCACTTCTTTTTTATTTCTGTGGTTCTTTTTTCTTTTTGGCCATGTTTTGTAGCTGCATGAAACTAGTCAGCATCAGAAAGGTGGGTACTTTGTGAACTAGGTTGATTGAGCAAAATGTTTTGATTTGTTTCACCTACCTTCCCTGAGTTTTACCATATTGCTTAACAGACATCTATAGGTTCTGAAATAACAAAAACTTGTGTATGTACATAGATGTGTAAAGGTTAGCTAGGTCTGGCTCTCTAGGCTACCCTGGGCCTTAATTGGTTTGTTTTTCTATTGGGCTTGGTTGTCCGTCTGGCCCGACAAGGATTGGGTGCAGGGCTGTGCCGAGCTGGGCCAGGGAAAAGCCCACTTGGTCACTCCAAAAGCAGGTCAATGTGACTTGCTTTACACAAAGGTTTTAAAAAGGGGAAAAATACATAAATCCTACATTTACTTTACACTATTTCAAAAATGACAAAACAACTTTCACATTTCAAAAATAAGATATTTCACCTATACATACACATATTTATTTATATTTATATATATATAAATATAAATATTTATTTATATAAATATATAGAAAGATAATTATATATAATATAATTAATTAACCCACCCCCCACTTCTACCACCCCTACCGCTCCGGCGATCGCTCCGATTCCGGCGACCGTTCCGGCGACTTTTCCGACGACGACGACTTTCCGGCGACTTTTCCGACGACTTTTCCGGCGACTGTTCTGGTTACCATTGATGGTCACAGTCCAGGTCACAAGTCATTAGTCACAAGTCACAGCTCAGGTCACAGGTCACAACGCATTTTTATTTTTTTATAATGATTAATAACTTGATAAGGCTAATGTTTCACATTTTTGTTAATAGTCACGAGTTATTTTCAATTGGTCACGGCACAGGTCACAATATATTCACACTTTTGTTCATAATCTCATGTTATTTTCAAATGGTCACAGCACATGTCACATAATATTTTTACACATTACTCCAATTTTTGTTGATAGTCACAGATTTATTTTAAATGGTCACAGAACAGGTCACGCAATATTTTTTCACATGGCCCAGGTCACGGCATCTCAAGTCACAGCATAGGTCACAAGTTTACAGTCCAAGTCACAGTGCACGTCACAAGTTCCATCCCAGGTCACAGCTCACGTCACAAGTCATATCCCAGGTCACAGTTCAAGTCACAGCCATAAGTCACAACCTTGGTCACAGCCACATCAACACCAACTCATTGTGACCTCTAGCAACCATTGCCGCTACAAAACCGCCCCGCCATCAAAGATCCACCACCACAAAACCGCCACTGCACAACGGAGCTGGTGGCGCCGTTTTGATGCCCGGCACCAGCCCACCGCCAAAGCCACTGCCACCTCACCCCGCCACCACCACAACACCACCAAACACCACGGGAAGCCACCACCTCCACCACTAACAGTAATGCAAAACCGTGACCGCCACCACCAACAACCACCTCCATCACCAACAAAATCGAACCACCACCGCCTAACCACCGTCCCTGTCCATCGCCTCCAACAACAAAAAACACCACCGCTACACTAATCGCACAAATCAGAACGCCTCTGCACCCCACCTCCGCTGGCCACACCACCACCATTACCACCGCGACGCCACAGATTCAACATCAACACTTTAAATACACACGCACCACCACCGATTCACACCAATAGTCACGAAAACACATAGATCTAGAGGGACAACGCCACACCGCACGCATTCACCACACACCGCACCACCACAGCACTAGACTACTCAAAAATTAAACAAAAAAATGCTTTGAATTCCACCAGATTGAAAGGAGCGACTTCGCTTGCTGGGAAACCAGCAGAGCAGCTTCGCTGTTGGTTTCGCTGCTGGGAAACCAGCAGCGAAGCAGCAATCGCTGCTGGGAAATGCTTCGCTGCTGGTTTCCCAGCAGCGATTGCTGGAGGGGCGGCGAGGGGAGGGGATGGGAGGGGAGAGGAGAGGAGAGGGGAGGGAGAGGAGGAGGGAGGAGGCGGCAGCGGTGGAGGAAAGGAGAGGGTGATAAGTTTGAGCAACTTCGAACCACAGCGATTGGTTGAGCTCGTGCGGCGGCCGGACCTCGATTTCTCCTTCCCCATTGTGGACACCGGCGGTGACGGAGAGAGGAGGCTGTGAGAAGAAAGAGACGAGAGGGAGGCAGTGAGAGAAAGAAACAGAGAGGAGGCGGGAGGAGAGAGAAGGCAGGAGACGATAGTGATAAATGATTTTAGGGTTTAGGGGGTGAAATTTGTATATATAATATATATTATTATTATTATTTAATTAAAGATAAAAAATTTGTATCTATATTTAAAACATCTGATTTTTGAACATTAAAAGATGAAATCTGATTTTAGAACTTGGATCTCCAAAAGTAGGGAAATGTGTAATTTCCACTTTAAAAAGTGCAAGGCATGGCAAGGCACCAAAGTTAGGCCTCAAGCCTTACCCTTACGAGCCTAGGTGTTTTTCTATTTTAAATATGATTTTAAGAGCACTAATAATTATTTATTTTGTTCAATTAATTTACTTAATCTTTAAAAAGAATTGGAAAAAAAAAAAAAAAAAAAAACCTAGATTCACTTTTGCCACCTAAGCCCGTATTTTGCCACAATAAAAAATTTAGGAATAAATGATCACCAGTCTTTGCTCTCCTCGAGCATATCACATGCTATGGAGAAAGCAATAAATGAGGGACATGTCCTTTGAACTAAATTACAAGTAAATCTTCTTAAGAGGAACCAACCTTGGAAACATGTCAATCTCTCCTTTCCTAGAATCAGGTTTTTATGAATTTCATTCCACTATATGTAAAAGAAAACATTCTACATACAACCAATATCTAGAAGATTTCTTCCATTTGGCCGTGTTCTTATGTTGTCACGTGCCCACATGCTTATTTAAGCCATTGCCTGTATGAAACAGATCTGCTACAATTACATTATGATTGATAACTTTATTTACACCTTTCGATGTGGTATATAGTTTTACCATTGCCTGTATGAAACAGATCTGCTACAATTACATTATGATTGTTAACTTTATTTACACCTTTCGATGTGGTATATAGTTTTACCATTCATTTTGGCAATACTTATTCAAATCAATGATCTCGATTTCGACACCTCAAAGGGTGTCAAACTTGATGCAAAAAAATGATGTACAAGAAGATATTTCCGAATGAAATTATGATATAGGAAATCATTGAAGAAGCCATCAGTAGTATGGTAAAATTGTTTTTCCTTAAGGCTCCGTTTGATAGCAAAAGTTTTCCATGTAATTTTTTTCCATTTTCCAAATTTCCAAATTTTTTATCTTTTTGAGGAAAATAAATTCTTAACGTTTTGGTAGATAAATATTTTTCGAGTTTTTTTTTTTTGGTAATTGGAAAAAATTCTAGACACAATGATAATTTTTTTTTTCATTTTTATTGATAATTTTCATGCAAAACAAAGCCAAACAAATGGTATTCGGTATGATTTTTTTTTTCAATTGGAACAAATTCTAGACATAATGATAGAAAATATTATCACTTTAATGAAAATTTTTCATAAAAAATGAAATCAAAATGATATCAAACTTTCAACATTTTCAACGAAAAATTATACCTATGAAGTACAATTAATTACAATTCTCAGTAAAACAATTTTTAGGAAAACCAATTCCTTATAAAATATTTTCTTTTCACCCATTTTTCAACTTTGCAATCAAACGGACCTCAAAAGAATCAGCTTGGAAAAAATGGTGATTACAAGAAGAAAGTTATATACATAAATGGTATTAAAATGAGTTGCTTAACTATTTTAGAACACTTTTGTGAACTTCCAATGTCAATGTATATATTTGTTGACATATTTTTAGCACTTTCTATACTATCTGCTGTCCGTAGTAAAGACTATTCAGTTTTTCTCTCCTCTTTGGTCCACCTGCGGGATGTTAACCACAGCGGTTATTGTTGTGCATTGTAATAGCCTCCACTCCCACCCCCGAAGTACTAATACTGAAGATGAAAGAGAGAAAATTGAAAGCGAACGACACATTTGGCAAGAGGTAGAATTAGAAGTGCTGCATTTTCTCTATCCAAAAGGTGATAAGATACTTCAATTGAAAATCTACAAAATATAACAATAACCATCCTATTTGTTTCAAATTTCCCAGAGAATGTTTGATACTTTTATGAAGACACATTTTTCTTTTTTATTTATTTTTGTGAATTTTGCCTATTTTACTGGATTGATTTGATGGAACCTGTATCTAAAACATGGGAAATGGAATATAGGTGAGGAGGCATACCCCAATCCAATTCATTAGAAATCATTACTTACTGAAATTAAAAGTCAATTTTCTGTGCATTTCAAGTTAGTTTCTTGTCATTTCCCATTAATTTTGTTCGTTAAGCTGTCATTGACACGATAACTACTTTGGCAAATGAGCTGACTTGCAGCTCTTATCTACAAATTAATTTTGATCGTTAAGCTTGTTTGCCAGCAGGGTTTTTAGTTTTTGACACTAATATACACTCCTTGGCGGGATCGACGTGGGGTCCATATGCAATAAAAGTGCATTAAAAAAAAAGGAAAAAACTTCTCTTACAGTCAATTACCCATCTTTTCAAATTTGATGATGTGGCACTGATCCGGCCCAACAACAACAAAAATAACCCAGCACAGAAGTGACTCTCATTTCCCATTTCGCTGTGAGAGAAAGAGACCTAATCCCCAAATTAGAAAGTCCACCAAATCTCCCTCCAACAACGACACTTCCTTTCCGCCGTCAAGGTCCCCGTTGATTCCAACCACGGTACTGCCCACCAGTGGTGTCGCCGTCCTCCAGCACCACTCTCCCTTATTTTTTGTTGAGCTACATTTTGGATTTTACTTGGACATTCCTCGTGCAACAGAATTTCGAGCTAGAAAGTTTCCCTTATTTTTTTGTTGAGAAACTCAGTATATATTACATATTAAATAATTAATAAGAAAATAAGAACATTTTCCATCATATCTATGGCGAGACGTATTTCTACAATTTCATAGAATGATTATTTATCTAATGATATACTAGGCAGACATTATCAAATATAAACTTGCAACACTTGATTTTCCATCAACTCTCATACACATCAATTTCTGGGTATATAATTTGTATCAATTTCTGGGTATATAAGTTGCGTAAATGAGTAACATTTATGAAAGAATCGGATCAGTGCGAGTATATAAGTTGTATAATCGTGATTAATCATGTGTGTAGTGGCTTTCTCTTTTGTTATGCTGAATAAGTAAAAAGAGATTCACATACTGACTTTCTTTTTTGCCTTGTTTTTGAAAATTGCACAGAAATATTACTGTGAACAGGGGAAAATGGATTTTTACAAATTGAGCATTCTACGTTAGTTAGTAACAATGAATATGTCTTACATTGATGTAGGAAAAGAAACAATGGAAATATTGGATGATGAAGTATGTCTAGAATCCAACGATGAGAAGGTGATGGATAATGTAGTCAATTTGGAAGACGATAACGATAATTTAGCAAGAGACATTACGATAGTGCCTGAGGTGGGTATGCAGTTCAACGATGAAAAATAGTTGTTCGACTTTTACAAAAGATATGCGTACGATGTAGGTTTTCTGGTTAGAAAAAGGAATTCCGAAAAGGGCGAGGATGGATTAGTGAGATATGTTACCTTGACATGTGGTTGTGAGGGAAGACCAAGGAGTAATAGCAGCGCTTCTTTGAAGCCGCAGCCAACAATCCAGATAGGTTGTAAAGCGAGGCTAATTGTTTCCTCAGATATTCGTGGAATATGGAAACTTTGCATGGTTGACCTCGAACATAATCATAAAACAGGCCCGTCGAAGTCCAGGTTATATAGATACAATCGAGAATTGAGTGCACATGTAAAACGGAAGTTAGAAGTGAACGATATGACTGGAATTCCTTTGCACAAAAGTTACAACTCTGCAGTAGTTGAAGCCGGTGGGTATGAGAATATGACTTACATTGAAAAGGATTGTCGAAACTATGTGGAAAATGTGAAGCGACTAAGATTAGGTGAAAGAGATGCCACGGCAATACAATCATACTTTTTTAAAAAGCACGTTGCTCTGGGTTTTACTTTTCCATGGATTTGGATGATGAGTCACGGCTAAAGAATCTTTTCTAGGTAGATAATAGGTGTATGCAAGCATATAAGGAATTCGAGGATATCGTTACGTTCGATACCACTTACCTCACTAATAAATACGACATGCCTTTTGCCCTATTTGTTGGAGTAAATCATCACAGACAATCATCATTGCTTGGATGTGGGTTGCTATCAAATGAGGGTACAAATACCTTTGTTTGGTTGTTCAAAACATGGTTGTTGTGTATGCATAGTCATGCTCCTAATGGAATAATTACCAATCAAGATAGAGATATGCAAAATGAAATTGAAATAGTGTTTCCAAATACGAGGCATAGATGATGTTTGTGGCACATATTAAAGAAGTTGCCTGAAAAGTTTGGATACCACGTGGATAAGAACTCAATTTTTTCTCTTATACATGGATTAGTCTATGACTCGCAGTTCGTTGAAGAGTTTGATGAAGGTTGGAGAGTGATGATTGATACGTACAACTTATATGATAATGAATGGTTGTCCAGGTTGTATGAGAACATGGGTCGATGGGTGCCATGTTATTTGAAAACTAGTTTCTGGGCAGGGATGTCAACGACTCAACATAGCAAGATTACGAACGCGTTCTTCGATGGGTATGTACATTCTAAGACATAGTTGAAGCAATTCGTTGAACAGTGTGAACGAGCATTGAGAAACAAGGTTGAGAAGGAGTTCCAAGCAGATTTCAAGTCTTATTCACAGATGGTGTCGTGTCAACGAAATATGAAATGGAAAAGCAATTTCAAGCAGTTTATACCATATCCAAGTTTTGGGAATTTCAAGATGAGATTATTGGGAAGGTTTACTGCTATGTTATATCTGAATCGGATGGCTGTGCATGGAGGACGTACCAGGTCGAGGAAGATGTCATTTAAGAAGAAAATGTGAGGAAGAAAAAATTTTATGTGGTGTTTCGTGCAATATTATTTGCATTTGTCATCTCTTTGAGTTTCGGGGTATTCTGTGCAGACATGTCATATCAGCGTTGATGCGTAATGGCGTCACATCACTTTCTGATAGGTACATATTGAGGAGATGGAGGAGAGATGTTTGTAGAGGTCACACAAGGGTTGCCGTGAACTATGATGGTTTGGTTAGCACTTCTGGGCAGTTGAGGTATGACAGAATGTGTGCAGAATTTGCTACGATGGCAGACATTGCCGCAGAACATGAGGATCGATGACGTGCGATAGTTGATTGGATTCGGTCACAATCTAAAGAGCTAATGTCTATGAAGTTGATTTGTGAGAGTAATAGCATTTCTTTGCCGAGTTTGCATTTAGAATCCCAATCTAGAGCATCACATGAAACAGGTGAAGAAAGTATACAAGATCCATAATGCTCGAAAAGGAAAGGGGCGCCAAAGAAAATTCGTAACAAAAGTCTATTGGAGTTACATTCTAAGAAATCAAAGGTATTATGTTCTTATTTTTTTTCCTTCATTTAACCGAAGAAATAGAGAATATAAGGTCATTCTACTATCGTGCAAGCTATTAGACTGAGATCGAGAAAAATAAATCTTGGCCAAGATACACATGTTGTTCATACAGCCCAGCAAGCAATATATTTCATACCCACACCCTTGCCATATTCTCGACTGATATTGGTAAGTAACTAGATTTATTCGTTAAATTTAAAGGCCTCAAATTTTTGATAAAATTTTCGTTTCACAGTGTTCTTATGAAATTCATATTTTGAACTGACTCTTCATGCAACCATTGCAGCCATTCCAACCACTGATATCACCCCCTCAAAGTGTTGTACCAGGTTGGATGTCAAGTACCACCCATTTCATTCCACATGCTACTATTGTTGCAGGTCCTTCCGCTCACGTTCATACTCCAACGTTTGGAATGACTTATCAAGCAACTGGTATTGAAATAGACTGTCGATTAGATGGTTCTTCAATAAGACCATTTTTCAATCCCATCGATGAACATCAATGAGGATGTGTATTTCGTAATGAAAAAAACATAATGTTTGTACTGATTTGCAGTTAAAAGTTGTGTTTATTTGAGATTGTAATGACTTGTTGATGACGTACCAGTTATACGTTGTGTTTATTTCAGATTGTAATGGCTTTTATGAAAGTAAATAGCAATTAGTTTTTGACTGTATGTTTAAATGTGTTTAGTGAACTTGCAGATTCTCAATATAATAACAATATCATGTTTGAATGTGTGATTTAATTAATTTTATTTCTAGGACTTTTCTACCCATAATCCTGTGAACTCATTAAATGTAGACCAATGAGTTCTGTGAATTGAATCCAACTACATATATCTCATACGTTGGATATTCATTTTAGTGGTCAGAATAACTTATATCCATTTTAGCTACATATATCTCATATGTTGGTAAAACTCTCTTAGAATAACCAAAGACAATTGTAGAATAATCCAACGATGCATTCACTATTTTTTTCCCTTTCTATTTGATTATCAATTGTACCTCATCTTTCATTCGAACTTCATTTTCACAAACTACAAAGTACTACAAACTTCATTTTCACAAATTACGAACTATTACAAACTTCATTTTCACGTCCAAATTAACATTGAAATGTCCAAATGGTCACCAAATACAAACTTGTCAAGTACCATTCTAACACATCAAACTTTAGATAAAATCATCCAAAACTCTTTTTCCCTTGCACATCTTTATGTTGAGGGAAATCTCCAAGTTTTTCTCATCCGTTAGCTTGGCAAGAGATTTCAACATACGCGACAAATCATCAACCGGCTCACGTCCGTTTGTAATGTCACTAGATTTATCGTGATCATGCAATTGACATTTTTCGTTGGGCTCATTTTTACATCATTTAAAGTACTTGTAGTCGCGGGTACAACAATGAAACAATAGGCCTTTATGTGCATTGTTCTTTTCGACCTCCATCCATTTGATGTAGCCCACACCACAATTTGGGCCTATTCTCTTTTTTGGGCGTTCCGACAGCATATGTCCGATCTGTCTACAACTATGATAAATTTCCCTATTCTTTCTTGCCATTAGAGTAATCTAGTGCAAGAGTAATATTTGAATTAGCTATACACAGTCTTAAACCAAACAGACACAAATAATATATGCCATTTGCTTGCACAAGAATCATGGATGCGTTTTAACTTATTTATCTTTCCCAATGCGGTCTAAACTCAAAATAGAATGTAAACCAAATTCTTAGCTCCTTCGTACCCCTAGAGCCTTTGTTTCTGATGATATGACAATATGAATCCTAGTTTATTCACATTAGATAGAACCTTGTTTTTGATGATATGACACTGTATGAACCCCATTTCAGTCACATTAGATGGTATATAGCATATTGTAATTATAATCAACGTAAACCATTTTATTAATGCATATCTTGATCTAATTGTATACTAAGGTTGCACGATTCTGCTATTTGTGGAAGAAATTTTTGAGTGAGTTACTTCTAAAAGCTCTTAATCAGAAAAATTATTTTTAGAAAATTATTCAAACAAGCTCTTAATCAAAAACATTGTCAAGCAAACTTTTAAAGTAAATATCAAGGATCTCTCAAAAAAGTAAAAAACAGTGTTAAGTCATTTATGTAAGAACCCGATGTCGCCACAAAAGAGCAGAATATAAGTAATATATGCTAAGTTTCTCAACAAAAAAAGAAGAGAAACTTACCAGCTCGAAATTCTATTGCACGAGGAAGGTCCAAGCAGTAGCTCAACAAAAAATAAGGGAGAGTGGTGTTGGAGGACGGCGACACCACCGGTGGGCACTACCATGGCTGGAATCGACGGGGACCTTAACGGCGGGAAGGAGATATCGTTGTTGGAGGGAGATTTGATGAACTTTATAATTTGGGGATTATATCTCTTTCTCTCACAGCGAAATGGGAAATGAGAGTCACTTCTGAGCCGGGTTATTTTTGTTGTTGTTGGGCCGGATCAGTGCCATATCATCAAATTTGAAAAGCTGTGTAATTGACTGTAAGAGAAGCTTTTTCCTAAAAAAATAAAATAAAAATGACACCCCCCAATGTGAGTGTGATGGTCAGAAGTCGTGACACCCCACCTCTATCCTTACACTCTCCCTTATGTGACATAATCTGGACAGGAAAGAGAAAGAATGTTGGGGGAAATCAAAGGAAATGGTAATGTCATGTGACGGAGTGTAAGGAAAAGTATACACAAGAGGGTACATATAGCATGATTGTTTGAATTTTAGACTTTTGCTCTAGTATCACATGAAATCATCTTATCTAAATATGTACGATGTTAGAGAGAAATGAGATAATTTTCATTTTACTAAATGAACTATCACTGAAATCGTGATTGGGTTATAAAACTTTGTTTTGTCTCAATTGAATGATTGAATTTCAAATTTCTCCATCATGTCATATTTTATCACCAATCACCTTATAAACTACGAAAGTAGCTTGGTCGACATGCTACACAATGATTACATGAAAGACTCGTTGCAATATGATTGTTAGTTAAACAACGTGCATAACAAAAGTGAAATGTGGAATTAAATTGAAGTCTAGAAACTCGATTGAAATTATATCGAAGTTTTGCAATCAAATTAAGATAAACTAATATGTTTATGTATTGATAAGACCATTTAATATTTCTAGAAGCTCTCTTGAATGAACCATATAACCAATATAAATCACAAATCAAAATAGTAGAGTTTGTCCTCTCATGAGTAAATATTTCATAGTAGTCTTATTAGATTGTATATCTTTCTTGGTATATCCAAATAATAGATAGGAACATAAACTAAAGTTCACTGACTGAATTGAAATTTATAGGCAGGTTCTTTGATGCTGATAAAATAACCGAAAAAGGAAAAAAAATAAAAAAAAAAGAAAAAAAATTTAGATCATACGATGTTGCCAGCACAACACATGTAAAAGGCGCGAACAATTCCTCTGTACATTTTTGCTACCCATTCTTGACTTTCATGGAGCTAAACAGTTCCTTGTTTGTTAATAAAATCAGTAAATTTGGTTGATCAAATCTAGTGTTGTAAAAAGTTCGTCTAGTTTCGAAACTCGGGCAAAATGTTTTGCTTCGTGTTAGACCTTTTTTTTTTTTTCAATTTCTAAATGGTTGAATTTTTTTCTTCCTCTTTTGTTTTTTCTAGGCATACTTTATTAGTTTTCTTTCCTTTATTTTAAAATAAAAAGTCTTTTATTTGACTTTAGCTTATTGATTTTTTTAAAACATTTTCATTTGACTTTAATTTCAAATTTTTAAAAGATTTTATCTGTATATAAGTTAAAAATGAATTTATCTAAATAGTTAAATAATATTTAAGTTTTAGTGTTATCTACATTATATAATTATAATTTTGAGACTCGTTATTTTGTTGCAAACTTCAAAAACTTGTATGAAGTTCCTATAAATATATTAAGTACGACTTGTTTAGTTGAAAATTAAAAATATGAAAAATATTCTGATTTTTGCATTTCGAAAATTCGAAAATTGTATAATTAACTAATAGAAGAAATTATTAAGTAAATATAATATTTTATAATTTTAGATGTTTAATACGTATTATTTTATTTATTAAATGATTAAAAAATTTAAAATAATATTAAAAATAAGAAAATATTTTTTTACAACCTAAACGTTGCCCGAGCTCGCTTAAACTCGTAAAAGTTTGAAACTTCACTTCCACATCTAGTCATGCTTTACACTTTTTAGAACACCTGTCAAATCATTGACTTTGGTGAAATAAAATCTCCGTCATTTTGAAAGTAGAATAAGTGTGGACTCTTTGTTCCTGTTGGACAATAATTTTTTTTTCTCAAACTCATTTTCAATCATACATTCTCACAAACAAATATTCTGTACGTAAACTAAATTTTGTTCCTACTTTTTAACCCCACGTCAACCAAAAAAACAGTATTTCAAAACTCATTTTTCTTAAGGAAAAAAAAAAAAAAACTCACTTTAACAGTTGTGAAATAAGGGCCTTGATGTAAATGGTCTACATCACCCTTCAAAAGTATAAGCCAAGTAAAGCACGAAATATTGTTGGCATAATGGTGTTCACATTTTTCAACGAGAAAGGTATAATACCCATGGAGTTCGTCTTTAAGTGGTTGGAAGTTGAAGGGTTGACGCACTAAAACCATATTAAATTCTCGATATTGACATGCATGTTTGTTGACCAATTGGCTTAATGTACCTCGTGCCTGTTAAGCATACAATATTAGTGTAGATCGAGACTAATAATTCAATGCGTGTGTGGATGTAAACGCGACTAATTCAACGCTAGGTTTTGTAGATTTTCTATAACTATTGTCCACCAAAATTAGAATCTAAGTTTAACTATATATCGAGATAATTTCTTCGGTCGACATCTAGATTACAATTATAATGGAGAGATTAGTATTGGTTCGATATAGAATTTAAATTATAATCACTTGATCGATATAGATTAAACTTCAATCCCAATATTAAAATATAATAGTAAACTATTTATAATGGTTTACCTTCAAATGAAAGTCATATCACAGAACATTTTCGTTACAATCCTGCTATACTGCTAGTGAGGGTTTGACGTACCCCTCACATTTGGGGAGATGACATGAATTTTCTGGCATTTTTTTTATTCACGTGGGTCTCTCTTCCATGTGAGTATTTGTCAACAATTGTGACATCATCACGACACTGAAGAAGTATACAAGTATTTTTTTTTTTGTCTCATACACCTCTCTCTCACCACTCGAAAATGTCCCCACAAACATTTATATACACATGAATATTAGAGAGACATAATACATATATGAAATACTATATACGATTAATGTGATAAGTGTACAATGTAATAGGGCTCCACACAATTCAATACAGTCGTTGAAAGCACCCCATCGCTCTGATACAATGAATTGTGATGACGATAAAACTAACTTTGTCTATATGCTTCTCAAATACAGACCCATGAGGCGTGTCTACATCTCTAACAATCTTAAGCACAAGTTAGAAAGACACCATTCTATGGTATATATTCCAAGTTTGTATACTAGCATTTAACAACATTAATTGGCTAAGGTGTAGATAATGCCTCTATGATAGGTCGTTGGAGCCGTCCCTCTTGGCTTTTACTTCTTGCTTTTTTGTTCTTGTGAGTCTCTTACACGTTGTGCATGGATAGATGGAAACAAGGCAAGATGGATTCGACATTTATGTTAAAAGAGAAAAGAAGTGGTAGGTGTATTTTGAAAGGAGAAAGTAACACGTAGACGGTTTTCTTTCCCATGATGGGAAGAGCTTTTCTTTCCTTGAAGCCCGACTCTTTAGTTTTAAGAATATCCAATTTATGCGCAATATTATGGTATTAGAGCAAATAAAGATTTTGATATTTCTAATTCATCTATATTCAATATGATATTAGAACAAAAAAAGATCTTGATTTCACATTACGCGAGTAAAAAAATTAAACTCTTGTTCGATTCTCATTTTTTCTAAAATACATTTTTTTTTTCACTTTTCTTTTCAACAACACATTCATCAAGAAAATAATGTTACACGCAAATTCAAAACTTTTTCTTATTTATTAACAACATATATTTTATCAATCCAATACGATAAACTCCGTATGATTAAAAATAATTTTGGACAAGTAGTATTAAAGATGTAAATGTAAATTAATTTTTTTTCTAAGAATTTACATTTTTATATAAAATAATTCGGCAAATTTATTGTGCAGAAAATTGTATTGAATTCCAATTATGTATATCTTTATGATATAAATCTAATCTTCACTCGTCAATTTTTAGAAAGTACTAAGAATGTCAATTTAGCTTGTCAGTTTGAGCGGCCGTGATTCGACCAAAAAAAAAAAAAATTGAGCTAGCTCCGTTCGCGGCTCAGAAGAATTGAGCCGAAACTCGAGCCGAACCTGAATCGGCTCGTGTGGCTCGTCAAGCCACACGGTCCATTTTGGCCGGTGTTAGTAGTCAAACAAAAGGCAACACAATTGCAGACAGTGTTCTAAAAGGCCGCCTGGCGAGCCTTGGCGTGAGACGTGATCAAAACGTCAAATCAAGTGGGTTAGCTTCTTATCTAGCGGCCAACGACAATTGTTGACCGTGCCTAGGCGCAATTATGTCCGTTTTTTTTTTTACAATTCTTTGAAATTAAAAATTATTAAATGCTAATTTCTTCAGTTTGCCATAATTTAAAATCAAAACAACCATTTGAACCCAAAAGTCAAGTGACCAATAAATCTTATTTACGGTAGATAATTTCTTAAGACACCCGAGTTATTAAAAGAAAAATTATTCACTTATCGAATTTGAACCAAAGCTCAAAAATAAAAATGCACACTATTACTCTCGTTCAGTGTTAAAAAATAAAGTCTATTAGCAGGTGATGCAATTAATGCATAATCTTAGATTGTAGAAAGTTGTGATGATGAGGAATATGATGGGGGTGGAAAATGATATAAGGGAGCCCGATGAAGAGAATTTTGTATTAGAAGACACGAAGAATGAATTAGATGAAGAAGAGGTTATTGAATTGGAGTCCGATAAAGAGTCAGATAAAATTTAAGTTCCTATGCCTTTTATTTACTATTTTCAATTTGTTGGAAACTTTGAAAAAATGTATAAAGTTTCTATAAATCTGTTTAAAATATTTAGTAAATATTATTTTTAATTGATTAAAAATTAAAATAAGAAAACACTATTTTACACATATGCCTTGCCTAATCTCGCCTATCACATAACTCGGTCTCCATGTATCGCCACACATTACGTCTTTTAGAACCTTGATTGCATGCATGTACCTATATTGAAGGCAGACACATTTGCCTGAAATCGAAAAAAAAAAAGAAGAAAAATCGAGCTGAGCCTAAACTTTTCAATCGAGCTTTTGTTGGGCTCGACTCGGATAAAAAAAAGCTTGGGCCATTTTTTACCCGAGCCATCTTTGCGCCACAAGTTTCGGCTCGTTTATATCCCTAGAAAGTGAAAGTGAGAGACAATTATAGGAAAGTTGATGAAATTATTTTTCCCTACAATTTTTTGAAATTTTGTCTAATATGGCCCGCAAATTGAAATAAGGTGGCATCAATTGCTTCATAATTCATCACAATAAAAATAATTTAATGCATTTTGAATAGATTAATAAATAAATTATCAAACATCTACTCACTAATTTTCTAAATTATTTGCTCTATAGTTTATTATATACACCTATATCGACCCTTTTATCCTTATCATATATATATTTTTTAATTCGAAAATACCCTTAATTTTTAATTCAAAATATTAATTCATAGCATTTATTTTATATTCAAATCTAATTATAAATGAAAATAGAATGTAAAGAGACAAGTCATCCATAATATATTAATTCTTAGTATTTTTTTTTAATATTCGGAAGTCAAAAACCAAAACCATGCATTATGTCGGTGGATTAGGGATGCGATGGGGGTGGGATTGCCATTACATACCGTCCCATCCGAAAGTTTTCGGAGGCCAGGCAGGCGGGAGTGGAGATGGGGATTAAAAAAATTCTAATTACCACCTCAATCCTTTGTTTAGCTTTTAGGGTTGAGCATTGTCTGATTCGATTCGGTTCTAAAGAGAATCGAACGTATCGAACTCAAATTTTTGGGTATTTGGTAAATGGAACTGTCGGTCCAAATTTAAGTATGGAATTGTTCGGATTTAGTTCCATTTGGTTCGATTCTATTCGGGAACCGGATTCCGTATAATAATTTTTTTTTATATTGCAACAACTTACATTAATCCGACTATGATATATTCAGTCTTAATTCTTACAAAATAACGTAGTCCAATCTTGTGATATCTTTTGCACCTCTCTTTGTTGAGTTCTTCATAAATTTGACCGTTAAAATCATAGGAAGAGGAAGATGACAAGTTCACAATAATAAAACAGTAGAAACAACACTACAATATATACCCATTAGCTAGTTACTTGAAAAAAAGAAAGAAAAAAAAGAAAAGCCTTTCCCATTTAGTTGGTATTCTAATTTACCAAGATTATGACTAGTTTAATACTTATTGATAATGATCGTATGAGAAGTCGAAGTCCAAAATAATACTTCAATTACCATTCAAGAGTCGAGACTATAAGCATATATATATATATATATATATATATATATTTTTAAGTGTTCATAAATGATAAAAAAAAAATGCCAAATTAATTTTTATTCAGATATTTCGTGTGATCCACAAATACCATCCATTAATTTCTATTTGACTTAAATTTGATGTATACATATTTTACGATGCTGTTGAGTTTAATAAAAAATTAGCAAGGTAGAAATTCGAGAGAGTTTATTTAATTATTTAAATTTCGTATTTTAATATAGTGAAGATTGAATTTTGTAACGATTTTTTTATTTATTTATTGGAAATTGTGGTCCACCTATAATCAAATAATCACTTCCTTTCATTTATTGGATCTGCTGGCCAATTTAATTCAGTATGCTTTAGCATCAATGGAATTATGAAGCATTAGGTTTGAATAGGTTTTATATTTACTGACACGTGGACATGTTTCGTGAAAGAAATTATTTATTGGAAAAGTTGCCGTCGAAGTTCCTAACTTTCCGAAAGTGCCTAATGCGTTTAATCAGTCTTTATTTTTTCGACACTTGAGTCCTCATCTTTTAAGGTTTGTGACACCTCTATTATTTGTATTTATTAGTTATTTTTTATTCTTCAAAAAGTATTGGAGAGATGGCAAATTGCCTCGTCCCAATTTTTATTCTATTTTAAATTTATATTTTTAAATCTAAATCTTATTAAAATAAATAAATAAACAATTAGATTTGTAGGTAAAATTCTTAGCAACGAAATCCTTCTATCGATAAATCGGATAGTGAAACCCTCGCCGATAAATTTCGTTGATCGTCGGTAAAACTTTTTCGTAGCCATTGTTTGGTCGGAACGAAAATCAAATTTTAATCTAAATCAAAACTAATAATAAATTTTAACTACACATTTTATGTACTTTTATCAAAATCTATTAAAAATCTTATTTTAATCCCCACCAAACACGATCATAGTATATTGTAAGGAATTGGGTTCTATCTTAAAAGCATAATTTGTCAAATTCTCACATAGCCAAATTCTACTATTAAAACTTTTCTAAAGTCAATATTGAATTTTGTTAATAATTTTTCGACGTACGTACTTATAAATAAATACATGTAAGGTGGTACTTGGCATAAGCATCCATACTATTGTTGGTTGTTGCCGACCGACTACCCATAGTGGTAGCTAACCATTGACAACAACATTTAATTTAGCTCCATTTATTTTAGTTAGAAGGTCGATAAAAGTCTAAGTAAAAATCTATTGTTAATTTTAAGCACACGTTTGATTAGAACTACAAATTCTTAATCATAAATTTTTTATTTTTTTTTATGAAAATTAACTAAAAATCTGATTTTAGCAGAACAAAACAGGGATTTAAGTTATTAATTGTACTAGAACACATTATCTAAGTTATCTTGAAAGTAATGGATATTTTGCTAATTTGATTTATTAATTTGTTAAATATTTGACAAGAGCAACCATTATTATTGCAACTTAATTCTGCAGTACTAAAATCGAGTATAACAATGGCAATAATAGTTATAGAAAATTACATATAGGTCCTCAACTTATTTGAAATATAGTACGTAGGTTTCAACATTCAATTCTAGTGATCGAATCCCCAACTAATTCAGATACTCAATTGGATATTTAATTTAAGAAGGACTGTTTGGTTCAGGTCCTATTCGATCGGTTCGGTTTTCTCGAGTTTTGTTCAACCATAATAGCTAGAAGTCAATTTCGGTGGTACAACCGATTGGTGCATAATCTGTAATACTAGTTTGACTCCTAACTCCTATTTGACAACTATTATTTTTAAACTTTTTTCTACATACTCATTTTCAATCACACATTACACAATAACTGCACGTAAATTTCAAAACTTTTTCCTACTTTTAACCACACACTCTCCTAAAAATCACCATTTAAAAATCTATTTTGCCACCAAGTAATGGTAGTCAAACAAGGGCTTTAAATTGTACAAAGTAGGGCAACATTCTCTTAATGTTATGGCCAACAGCAGAAATAGACAATACTTTTAAAACATTTTATCTTTATAAAGAAAATATATTATTTGTAATTATTTTTTACGGTATCAATATGGGAAAAATTCATAATTCAGGTGTATGTGTTACACCAATTCAAAAGTCAGGTAGATAGTTTAACAATTCAAAACTCAAGTATTAGATAATTAATTAAAAATATTTATTAATTAGGTCACAATTATACAATATGTCACATAGAGATGGCAACGAGCCGAGCTGAGCCCAAAAAAAATAAAAGCTCGGGCTCGGCTCGAGCTTTTTTGTGCCGAGTTTTATTTGGCCCAAGCCGAGCCGAGCCCGGTCAAAAAAAATAAGGCTCGGCCCGAGCTTTCAGTCCGAGCCTTAGCAGGCCGAGCCGGGCCCGGCTCGAGCTTTTTCCGAGTCGAGCCCAAGCGACGAACTTTTTTGCCATCCCTAATGTCACATATACATAATTATAGGTCAATGATGATTTTGAGGTCACAAATTCAAAAAATTATAGGTTACAGTTAATTTCATTAGTCACATATTTTTAAATTTGTTGGTCACAGTTTATCTTTCAGTCACATATTGTCAAAACATTTATGTCACAGTTAAATACTTGATCATAGATAACTAAATACTTTGTCACATATCATTGACACTACCACTTTAGCCACTTTTGACCACCCTCACCCCACCGCCGCCATCACACCCACGGCCACCAATATCACCACCAACAAACCCACTACCACCGCATCCAACCACACATTATCACCACCACCACTAACCAGATTTAAACCCACCACACACCACCACTGTACACACAGTACCACCCAACAAAAAAAAAACCACATCATACTACAACCACCACCCAACAAAAAACCCCAAACTCGTCACTGTCATCGTCACCGCCACCACACCCCCACCCGTCGCGACGCCACCACCACCACAACTCAAATCCTCCACTGCGCACACACACCCATAGCACCGTCGCGACACTGCTGTGAAAGCTTCGCACGACAGCGTCACAACAGTAAAGATCCACCACCCCAACAGGTGCTCCAAGCGGTGGTTTTGAAGGAGAGAATTTCAGATCGAGCTGATGCGCTTCTGCCTCGATCGTCGTCGTGAGTTCGACGGTGGATTATTGATGTGGGCAGTGGTTGACGCCTTGGTTGACGATGGAGAGAGAGAGAGAGAGAGAGAGAGATAAATTATGATTAAAATTTTAATATATTACCTGATTTTTTAATAATGAAACTTGATTACTAATTTTTGAATTCCAATCTTCAAACACCTGAATTATGTAATTTACCCTATCAATATTTATGACTTTTATGCATTTTTTCTATTCAAATATTCTTATATGTTAATTTGTAAATGGGAACATTACGTTTCTAAGGTGTTTACTTTACACCTTTTCAAAAATACAAAAACAAGTTTGAAAATTCACAAATCAGGTTTTTTAAATTTTTAATTAATAATTAATGAATTATTAAATCAATTTATTATTAAATATTTATTTCTAATTTAATATAATTACCCTACCACACCTCCACCACCCCAACCGACTTTCCAATCACTACTCATCTCCGGCGACCGTTCCGACAACTATTCCGACACAGTTCTGATTCCGACGAGAATTTCGATGACCGTTCCGCCACTTTTTAGGTCACAATTCAAAATTTTCGTAGGTCACAATTAGTGAATCGGTCACAAATTCAAAATTTTTAGAAGTCACGATTTGTTCATCGGTCACAATCACAACATTTAAAAGTTACGTTACTTATTTTATGGTCACAAATATCAATTTATTGGTCACAAATTAATAATTTTTAGGTCACAAATTAATAATTTTCAGGTCACACAGCTTGTACTCGTCACAGTTTATCGAATTCAATGGTCACAAATTGTTTATTAGTCACAAACATCAATTTATTGGTCACAAATTAATTATTTTTAGGTCACACATTAGTAATTTTTATATCACACAGCTTGTACTCGTCACAGTTTATCTAATTCATTGGTCACAAACAATCAAATCATTTGTGACCACCACTAACACGCACGCAAATCCACCAACAGCGTCCCAAATCCCAAGCACCGCCCAGCACAGTACCTCCACCGCCCAGCACACACACCCAAATCGCCCTCGCACACACCCCAAATCCACCACTGCCGTCGCAAATCCCGACCAACACGCACGTTCCCCCTCACAGCGCACACCACCAACACTGCAGCCGTCCACCGCACCACTTAGACAAAAAAAAGAGAAGGACAAGATGCTGCTGTCTACTGCACCGCCACCAACGTTGAACTGCACCGCAACCCAAGGTCCACCGCGCCGCAACTCACCACTCAAAAAAACCACATATCTGCACCACTCCAATTGCCTCACAGAAAACCCGCCATCGCACAACCTTCGCACTCGTCAGCCGGTGAATTATCGGTCACAAACAACTTATCATTTGTGACCACCACCTAACAACACCAAAACACGGAACAGAAACCACGATCAAAATACACTAAACAACAACAACCAGTCGCTAGATCTGCTATAGCCAACCACAGAAATCACTAACATTATCTAATTGACACTGGGAAGTTGAATATCACCGATCGGAAGCGAGAATTGACTGCATGAGGGAGAATTTGGAGATGATGATGGATAAATTGGATGGGCAGGAATGAATCACGTCGAAGAGGGAATGGGACAATTGATTTTAGGACTTCTCGGTCTACCTGGTTTGACAGTGTAGAGGCGGACGAGGTTTGAGGCGGCGAGACCAATGGATCTTCATTACCGTCTTGGTTTACCGACGAGTTGCAGAGAACAATAACAAAATTAAAGGGAGATCTTTCACGACAGCGACGGCAAAGGCGGATCTGCAGCGGTGGTTTATTATTCTTGGTCTGAATTTATGATTGATTGGGGAGAAGAGATGAAGTGGAGAGCGACGGTCGGGGGTGGTGAGAGAGAAGACGAGAGAGAGAGAGTCGACGGCGTGAAAGGAGAGGAGATGAGAGTGTTGATGAGAGGGGTTCAAATGATTCTAGGGTTTGATTGGGTGCAAATGATTTTATTGTATATAGATATAAAATAAAATAAATAAAAATATTTTTAAATTATTAATTAAAACCTGATTTTTGTAATATGAAACTTGGTTTAGGATTTATGATAATGGTATTCTAAAACCAAGTCTAGGTGTAATTTCCTCTTTGTAAATTCCTAAAGGTACAAAAACGAAAAAAGTGATAATCACGATTTTTCATTTGAATAAGTGACAATAATTATTTATAACTATCAAAATCATTTCTATTTATTTAAAAATAAAAAAAAATTATTTAAAAAGTAGTCTATTATTTTAGCATTAGATTAATTTGCTACTAAAATTTTTAATCGTATTTCAAAATTTGACAAAATGTAAAATAAAACTAATATGTAAGTAACTGAAATAATGCCAAACAACAAAATTAATAGAAAAGATACATTCTGAATTTTTTGTGTATGACCCATATCTTGTCTACTGGTTTTTCCAATATTAATTTTAAAATAAATTTATAAGTTTTAAAAGTAACATAAAACAAAAGGTTAATTTTAAGCCACTTTTACTTTGAAGCATCGCCTAACATGCAAGCACAAAAATTTGATACAAAGAAAGTAGTATTTATTACTATGGAGAAAAAGAAAATCCACCTAAGAAATATTGTTCATTTAATTGTCTTACCTGCCTTCATTCATTGCTAACTCATCAATTTTCAGCCTTTAAATTCTCCACTACCGCCACTTCCTTCCTCCCATCTCCACCACCTCCTCCTCCCTTTCTCTTCTCCCAACTAGCCCTCTCTCTCTAGAAATGCCACAAGTGTTGCCAAATTTCTCTAGTTCTGTCAAACTCAAGTATGTCAAACTTGGGTACCAATACCTTGTCGATCACATTCTAACCTTCTTATTGATTCCAATCATGTTGGGAATTTCAGTCCAAATTATCCTGTTAGGCCCGGAAGAAATGCTCAAAATTTGGCGATCACTCGATATTGACCTTGTGCAAATCTTGTGCTCTTCTTTCTTGATCATCTTTATTTGCACTCTCTACTTCATGTCAAAGCCTCGCTCGATATATCTAGTTGATTATGCCTGTTACAAGCCACCCAAAACATATCGTGTCCCTTTCTCGACTTTCATGGAACACTCTAGACTAATTCTAAAGGATAATCTCAAAAGCGTCGATTTTCAAATGCGAATTCTTGAAAGATCAGGCCTTGGAGAAGAAACCTGTTTGCCACCTCCAATTCACTATATCCCTCCAACCCCTACAATGGAAGCAGCCCGAGGAGAAGCCGAGGAAGTCATTTTCTCTGCCATTGATTCCCTTATGCAGAAAACCGGGATCAAAGCAAAAGATATCGACATTCTTATCGTAAATTGCAGCCTTTTTTCTCCCACACCATCCCTTTCAGCTATGGTTGTGAATAAGTACAAACTCAGGAGTAACATAAAGAGTTACAATCTTTCTGGAATGGGGTGTAGTGCGGGCTTAATATCAATGGATTTGGCTAGAGATCTTCTGCAGGCACATCCAAATTCATATGCACTTGTTGTTAGTACTGAAATTATTACGCCAAATTACTATAAAGGTTCAGAAAGGGCAATGCTTCTTCCAAATTGCTTGTTTCGAATGGGCGGTGCTGCGATTCTTTTATCGAACAAGAGTCGTGATAAACGTCGTGCTAAGTATCGATTAGTGCACGTGGTTAGAACCCACAAGGGTTCTGATGATAAGGCCTATAAATGTGTTTATGAACAAGAAGATTCACAGGGAAAAGTTGGGATTAATTTGTCAAAAGACCTTATGGTTATAGCTGGTGAAGCTTTGAAATCCAATATAACCACAATAGGCCCGTTAGTCCTTCCTGCATCAGAACAACTCCTTTTTCTCTTCACATTAATTGGTCGAAAAATCTTTAACCCAAAATGGAAACCCTACATTCCTGACTTCAAACAAGCCTTTGAACACTTCTGCATCCATGCCGGAGGCCGGGCGGTAATCGATGAACTTCAGAAGAACCTCCAACTGTCTTCTGAACATGTTGAGGCCTCTAGAATGACACTGCATAGATTTGGGAACACGTCGTCTTCTTCGTTATGGTACGAATTGAGTTACATTGAGGCCAAGGGCAGGATGAAGAAAGGGGATAGAGTTTGGCAAATAGCTTTTGGAAGTGGATTCAAATGTAACAGTGCTGTATGGAAATGTAACAGGACAATTAAAACACCAACTGATGGACCTTGGCAAGACTGCATTGATAAGTATCCAGTGCACATCCCAGAAATTGTGAAGCTCTAGGGGAATTTATTTGCCCTTTTCTACTAAATTTAGCCATGGATATCTGAAAAAAATTCCGCATGCATTTGATCAACAGCTACAATATAAAGATGTATAATTATTTAGTTTTCTCAAACTTTGATGTGATACCATCGGTTTTTATGTATCATTTGATGATGCTAATAAATGAATGAAGATATAATCATTCATGTTCTTGAAAACAGCAGCTGTAAGTTTTGTTATTTCACCTGGTAAAAACCAGTGAAAAGTGGAGATTCTTGCATTGCATGGGAGTAAATGTTTCAGCATTTACTAATTACCAGTCTCTCTAGCCCAGCTGTAAGCAGATTCCAGAATTTAAGAAACTAGTGAGTCTGGATCATGAATTGTGAGGTACATATGTTTGAAAAGTGGAGATTCTTGCATGGGAGTAAATGTTTCAGCATTTACTAATTACCAGTCTCTCTAGCCCAGCTGTAAGCAGATTCCAGAATTTAAGAAACTAGTGAGTCTGGATCATGAATTAGAGGTACATATGTTTGAATTGTGAGAAACTTGTGGTTCGGGTATGATAAATAGATTAGAAAAGACGAGAGATGATTAAGGAATATAACGATGTGAAAAATATAATGAGTTATCATGTATCATGTTTCCTCATCCAGTGTTAAATAATTGAGTCTTGAGGTCATCTTAAAATGTCAACTTCTCCAAAACTCTCTTAGTACAAGATACTTTCTATTTTAGAGAATTAATACTTAAAAAATATTCCATTTGCATCAATTATATAGACTGAGTTTTCTTTTTCTCTTGTCCCAAATATATAGGTCTGTTTCCTAATGTAGAATATTTTGTTGTGTTTCGTTACCAATATACTCTTGTTAAACATTCCCCCACTTAATGTGCCAACTTCTTGAAATTATCCAAATAAACACATTTCCCACTTCTTGGAAACATGGAACAACTCTCATTTTTTCTTGTTCTTCTTCAATTTTTCTTTATTAATTGCAACAATAATTTAGTTTTACATACTAAAAATTAAATAGGGGTAAATCAGGAAAGATCTTGACAAAAATTAATTTTCTAATGACATTAAAGAAGTTTTCTTAATCCGTGTGAAAAACGAAATAAGCCTATATAATTGGGACGTAGGGAGTAGTTTTCAAAACATCCTTGTTTGATAGAAATTAAAATTTAGATTTTAATCTAAATCAAAGTCAATAATTAATTTTAACAACATATTTTATTGGGAGTTATGCTACATTGCCATGAATTTTTACATAGTTTGACAGTTTTACAGTTGGCAGAATTTCATTGACAGTTAAACAAAAAACAAATTCAAACCAGTCAATCCAGTTTCACCACCTCGTTTGTAAAAATTCTAGGCAAAAGCACCCGTACAAGTAGTTTAATTCTTTTATGGGATTTACAACTTTTCAATTACACCCTCATCAATTTTTTTAAAAAAAAAAAATACTAAAATTTTGATTTTAATTCCCATCAATCAGGGGCTTGATAAATTACGAATTTAAATATTATGCCCATGTTTGATAGAAATAAAAATTAATTTTTTAGCAGATTTTGACCAAAAATTTTGAAATATGTGATTGAATAATTTTAGATTCTATAAAATATGCAGTTAGAAATTAATTGTTAATTTTAATTTAAATTTTAATCAGATTTTTTAGTAGTACCAAGTAGGGGGTATGTTTCAGTACTTTCAAAATTATTTAAATTGTATTTGAATTGCGACGCGATTGACATATAAAAAGGATATGTAAAATAAGGTCATTGTTCTTTTTTTTTTCTTTGCTAGCTAAAAATTTCATTTTCGAAATCAAATATTAATTTTAACTACATATTTCATATGACCTACTTATTCACTATTCGTTTTTACCAACTTATAATTTTAACAAAAAATAGGGCAAATAGCACATAACGTTACCAATTTTTACTATTATTGTGAAAAACGTCATTACTTTTCATTTTATTTTGACATTTTCACCCTTATTTCTATCTTTCATTGCACAAAATGTCCATTTTATCAATTTTCTCAATTAAAATTTGTGAAATGACGAATATACTATTCTCTTTAAATAAAAAGTAAAAGAAAAAAAAACTAATTGACATCATAGCCCCAATCTTTTTTAAAAAGTGCAAATGAGTCCCCAAATAAATTATTAAAATGGTAATTAGCACATAATGTCGTTACATTTTACTATTATAGCGAAAAATGTTCCTACACCTTTTTTGACATTTTCACCCTTAATTACATCTTTGATTGCACAAATCATCATTTCTATTCATTTTCATCTAATTTTTCAATAAAGAGATGAGAAATGACGAATATATCTTCATATTTAAAAAAAAGAAAATTATTTTTAATAATTTTTTTGGGATGTTTGCACTTTTTTTTAAAAAAAGAATTTAATTTCTAATTTTTAATAATTTATTTGGAACTTGTTTGCACTTTTTTAATGATTTATTTAGGGCTTGTTTGCACTTAAAAAAAATTAATTTCCAACTTTTTATTAATTTATTTGAGAATCGTTTCTACTTTAAAAATAATAAAATTGGAACTATAGTTGCAATTAATTCTTTACCTTTTTTTATTTAAATATGAGGGTATATTCATTATTTCATAACCCTTTATAGAGAAATTGAATGAAAATGATAGAAAAGATGGTTTGCACAATCAAATGTATAATTAAAGATGAAAATGTCAAAAAAAGAAATATAGGGACTTTTTCGCAATAATAGTGAAAGGTAGGGACATTATGTGATAATTATCATTTTAATAATTTATTTGAGACTCATTTGCGTTTTTCAAAAAAAATTAGGACTATGATTGTAATTAGTTTTTTCTTTTTATTTAAATATAAGAGTACATTAGTCATCTTACAATTTTTAATTAAGAAAATTGATGAAAATCCTTTTGTGCAATAAAATGTGAAAATAAGGGTGAAAATATCAAAAAATGAAAGGTAAAGACGTTTCTCATAATAGTGATGAAATGTGATGACGTTATGTGCTAATTATCCTAAAAAGTAAAACCCACACAAGGCAAAAGATAAAGAAAAATCAATAAACGTTTCTTAAAAAAATTAAATTAAATGCCAAACTAGAGATTATGTTAGTGTGTAAATCAATATACAGGTCATTGGTTCAACTGATGGGTCATTGATGAATAAAAAGTTCAAATAAAATAAAAATTCAATGAGATAATATATAAGTCCAAGTTCAAAAGTCGTACTTTGTTTGATATTGTAATAAATATTTGTTTTATTTTATGTATTTGCTCAAAGAGAATTATTTAAATTTTTTTTTGTAAACGTGATTAAAGCAAAAAAATAAAAATAACGTTTTCTATGATAGCTTAATATTACGTTTGTGGAGATAAAAGAGTGATTATGCTGCCTTACCTAACCATAAGGTTCAAGACTTTATGGAAAATATTCCAATAACCTGGCTGGTTCGTGCGAATTGGGTTTCTGGTTCATCGATTCGATTCGGTCCGAGTTTTAAAATACTAATTCAATTCTTATCATGTCACTTTCGTTGTGGTAGCGTTTTACTCCAAACGTGACAACGAGGTCTTCATCAGTTGCAATAATTTTTTTTTTTTTAGAATTGTATGCTTTCACAAGTGTATGAAAGAGAGAGGCTTCTGTCATATTCAGTCTTCTACTTGGGCTACCACACTAAATACTATCACTAATTAGATCAAAATTATAGTTGAGGGTGGCCAAGAGCTGGGCATGTGGTGGTTAGGAAGTAAGAGTACAAGTCTTAAAATAAACAATTGCTCTCATTGTACAAACGAAGAAGCAACATAAATTTATCAGAATACACACAAACAGTGGGCCTCGTTGTCTTAAAATAAAAAATTCCATGGTGAGTGTTTTGTCGTTTTGTTTGGCAATAAATGTTAAAAATAAACTTCAAGCTTGATGAAACATGCTCTATGTAGTAAATAATTCTTAAATGAGGAATAATAAATTGTCACATATCTTTTTTTTTTCTTTTTTAAATCTTAAACCTCATAGATCAAAAGTAACATTTCTTATTAGTCATCTCCAACCCGTTACACCAAATTTACACAAAAAAATCCCTTTCTTTCCTTGTCTTTTTACTTCTCAATAACTAATTTATTTCAAATATTATTTAAAAAGGAAAAATGATGAATAAAGTACAAAAAATATTGAAAATATGAAAGAAGAAAAATCGACAGCACGTTGAAATTTTCAAGAAAGGATGCAAGAATAGGCAATTTTTTTTTTTTTTTTTTTTTTTTTACCAAATTCAAATGTTACGAGGGCAAAATAAGTCAAAAAATTAGCCATGACAGAATATGAAGAAGAGAATAAAATTTTCCTGAAACGCTCGATTCCATAACGGATCCAAATCGATGTGAATTTTTTAGAACTGAACAGACAACAATTATGCAAAAAAGAGCTCAACAACACTGCTAATGATCTCAAAGTACCTTTAGTCCTATTGGTCCATATTTTGATGATCATGATTTTTGAAGGATCCAAAAATGATCGATCATAATACTAATCACATATATATGATCGAAACAAATCCTAATCACATTGAAAATCTAGATAAATCCAAATAAAATTTTAAAACAAATTTGAATAAAATTAAAATAATGCAAAAAACAACAAAATTACCCTTAACTAACTCAAAACAGAAAAATCTGACAGTCGAGCTCAAATTTACATTTGTTTTCGTAGATCATCCTTATTTCTTCTATTTTCCAATTGATTTATATTTTTCTCTTCTAACTTTCTCGCGTTACCTTTCTTTTTGAAGCTATGAACCTCCTACTAAGCCGAAGCCCTTTTTTGTTGCAAGCGACTCAGAGTGATGTCATGTCTTCTCTCGTGAAGGATATTTTCTTTATATACATTGTAAGACCAAAACAATCCGATTTAAAATTGAGAGAGAGAGAGAGAGGAAAACAAGTACTTGAAGCGAGGGCTTATCAAAACGCCTAGACCGTTGGCTTCCCTAACATTAAGTTGCAAGACTTGCAGTTGTGTTGGGAATCTACTTAATCATGCGCAACGGAAATAAATAATTTTCAATTCCCAAATAAGGATCTGCTTTATGTTTAGATAGAAACTGTGATAGAAATCATACATTTGATGAATTCTGCAAACTCCTTTGCTGATTCACGAATTCCAATGATCACGATCTACAATCCAAGCTGTCCAATTGTCCAGCCTCCAATGGTGATCCACACAGAAAACAAGAATGACGGCTAGGGTTGTTTTTTCTCGTGCTAGCAAGAATAATTAAAATCTCATTAGGTTTTTCAAACCCTAGTAGCCTATTAATATAAGTCCAAATGAGCTTTGTCCGTCTCTTAAACTTAACCTGGTTCAACATTTAATTAATCAAATTAATTAAATCCGGTCCATGAATAAATTAATCTAATTAATTAATTCGGGCCTATTAATAAGCAACCCAATTAATTAAGTGTCAAACACTTGTCAATTAATTAATTGGTAAATCTCATTCTTCTGGTTCTCTTTTGTGTGTAACCCATTAGGTTCCCGATCACTATACCTAACGACGTGAATTATCATTTTGATCTAATTAAAATTGATAAATTAAAATACCCCTTTTAATTTATCATCAATTCACATCCGTCGTCCCAAATTGACATCTAGAAATGTCACATGGTGTGACAAAACCAAACGTGTTCGTTTATCGTGAAACTATAATCCTTTCGTAAATATGATCCGATCAATTAGAAGATATGGATATGTGTCAATCTCAATTATTAATCTTATCTTTTATCCTACTGTTAAGTCAATGTAAGTCGAAAACTCTTTTTCGACATATGAGTTCACGTTGACCAAAGATTTCATAATCAACTTAACTGGATCAAAATGTAGATTATAATCTCTTACTATCTAAGAGTGGTGAATCCTCTACTGATCATTCACAACTTTTATATAATTCTTGACATACCCGAACGATACCGTATTAGCGACCCTTGGCAGAGTAACATCCAACATCACCATAGTATGATTGTCCTCATATAAGGCACTATGATGACCTAAAGTCAAATGACCAATTCCACTATCGAACGTTAGAAATTAACCACTGACACTCATATAGTTATCTATGTGGAATCTCCAAGCGGGTCTCCAATGTTTTGTTCTATAACAAAACATCTACTTGTTCATTCAAGTGTCACCACACTTTAACTTGTAAGATCAGTTACTTACTTCACAAGTAAGAAACGCCGCACGTGATGGTCTATTCGTAATAACGATATCCTATCTCGTTATTACATATGACCATGGACGATTTAAGATTCAGTTATATGTAATTTATATTTCACAATCACAACTCCTTGTGATTAACAAATCACCATGACTTGAATCTACGGATCCTATTATTTAATTTATTAGAATATTAATTCAATTAAATAATAGATGTTACCATAAATATGCATCGATTATATATACATTAAAAGTGTTTATGTCCAAAGTTGATTGGACATAGAGCATAACACTTACAGGTCGAACCTCCCACACCTTACTAATAAAGAAGATCTTCCATGTTCAGTTAAATCTCGCAAGCTTACAAGACCGTTAACAAGTAATAGTTAGGAGTAAGAGTATTTTCCTTAAGCGAGAGATTATAAGTTGGATTTTATTAATTCGAAATCAAATTCGAATGTAACCAAAAAATATATATTTGGTGTTTGTATTTGTTAACTTCAATTTCTATTCTAATTAATATCTAAATTCACGTGAAGAGCATATATGAGAAGAGTGTGTTGCCGGAAAAAATGGGTGATTTGTATGTAGATACTTATCAATTAACATAATTAATTAAATAATATAAGCATAACATTAATAAATATAATTCAACTATAATTATAAATATAAGAATTATACAATAACATGAATATAAAAGATAAGTAGATAGAGTTAGAAATACAAGCCTTTGAGAGTTACATCAAATACGTTATCTTAAACTGAAAATTAAAAATGTATTAATTTGAAATTTAAAACTTTTAATTTTATGTTACAACATGTGTTAGGATTCCGACTCCATCGATATACTATAATATAATTTGTGTGTAGTTGACAATCAATAATCAATTTTATTCAACGATCTTTTTCGAAGTGAAATGTTTTTTAAGCACGACCTGAAATCTCGTATCCCCGAATTCATAAGACAAAGAAATTTATTCAATTACACGATAATCTATTTTGATGGCATGAGTCATAAACTATTATTCCAAATGTTTATTGAGCCTTTTGTTGATTATCAGTGTCATAGACCTATTTTGTAGGCCAATACTAAGATCTATTGTTCTATTATTAATCATTGTTTTTATCACTTTTTTATAGGTATGTAATATTAATTTATGTTACAACGGGAAATGGGATCAGAATAATGAGTACCACAGGTATATAAAATCTTGGTCACGCAAGAGTTCACGTACAACATGCTTTTGGACATGATATATTCGATTTTGGAATTGGATCGAACAAAAAATTAAGAGCTAATAATACAATATAAAATGAAGACAACGAATCTCCCATAAAGATTAAGAACAATAACTCCCTAATGTCCTATTTAGAACTCAACAGAAAGCACCAAGATTATTAATTCTTTCCCCATACTTCACCAGTAACAGATATGTTATTCTTTGTGAAGGTCCAGATATTGCAATATAAAGCTGCTACAGAATCAGATAGGCTTTAACTTCAATTACCTGAAAGGCATTATTTCAACAAGAATTATGCTAGATGTTGTTGGGAATATTTTCCCTAAGAGAGGAATGGAGAAGAAATCAATCAATAATGACCAGCAATATGATGAATAAAACCACGATGAAACACAAATTAAATCAATGGAAATAAGTAAAAGAAAATGATAAACTTATCTTATGATCAAAGACCAAGAACTTCAATGAAAGGTTGGAGAATAAGCACACCAAAATCTGCAACGAATCACGTACAAAATACTGGAACAAAATGGAAGACCCAAACAAGAAGATCGTTGTCCTCAAACGATATTTGCACCATCTCCTATACAATTTGGTGTTTAAAGGGTCTCGCGGCAAATGGTTCGAAGAATTGATCAAGCCTTGTAAAGAATTCAACACTTAAGCACTTGTGGAATTCTCCAAAACTCCAAGAACACAAGGGGAAACTTAAATATGGAAGAAGAAAACTTGATTTTCTTGTTTTTGGAATGAATGATCTCTCACATATGTTTATGCAAGATTTCCATATGTTTTTCATTGTTTTGTATTGATCATTTATTACCTATATATAAATCACCATCAATACTCCACGAATTGATGGCAAAATAAGTGGAAAAGACACCAATTTCAAACTAAAAAACCGCTCTCAACGGCTAGTTTAGATTGTACGGCGCGGGGGCGCCCATGCTTGCTGAATTTTATTTATTTTCATTCCATCACTTTCTTTATTGAATGGTTGAACAACAATTATCAACAAATGTACACTTTGATGTATACCCTCAATGACATTCCCCCATACGTGGAAGGAATCTGTGCAATGATGTGATGTATGTTTTCAAAATCAATGGTGTAGATCGTGTCACATGGTAGAGTGCAAATCAAAGTGTAAACTAAAGTGTATGTGTAGCATGGTTGAACTTAACAATGATTCCACCTTCCAGATTGTTTTGAGATTTCTAAATACTTATAGGATGCGACGAAATAATTATAGAAGATGAAACCATCGTAATTTCATATCCAAGTGCCGATAAGATTGCAGAAAGACGAATTTTCTGTATTGAAGAGGTGATGATGAATGGTATAGCAATGTATGCCATGCAAAACATTTTCAATTTAGGGTGCAAAAATCAGATAAGAAGGTATACGTCATAAAACACGTCGATGATAGTTGTCAATGGTCATTTAAGGCTTCAAATGTCACAAGAACTTGCAACTTCAAAATAAAGTACATTTGGAATGAACGTGATTTCTCATTGGATGTGATATTGGGAGATCACCGCCAAACTTCAAGTTCAGTTGCATCAAACATAAGCGTGTTATGCAAAAACTGCATACAATCTAAATGACATAATTTACAACAACAAAAATGAGTACGGAGTGTTAATGAGTTAATTGTAGAGCTTGGAGTGCCCGAGAGTCGGAGGAATCATATGAAAAACTTTCAACGTACTTGTACATGTTGAAAGTTACAAATTTCAGAACAGTTACAAAACTAAAGACTGATTCGAGCAATATATTCAAGCATGCTTTCATGGCTTTAGGAGCTTCTATGCAAGGACGAAGATATTGTAGATTTATAATAGTAATTGATGGAACAATTTTGAAGGGGATTATGTTGGTATGCTATTCAAGGCATGCACCCAAGATGCCAACAACATTTTTGTACACGCACTCAGAGTTGGGGACAACAAAAATAATAAATTCACGAGATGGTTCTTACACATGCTGAAAAAATCTTATGGAAGTGGGAAAACCTTTTGTATCATATCAGATGGATACTCAATCATAGAAAATGCAGTACACAATGTGTATCCACAAGCAATGCATGGTTTTTGTTCCTATCATTTGCTGGAAATTTTGAAGAAGACTATAGCAAGATGCATGGTTCTTGTCCACAAGACAAAGAATAGGTTTTCAACAATGATATCCAACATAATCGAGTCGATAAATGCAGTTATAAAACTAGCAAAGCATTTCCCTATAGATTACTTGTTAAAATTCTTAAGATCTTTTTGGGTTTTTTGATACCCAATAAATCCCGGACGATGATATTAAACCGTTTTATAGATTATACTTCATAGGTCTCGACCTATGAATGAAGTGAAATATTGACACCACAATCGCTCAAAGCAATCCTACAACCTATTTGAGTCATTTGAAGTAACCTAATTTAATTAGTGTTACTCATAGCCCGACCCGTAAACTTGGTTGGCTTCATAGGTTGATAGTCCATTTACCCACTACCTATTAACTATTGGGCCTAATTATTACCTAACCTAAAAAGCCCACTCCAAACCTATATATGTTACTCCCGTTTGTTGGCTTTAGGAGTGTATGAAACATATTTTTGCATTACCTGTGCATGAGAGAAACTGGCGGCTACAATCTGCTTCGTGCTTCTACTGTTGAGCCTCTTCTTCCATTTTCTTCCAGCCTTTGTGGCTTGTTTGTGTGGCAGCAAATATATCATACCATAACCCTTTGTGGGCTAGCCAAGAAAGCAACCGATTTGGGATTGAGTTGTGGTTTTGGGTTTGTCGATCGTGGTGGTTGATTTCAATTAGATAGAGAAACTGAGCCTGGATTCCACGAATCAAAGGTTCATAATTCTAGAGATCTCTTGTGAAAAATTAGTTTTCAAAAAAATCGGAATGATGCACACACAACTTTCACAAAGCTTGTAGCAAAGTATGAATGTATGATGCAGGAAAGTTTAAGAAACGGAGTGTAAATGAAAGTAACAACTCATAACTTTACTTACTTCACTGTTAAAAGTTAAAATGCAATATATTAAGATTATTGTTTAACAAAAAATGATTATCTATGGTTAAATTGTTGTTATTTTTCACATATTTTATCATGTTGCGTGTTTAGTGGCTTTTAATCATAATGTAGACAAAATTTTCATTTGATAACCAGTAACAGATAAGATACCGAAATACTGTATTTTTTCTTTATTTTTTTGAGCGTTTTAATCATGTGATAGACGAAATTGTACTTTTGATAACTAGTAACATACTCCATTACTGGATTTTCTGAGTGTTTTAATCATTTTGTGGACTTTATTTTTTTAAATTGGTTACTTGCACATCTTAAACTTATATTAGGTAACATACTTTGTTACTTTTTATTTCGGAGGATTTTATTCGTGTTATGGATAATTTTAATACTTTGAGAAGTCATTATCATGTTCAGACAAAGTAAGAAGTCATGTTGTTGTCGGATAAGAACAAGATTACACCTTTGTGAAATATAAGGTAATATAATATGTTACTTCATTTTTTGTATGTCTTCATCTACCCAAGTGTTATACCAAGTTAAGGATAGTGTATCGTCCCATTTGATGAACATGCATGAACGATAATTCTGTAGAATGTAAAGTTGAATTGCTGTGATATAACTCTTAAAGTACAAAAGGGAACAAGTGTTTGGAACAAATTAACGTGCATAAATTAATTGTTTTGATTCATTTTTAAATGACTAGTCAAAGGTTAACGTGCATTGCATGTTATTCTGAAATGCATTATAGGCGGGGACATACATTGATCCTAGATTCGTTCATGTTTATAAGTTGCAAATGTAATGTATGAAGATGCGTGTATGTAAAAACAATTTTAAAAGTCTTTGTGTGAAATGAACTTCTTAATTAATGAGAATATCTTTATACACTATATTCTTTGTGTGATTATGAGTATCTGACTTAACTAAAACCTTTGTAGTTGCTATAGAAATTCCCATTGAAAGTGCAACATATAGCTGTCCGTGCGAAAATACATGTTGTGGAAGATATATTCCGACGTGAGGTATTGTCCGCCCTTGAGCCTTGTTGATTGTCATTGCAAAACAAAGATGAACATGAAATTGTTTTCGTATGAATTTGAATGGATATCCTTCATCATTTGCAGGACTCAATGGTATACACAGAATGAATACATGTTTGCCAGAGTGCTGTCAGTAGTTACCTTAGCATGTATAAGATGTGTACTAAAATGACAACAAACCATTCTGCTCCCATTGTAGAGACCAATTGATTCCTCAAGAGTATTATTGGACAATTTATTTTCAACAATAATCAATGAGGTGGAACTCCATTTGGAAGTAATATGTTGAGAAACTTTGGTTGATAGTAATTATTTGCGTCATCTACTGCTACATCATAACTGAGAAACTCTTTAGATTCACCTGGGAAAAGATCAATCATAATTTCATTTATGATATCTATGTTTTCATTTGAGTGGAAAGAATTGCTCTTTGTGTTAAATATTGTGACGATTCTGCATTATTTTTTAGTTCTGAGAAGACATTGTTGATTAAATTGAGCTCTAGAGAGCTTTTATTTTCGGAGGAAAGTACTATGTCTTTTGGAAGTAAGACAAAGTCTTCTCCCGTACTTGGTTCTAGTCCATTGCCGATGTTGATCAAGTATTCCGCGAATTGATGATCATTTTAGGCTCTCATATTCTTCCTCAATTGTAGTTTATGCATCTTTTCTCAAAGATATGATCGTACCAAACTTTCATTAATTATTTGTTATCTTGTTGCTCACGGGACAACTAGAAGAACTTGGTAGAATAAACCAGAATAACTTCCACCATATGGCTACACTTGCCTATAAAAAATTAATCACAACAAATATGGAGAGGAAAGTTGCTTGGGCTGCAGGAGGGACTGAAGCATTGTTAAAAGCTTAGAAAATGTTAATATGATATTACTATCACCAGTCATCCAAGAATCATATTAGATAGAAATGGTTTAAAACTCAACAGGCAATTCACAATCCAGAATTGAAAGATGCTTATAGAATAACTGAATATTCGAAGCTCAAAAGTTCATAGAGAGCATCAGTGGGCTGAATTGTAACTTGTATCTTGAAAGGAATCTAAATGCATATGAATGTTAATCTAAATACATGAAAATAAATGCTAGTTATTTTAGTATTAACGCCAATTAATACATACATGAAGATGATTTGTTGTGCTATTAAGGTGGTTCTAAACAACAATTAGTGTCGATTGTCCCTTTCTGTTGCAGCTATTTGTCCTTACTCTTAAGGCACAACAAATTAATTTCTTGTTTATTCGTTTCTTTTCCTTTTTTGGCTTTTGTAACCGAGGAATATAACGCTTTCTAAGCTACAAAATATTTTGTTCTTCTCCAGTTTGATTTTTCGTTCATGAGCATGCATTTAGGTGGGTGCAATTCGAGGCGAGAGGACGGGGCATCAGTCGTGTATATAATCCAAAGCTTTATCAAATGAAATTCTTATCACGATAAAGTATATATTTAGCATTGTCAGTTATGCTATAAAAAATCTACACTGTGAATACTTGATGTCGATGACTGGGAATGACAATGAAGAAGATTTTCGTAACTCGAGCGTGACGACAAAGTTTGAGCACGAATAAAGTTTTCGCATTTCTATTGTAATTGTGAAGATGAATATTAAATAAAACACTTATTTAGGTTTAAGATTAGGATTAATCATTATGTGATGTCTAAATTCATTCTCCAAACTATTGTGCATTTATTTTATTTTGTTTTCAAGAATTATTGTATTAATCTATGGTATAAATTCATTCATCAAGTTCATCTATACATCATTTTGTCTAAATTAATTTTCCCAGACCACGTGTATATATAGCATGCGTGTCCAGTTTCTTTTCCAATAATAATTGCGAAGATGAATATTAATCAAAACGCTTATTTAGTTTCAAGATTAGTCATTAATATGAAGTTTAAATTAAATCTCCAATTTTTTGTTCATTTATTTTGTTGTGTTCTGTTTTTTAATGATGCGGCAATTTTTTTTATAAATATAACATAAACTTTCTCATATTAAATTATAATTTCATTAAATTATAAACGATAGAATAACGGGTGTGTTTTGTGTCGACGTTTCGAACAAAAATAATAATATGCGTCTCTCTAATCTAAATTAATATTCAATCTTCTATTTTTAGTTTCTTGCTTGGAAAGAATTCTGCATTTATCTCCTTTGTATCCATCTAGTAAACTTCTTCGACAATCAATTTCTTTTGTGCTCTTAGTTCTTTTCTTCACATCCATCTTCACCAAGAATTTGAACTCTTTATATTTCGACAACATGAGCTTCTTGTAATATTCACACAATTCCTTCTTGTTAGTCTGATGATAATATATCAAGATATATTTTAGAAAGATGAGATAGTCGCCTAATTTTAGTTAGAAGCAATATGATACGTTGAAAACACCAAATCTAAACTATATTTTTACCTTGAAAAAAGCCTCAGTATATTCGATCACAGTATATCCTATGAAAGACTCGGAAACATCAAAGATTGTGACATAAACTTCTTGATTACCATCTGAAACTATTAACCTAAGAAAATATTTTCTAGTAAAAGCTATGTCCTTAATTTCACATCTTGTACATAGGACAATTTTTTTTATACGCCTTGGGTAAACTTTTGCACCGCACCCATTACATATTTCATACCATGGATTGTTCTTGTTTTGAACCTTTACAATGTTCCCTATAAAAGCACAATACAATTTAGTCACACTATTTGTAACAATATCATCTAATTTTACGATACCAGCATCCATCATCCTCTTTAAAGGCCCCAATAGCTTGTACAGTCCTCCACCACATAGCAATTTTTTAGTGCGGTAAAAAACAAATCTTTCAGCTATCAAAAAATATGTTGGACATAGCACTAATGTAAATATAATCATGACAACTGAAGAAATCACTCTCACCTATTTTTAATAGCATTAGTTTCTTCAAGTTGAGGATTGATCTCAATGACACTAACATTTGAAATGGAGATTTTTAGTTCACTTGTTCAATAATGGTAAGAACATGGCATAGATTAATAATTTTAGCATAGAGTTCGTTTTAATATGATAATAAAGTAATTACAAAGTATAACATTCGTAGTAACTTGCTTTCACATTCAAAACTACAATAATTGACATTTCATGAATATTGTCTTCTGTAAACTTTCCTTCATTGTCAGCCAAATCTCCCCACAAATATAATTTCATTGTATTACACCTATACTAAGGGTAAAATTGTTGAGTAAATAATATTATAAAGTTTATCTTCTTTTTATTTCATTAACAAATTTTGTTTAATTTTATGGATGATGTTTACCCACTGTCCAGGCATGTTTCTTCGTTGTTCTTTCACTTGGCCTCTTAATGGAAAACCAATCCTATAATATCTCACAAGAAATGGAAAAAAATTGAACAAAAAATAATTCATTAGCCAACGAACAACCGTAGACATAATTAATTTCTACACCAATACTTTTACTAATGTCAGGTGCAGGTTTTTTTTTTTTTTTTTTCACTTCATTAAATAGCTATCGTTAAAAAAAGGAATTGATTATAAAATGCGGGAAGATTTTTTTTTTGAATTTTTGAACTAATATTTGGTAATACTCTTCGAACATGATTGTAAACAATGCATTTGACTGAAAAGTGTAATTACCAATAATTATATATCCGGAAGCGAAATTTTGCACGTCATTGAATTGGACAAAAGAGTTTGATAACTTATAGCATATACGTTCCTTAATCTCTTCCACCTTCGTTGTAATTGTGAAAGACAATTCGATTTCATCGTTCACATTTCGATACTTCTCGTTGACAGGTCTTACATTTCCATTTCGTATAATGTAAGATTTTCCCTTTCAATTACAGTATCGAATTTTTGAATTGCATCATTGAACATCATAGCTTGAATTTTATATCCCTGTAGAGAAATAAAATACTATGTTACTTCTAATATACAAAATTGAATAAACTCAAACATGAATATATCGCATAATCATCACTCCATTACCATCAAAACTAAATTAAAAAAATCCATTGTATCATAAATATTTGGACCATATCAAGAGCAAACATTCATTCACCAGAACCTAAGTCACAAGATTAGTAGGATAAAAAAAATTCCTTTCTTTCCTTCCCGTGTTTCCACACCATCTCAAACTTCATTATCAATTTTATTGTACAAATATAAAAATCGGAAATTCTCCTCCCCATATCATCCAAACTTCTAATAACTAACAAAATGACATACTAAAAGTAACAATTAGCATATTTCAGACAAAAATTAGTTATAAGCAACAAATTTACATAAAAATATCTTATCCAGTATCGATTTACAAATTAAAATTGAAATCGACAATAAAGATAGCACATCGATGAACAAATCAAAATAGTGAAAGTATGAGAAAAATATTATGGATAATCGTGCTCCACAATAACCTGCTTTACATAAGCCTTTGACATTGATAAATGAAATAGTAGTGCAAGTTCATCATAGTTAATGTTAACTAAATTATAATAAAATACTATTAATTGAAGGATGGATTCAGAATGATTAAATATACCAGAACCTAAGTCACCAGATTAGTAACGTAAACGTTTTTTTTTTTTTTTTTCGTTTTTTCCTTCCTCTGATCTCTACACCATTTCAAACTATCACTATCAATTTTAGTATACAAATATAAAACTCAAAAACAAAAGATCCTATAACATAGATTAAAGTATTCATGATAAAGCAAAACACTAAAAACAAATATGAGATCGAAAGATCATTAATTCAGACGAATGATTAAACGAAAAGCACTCTCACAATTTTTAATAAAAAATGTCATCTCAATTCTCACAAAACTAACAAGTTACTTGATCACTTATATGACTAATATGACTTTTTATTCTAGATTTTACAAACAGGAAAATATATGTAGGGCATGAAATATTTATGCCATGGAAGTATTTGGACCTCGAAGATGAATTCAGAAATATTAAATATAAGGGTTATCTTTGTAGACATATTACCTCGTCAATTAGGATGAGCTTCAAAAGATCAAATTTTCTGTTATAGTTGGAATAAGATTCGACCAAACGGTCCAAACCTTTTCGAACAACAGTAACTTCAATGGACCATTCATTTTCATACGCCAATAATTCTCTTATAGCATTTGATTCCATGATGTGCGAGAGCTAAATATTTGATGCTTGAAATGTGACAACAACCAATTTGTGAAAATAATTTAAATAGTTGAGTGGTGAATTCATTTTAATTACTTTGAAGCAATGAATGTAGAAATAGAATCATTTCTATACATGTACCAGATGGTGTGTATTGGGAATGGTGGAGAAAAGGATTCGTAAATACATTTTATTCTTTAAAATGCATTTATGCGTATAGGGAGTTGATAGTGGGATTTCGGTGAACATTAAAAATTTGGAAAAACTTTTCTTCAATTACTTTGTTCTTTTCCACATTAATTTAAGGATTAATTTCCCTATAATTATATTTTATCCCATAATTACTTACCATGTATATTTATTCCGAGACAACGAAGATTCTTATTCAAATCGTGACTTGTTGTTTACAATACTTAATTATTCTTTAAAAATAAATAAATAATTAATTAACTTGTTTATTTCAATAATGGGTAATGCTGATGATGTTATATCACGTATTATGGATTGCATTTAATTCACTTGAACTAATTTCTTAAGTAAAGAAAATCACATTTTATTAAATATGTTCTGTTTGTGTTAGGAAGTAATTTATACATTTGATATACATACACTACTACTAAAATAATAAATTAAACTCTTTAGTCTCCATTTGGGAAGAATATAATTATCAATTTGCATGCATGCATTTACGTAAATGTCTTCCTAAGAATTGGATTGAATGAATACAATAATTGAATAGCACCCAAAATATATAGTGTACATGGAGTAGCCCCCAAAATTTATGAAGTATAAATAAATGTTAATTATAATTATACTTGCATGTGAATAAATCTACATCTACAAAGTGTAATTAAATGTTAATTAGTATTACACATGCATGTGAATAAATAGGTACAAAGTACAAATAAATGTTGTTGTTGTTATTATTATTATTATTATGCATGTGAATAAATAGGTAGTAGGTCTATAATGGTCGAAAAATTGATTCTCATTTCATGTGATACTTAGATATATTATAGATTATTTAAGTGGAAACCGCTAGTCAGTGAATAAGAAGTTAAAGCTAGATTTAAGTAGCTTAAATATATGAAATTGTTGGAAAATTATGTAGAATATCATGAAATATTCTAGATCCGTTTGACTGAAAATGTGAGTGTTTCCATATGAAAAATCATGATCTTTGGAATTATTATTTTTCAATAAGTGTGTATATTCATATTTAGAGACTAATTTCAATAGTTGCGTCTTTTGAGATACAACTTTTCAACAAATTAATATAGACCCAATGTGTTTGAAATTTTCAATCATCATTTTTCATCCTTGCATTATCGTATTAATGCAATTCACTTCAAAATAATTCTTGCAATTATTTGAATGAAGTTTCATACAAATAGATTTCAAAACATTAGTAAATACGTTCGTTTACATAATTTGGAGTACTGCTATTGTGGGACGTAATGGTACAACTTAGGAGATGAATGCTAAAAAATGTTATTAGAATATAATTTATACACGTTAATTTTTTCCAACAACAATAAAATTGTTTTTAGTTTTACATTGAAAGAAGAAAACAAATGATGAAGACTGAATAAATATTTAAATCTGTTTGCTGTGCAGAAAATTGAACCTTGTGAGGGTGAACTTCAACCTCCAACATTAAAATAATTATTTCCACCAAAAACAGAAGAAAATTGCATGATAAGAGTTGGGACGCCTAATATTTGGACCTGAAGCAGCACAAAAAGGTTACTTTCAGGATTCTCCAATCGAGGACTACCAAATAGACTAAATTTTCTCTCCTATTTTTTTTTTTTTTTTAAAACTATTCAGTATTCACCTTCTACTTCTCACTAATTCTCCTCAATTCATCCTTGGGCCTCATTGTAGAATTGTTTGGATCCGATCCATAGGAATCTATAGTCACACACATACACAGAGTAAGAGATTTGGGTTAGTTTGTAAGCAAGAATGAATCTTTTGAATCCTATTGTAACATGTTCACTAATGAACAATGTAAAGAGCAGTAGATTCAGATTGACACCCTTTGTTCTTCCTCACCCACTCAAAAACAACCTGCCCATATCCCAATTTTCTCCATACCAGATTCCCAAACCCTTTATTTTTTCTTCAATCTCTATATCAGCAATCCTCAACAAGGAACAGCAAGAAGAGAGCAGAAGTACATTCAATTTCAAAGCCTACATGCTTGAAAAGGCTAGCGCCGTGAACAAGGCATTGGAAGAAGCAGTATTGCCGAGGGATCCTTTCAAGATTCATGAATCCATGAGGTACTCTCTTCTTGCTGGTGGCAAAAGGATCAGGGCCATGCTCTGTATTGCATCTTGTGAGCTTGTGGGTGGGCAAGAATCCACTGCAATGCCTGCAGCCTGTGCTGTTGAGATGATCCACACCATGACTTTGATGCATGATGATCTCCCTTTCATGGATAATGATGATATGAGGCGCGGGAAGCTGACGAATCATAAGGTTTTTGGCGAGGATGTGGCAGTTTTGGCTGGTGATGCACTTCTTTTGTTTGCCTTTGAGTACGTGTCCATTGCCACAAAAGGTGTGCCTTCTGAGAGGATTGTGAGGGTGATTGGTGAATTGGCTGAGTGTGCCGGTGCTGAAGGATTAATTGGTGGCCAGGTTGTTGATATATGTTCTGAAGGGAATTCCGACGTTGGATTAGACCAGTTGGAGTTCATTCATATACACAAAACTGCTGCTTTATTGGAGGGATCAGTGGTTTCGGGGGCTATTTTGGGTGGTGCAAACGATCAAGAAATTGCTAAATTGAGGAAATTTGCTAGGTGTATTGGGCTGTTATTTCAAGTGGTGGATGATATTCTTGATGTCACAAAATCTTCTCAAGAACTGGGAAAAACTGCTGGGAAAGATTTGTTGGCTGATAAAACTACTTATCCAAAGCTGATTGGAATTGAAAAATCTAGAGAATTTGCTGAGAAATTGAATAGGGAAGCTCAACTACAGCTTACTGAATGTGATCCTGACAAGGCTGCTCCATTGATTGCTTTGGCTAATTACATTGCTTATAGGGATAACTGATCTTCTATTGAGCGTACTTTCTGTGTGATTTTAGTTGATTCTCATGTTATGGTGCATTTGAAAAATGAGATGATTATCAAAGGTGAACTTTTAATTATATAAAAAAATTTGAATGCAAATGATTGATTTTATATTTTTTGGATTCTTCAACCTTGAGTGTTGAGTTTGTCTTTGAATTCTTTTGTACGGGTTTGGTCACTCATTGTGGTTCTTCGTTACTCATGTTTTATAATTTATGCATGGAAAAGGACGGGTATAAGATAAAACATAAATGAATAAAATTTGCCTCATCCTCAATAGTTAAGTTCTCAAGTTCTGGGAAATAGTACTCTTCATCAATACAGATAGAGTAAAGCTACATGCAGAGGCGGATGGAGATGGGGGCCAGTGCTGGGCCAGTCCAGTAGCAAAGAAGTGTATAAAAAGAAGAGAAGATTTCGTACCTAAGAGGTTAAGTTTTATCAATTTCAAATTTAAGAGATCGAGGTTTAAAATTTCAAATCTCGGACTTTTTAAAATTTTATTTATAAATTAATTAATTAAACATATATTTTATTAATTAAATATATTAATGTCACAATTCCATATAATTTAGTCAAAAATTCTATATAATTGTTCACAAATCACAATTTTTATATGTCAAATTATTTTACGGTCAAAATCCAAAAATTTTATTAGTCACAATTTGTTCATCGGTCACAAATCAAAAATTTATACGTCACAAGTTATTCATCGGCCACAAATCTATCAAATTAATAAGTCACATATTATTCATTAGTCACAAATAAGGTTGTCAATTGATTGAATTTTGATCCGAATTCGACGAAATTAATGAGAGATGGATTTATGGTCTCAATCCGATAATCCGATCAAGATTCGAATCCGATAATCCGTTAACTAAATGGATCAAATATGGATATATGTCAATTCGATCCGATTTGTTATAAATAATTAAGTCAGTAAAATATTTTTATGGCATATTATTTGTCACTAAAATAAATAAATTTAGAATAAAAAAGTAATCATATTCAAAACATAAAAAAATTGAAAAAAAATGTAATTATTAAACCTGTTTAAGAATTGAAAATTTTGAAAAAAGAAAAAGTTGGTTTCAATCAATGTTTTAAAAACCAACCCAGGCATCAATCCGAAAAAGAAAGAAGGTCAAGGGTCAAAAAGTCAAATTGGTATCGAACTGATTGTCAAATTGAATAAATAAATATACACATAAATATAAAATATTATAAAAACAATAGATTTTTTTTTTTAGTTCACTAATTTAAAGTAAATAAATATCTATATTCTTTTTAATTAAATTTATTATTGTAATTTATTTTACAACTTACTAATAATTAATATGTAATAAATAATTTGATTTGTTAATGAAAATAATGAAATGAAATATTTATATTTAGAATTAAAATTCAATTTTACCTTATCTCACATCGAATGTCAATATAAAACAAGAAGATGATCTCTCTTTTAAAAAGGAATTTCATGATGGTAGAAGTAACTATTAGGCTTGCTAGTAACAATATGTGGACCTCAAGTTAGTTCAAATTTCTTAAAGAACATAAAATCAATTTATTTGGAAAAATCAATCCGTTTTTTCAGTTTATGGTTTATCGGCCGGTTTAATAGTTTATTTGATGATTTTCAATTTTTCATTTAATGTATAATGATTTGATTCCAACATTGATTTTTCTCCTAATTTTTATTAATTTCGGATCAGATTATCGGATCAGATATCCGATAACATAAAAATCGGATATTTATTTAATAATTAAATATCTTTTGGATTATTAGATCGGATCGAATATAGGCAGATCCGATCCATTTATAGCCCTAGTCACAAATCATAAATTTTATATGTCACAATTCAAAAAATTTATAGGTCACAATTTGTTCATCGATCACAAATAAAAAATTTATACATCACAATTTATTTATCGATCATAAATCACAAGTATTATAAATCACAACTTATTAGACAATCACAAATCATCAAATTATCGATCATAAATTAACAAATTCTTAGGTCACACGTTATTTCTTGGTCACAAATTAAAGAATTTTAAGGTCACATTTTAATAGTTAGTCACAATGAATCAAATAATTGATCAAATACACCAAAACACCCCACCCCAATCCCGATCCACCACCAATAATTGGTCACAAATAAGTCAAATAATTGGTCACAGACACTATCGTCGCCACTACCACAACAGCACCACCAACAAAACTACCACCATTAAATCCAATACGCTCCCAACAAAAATCATCACAACACCTTTGCCACCTTTGCCACCGTCACTACCAGCCACTACCACCATTACTACACCGCACAAGTAACACCACCATCAAAACAACACCACACCCCACACCACTACACAACACCACTACACATTGCGCACACCACTATCACCACCACACCACACATAGCATCAACTACATACCCCCGCACCCAACCCCAACCATCGGACATAGTACCACACCCAACCACCATAGACCACCATCGTATCCAAACCAACCACCACACATAGCACCCAACCACTCATAAAAAAGAATAAAAAAAGAAGAAAAACTGTCGTGCACGAAGGAAAGCCGCCGTGATGAGTCGTTGACATTAGTCACGTGTAGCGTCAACCGACGATCACGGCAGTGACGAGCTCCGCTGTATCTTCGACAACGACGGTTGTGTGAGGGAGATGGGAGAGAGAGACGAGAGAGGAGGGGAAGAGTTCGCGACATTGCCGTTCACAGCAATGTCGATCGGCGGTCGCAGTAGTGACGAGCTCTGCTGTGTCTCCGACGGCGATTGTAAGAGGGAAAGGGGAGAAAGAGACAAGACAGAGGTGGGGAAGAGAGAGAGAGAGAGGATGGGAAGAAGATGGATAAAATTAGGGTTTTAGGTTTGGGTAATTATGATTTAGAGAGAGAAGATAGGTTAAATGGATGAATTAATATCTGATTTTCAGATAAATAAGGTTTATATTTGAAATTTGAAATCGAAACTTTAAAATTCTGGTTTTGTGTATTTTTCACTAAAAAGAATGAACTTTTAGCCGAAGGCCCTGGTAAAATCGAAATAAATAAGAATTTAAGGAAATTACATCAAACTCAATTTTTTAAGTTTCATTTTCAGAAAAAAAGATTTAAAAGTTCTTTAAACAGAAATAAGTGATCATAAGTTTTTAGTTTTAGATAATAATATTATATAATTAAATTTATCTACCCCCATTACACCACCCCACTCCATCACATTTTACTTCCCAAACCCTAATCATTTCTTTCCCCATACCATTTCCATTCTCTTCATTTTTCACACACCACCACGACACTTTGATGACAATGCTTACCACGACCCTTACAGCGGCACTCATGATGACGTTGTTAGCGTCGATGTGTAGCGTCGCTGTAGCGTGGTGTTGTGGCGCTTGTTGCTGATGCGCTACTCTATCGACATCCCATCATGATTTTGGGATTTTTTGGGTGGTTTGGGACAAATTGTTGTTTTGATCTGAGACAGGATCTGTGTATTAGTTTTGAATGTGGCATATATGGTGGCGACTATTGTGGTTGACGGGTGGTTACCAATTTGCTATGGTTGTTTTGAGCTATGGGTGGCGATGGTTTTGTTGTTGGTGGGCAAGTGGTTGTGGTGAGGTGGTGCGCGTTTTATTCTCGATGTTGTTGAGAGCGGTGCGGCGACGACAACGACAACCAGGTATGACCAAGTATATCTTTATTGTGACTATTTTTGAGTAGATTTATGTTAATTGTGACTGTACGTACTTGGTTACATACAATTACAAATTAAACTGATATGATCACAGACGGTCACACTGAAGACAAATTTGAACACTATTAGTTATAGATAATATAGGTCAATGAATGTAGTATTTATTATCATGGATTTGAGTTAAAGGTAGTAGTGGTGGTGCATTGAAGTTGATGCTGTGGTGGATTGTTGTGCTGGTCTATGATGTGTGTAAATTTGTTCATGGTGATCATCTGTGACCAAGTATGAATTTATTGTGACTGGTTGAGACCAATTCTATTTTAATTGTGATCGATTGTGACTTGATCACATATCGTCACAATTAATATTAACTTGGTCATAGACAGCCATATTGTAGACAAATTTGGCTATAGTTAATTATATATAACACAAGTTAGTGATTGAATACATATATTCATAGATAATAACATTGAAAACAAATTTGGTCACAATTAGTTATATATAACACATGTATGTTCGCAAATAACACAAATAGTCACAAATCTAGGGTGATTCCGTGGGGGTGGGTCCACGAGATATTCTTAATTGATATATTATTAAAATGTAATTTTTATATGTAGGGCTTACGTAGCAATTAGTCTTCATCGCCCCTTCAAGCGTATCACTGTAGCAGTAAGCAGGGAAGAACTTTGCTGTTGAGGAAAACGCTCTCCGCAAGAACACTGAGAAGACTTTTATTGGTCAAAGACCATTTCCTATACCTCCCATACCAAGGTAACATCAATAAAAGTGGAAAAAGGGGTGGATCAAATGAACCATTTTGTGGAAGACGAGAATCTTGGTCAACAATGGAAATGCCAAACGATGGCGAGAATGTAGTCTTGAAGAAAAGAATGGAAGTAAGAATGGTAGGCACAAGGTATACGTGTATTTATAGAAGGTTGAAGACAAAAAGACAGAATACAAATGGCCACATTCATACTTACAAAAGAAACTAATGATAATTGCTGTTATATTCAAAATAAATAATGGCAATCAGTACGAAATTACAAAAGGAAAGTTAAGACATTGAATATCTTAATTATAGTTCACCCCAGACCGAACGTATTCGTTCCCTAACCCTTTCCCAATCTTCGCGATGTTGAGAGGAAGCGACGTTTAATTCAGCTCCTACATTGTCGTTAACTTCCAATTTCCTACATCGCTCAACCAAAGACTTGGTGCGTTCAATTTCTTGAGTAGCATTGCACTTCTTAGCAACAATTCTCGTCCTACAATCGTTCATCTTCGCTTGAAGCTCCTTCATCTCCGCCATCAAGCTCATCATCAAGGAGTCTTCGATCATGATATCGGAAGAGATTTCTTTCAATCCATTCTCGGCTTTTGTAACCTCTAGAAGTAGACACATCGCGGAGGTATTGAGTACTCTTGGCCTTCATGTCAGCATTCTTAGCTGGCAAGAAGAGGGCGTCGGAGTGGACAAATTTCAACTTCGCCTTAACTTCAGTAGAAACATTGAGCAATGGAAGTGTAAGTGCTTGCGCCAAGTTCGCGCTCAGTTGCTCAAACTTCTCCTTATGTTTGGTAGCATTAGCTTGGCCAATATTCATGTCCGTGAAAGACATGCACTCAAGTACCAACTGCTTGAAAGTCTTTATATTTTCCTCCGAAAGAGTAGAAGATGAAACAGAGGAATAAATGGTTGAAGTAGGGTGAGGCGTCTTTACCTGCTCCAAAGAAGTGAACAAATCCCGGAGGGAACGCATAATGTCATTGGCACCTTACCAATAAAAGATACCAACTTTGAGAATGTTCTTTATAATGAACGAGGCAAAAGTAAACGTGAAGTAAAAGGTTATCTCATCGGCAGATTGGGGAGGTTCAGGTATATCAACTGGCTTCATTACCTTTGGAGACTTTTCCTTATCTAGGCGTGAAGATTCTGCCACAATTGACAGGTCTATGGAACCCCCTGCATAACTTTAGAGACAATAAATTAGAAGTCAGTGACACAAGTAGCGATAAGACATCAAAACATGTATTACCTTCTGGTTCGACACTTGGGGGGTCAACGCCCTGGAAAGACGGTGGTTTTTCTGCTGGATCGGGCATAGTAGCCTCAACAGAGGGTAACGAAGTGGAAGCTGCCAAGACTAGAGCCTTTGGGGATAAAGTCAAACTCTTCTGGAAAAGGCAGGTAAGTCATTAATACACGGAGGAAAATGTTTCATGAAGTAAATAGACTCAATTACCTTTTTCCTAAGGATGAGAGGAGCATCATCATCGTCATTATCATCCTGTAAAATTGGAGAAGCTGAAGCTGGCCGTTTGCGGCTGGAGGCACCTTTGGCTGCAGTGGCTTTGGCAGGTGGAGAGTCCGATGGAAGAATAAGATGTTTAGCGCGAGGAGGGAGAGAAGGACTCCTATTCGACATGGGGGTGACTACAAGAGGAGAATAAGAGAAAGCACTTGGCCGATAGATATAAGGCATTATTAGTGTCAGTTGCAAATAACCTGCGTTTTACTGATGGCCAGAGCTATTCAAAAAGAGGATGAATGACGGAACTAGGATTGAAAGGGGCTAATGAAAACGTGCTTGTCAAGAGAAGGTTGCAGGCATCTATGGCCTGGGCGTCTGCTTTATTAATGGTATGAAAATGATCGGTCAGATTTTTGGAGTGGCAGGGAAGAACATGCCAAGTTTGGCCAAAACCCAGTTGGCGAGCAAAGAAGTGGGGAACATATAACTCAACCCCTGTTTTGGCGTTTGTTCCTATGACAATGTCATGGAACAATTCTTTTTCAATTAAAAACTGAACCCAAATGGGCAAAGAGTTGCTCACTTCAGACAATGTAGATAGAGGATGCACATAATCTAGAGTTAAATGAGCGAAAAAAGGGAAGAAAGAAGAAATTGAATTCAAGGTATAAAAGAACGAAAAAAACGTCCCTACTAGACGTATTTACAAGGTTTAATGGGTTAATAGCTAACCCATAACAACTAGCAGAAGGGCGAGAAACAGATGGAGCACCAAGTGGTGGAAAATATGCTCTCAACCACAGTTGAGCAAACCAAAGAGGTCCACTACCAGTGGGAGACGCATCATTCCTTAGTTGAAATTCAAGGGAAGTCATGCCTCTATAAAGGGCAACTAAAAAGAAAGAGCATAAATTCAGAGGCCTACTACGAGCCAACTCATGTGCTATAGGTAAATAACTCATAGAGGGTTTCAGTTTGGGCACACAAATAACATATTTACAAAGCCAGACCTGAAGGAAGGCTACACGCTCAATATGAGCAAGTTTAGAATTGGAAGCAGTATAAAGGCCCTGCATGGCTGAGTAAGATTTAGTAATTTTCTTGTCAAATTTTGGGGCAACACCAGAAATTAAAATACCAGGAAAAATGGTGTCACCCAAAGGGGGAAGATTCACTAGGGCCCCAACATCCTTTAAAGTAATGGACATTGGTCCAATAGGGAAAATAAATGTTATATTCAGAAGACCAGAAACTAAGGGCAATTGGAAAAAGCACAGGGTCATAAACAAAGGGGCGAAGAGCGATTTCTAATAAGTCCAAAATTTTAGCACGACCAAAAAGTACTTTAGTGGGACCATGATTTATCATGCGTGCATGCCATCTACGAAAACTAGGATTAGTTTTTGGCCAAGTACGAATACCTTTCTCGCGGATTGGCTTCAATGGCAGGTAGTACAGAAAAGGAAGAGCTCCAGTGCAAGGGAATAGCTGACCCACCGCCGCCTTTCCAACAGATTCAACATCAATAAATGATGGACCCAATAGAACTCGTTAAGGTGAGGTTTAATTTGTGAAAGAGGATTTGAGTTTATATACGGCCCAGCGAGAAGGCTTCAGAAATCCTCAAAACTGAAAGTATCGTCAGATTGAGTTTGTGAAGTCGCCATTGGATACAAGACACAAGCTTGTGAGAGTCGGTCTGAGAAACTTAACGAAGAAGCCAGAAGATGGACAGTAAAAATAGTGAAGAAGGAGCACAAAATGCAGAGACGTGGTTTAATGGTACTATGAAATAGCGTGTCGTTTGGGTTTATAAGGATTTTGTAACGTTGCACTTTTTCAGGCAAGTAGAAGGAAATAATGATTGAGATTCTTGGGAATTTAAAAATGTTGCTGGAGAGTACAAAGTGAATATGGCAAAAATTAATAATTGGTATTAATTCTGCCATATTGGGGGTAATTGTTGACACACTAAAAGTGCAGTCCAATTTGAATGGATCAAGGAGTGAAGCCCAATTGGAGAAATCAGGATAAAGGCCCAAATGGGAGTATTGATAAAGTGGAAGCCCACCAACACAACAACATCATCACCCAAGCTTGCGTAGCGCCCAGAATCTGCGCAAATAGAATTCCCCACGGTCTCCCAGAGCGATGCCCACATTCTCGCCCAAATCTTTGAATCGTCCAGGATCTTAGACATGTCAGATATTATAGTTATCCAGAATAACAGTTATTGAAGCGGATATTAAGCACTCTCATCACGGTCCACAATTCTAAGAGCCCAATTGGAGGCAGTTGAACGACCAAAAGTAATGGCAGCAGTTAGAGATGACGGTTCCACGATTACTCAGCCACCATGAAGAAAGTGGGTAGTTATGAATCAATCAAGCAGTTTCCAAACGGTTTATCACGAAAAAATCATCAAAGGAGTATAAAACGAAGAAAAGACATAGAGAAAAATAGCCCGAATCAAAAACTCTCAACAGAGAATATGTAATTTCAATTCTTTAGTGTAACTTTAAAATTCTTCTTTTAGTACTCGTGTACTTGCGCCCCTTGGAGGCATTTTGTTTGTCCCAAATTGTAAATCTTCGCCAATAATACACCATTTTTTAGGACTTTGTCTCAAGAGGTTTATTCCTTACACAATCGTCTGATTCCCTTTTAATTGTTGCAACTAAACCCGCGAAACAGTAATGAAATAAGACTACCATCTAGAAGAGAAAACAGATAAACTAGCAATCAACTAGAAATCAGTGAAAAAAAAAGTCCTCATTTTTTACTGGACAAACATCAAAACAATCATGAAGCGTTTTACACTTTCTAGAAATGTCACAAAACGAAGTTAGAGTATATTAGACTTAGTCGTATGATCAAGTTATGCAGAGATTTGACTTACTTAAATGTCACATTCTCTGAATATTATCCTTAAATTAATCAATTGGTGAACAAACAATTTAATGTCAATAAATGACACAATTATAAGCAATTAACAAAAAATTAAAATTACATGAAATTAATTAAATTTGTTGACACACTAAAAATGCAGTTCAATTTGAATGGCCCAATGAGTGAAGCCCAATTGAAGAAATCAGGATAAAGGCCCAAATGAGAGTATTGATATAAAGTGGAAGCCCACTAACACGGTAACATCATCGCCCAAGCTTACGTAGTGCCCAGAATCTGCGCGAATGAAATTCCCCACGGTCTCCCAGAGCGATGACCCCATTCTCGCCCAAATCTTTGAATCGCCCAGGATCTTAGCCACGTCAGACATTATAGTTATCCAAAATAACAATTATTGATGCGGATATTGAGCACTCTCATTATGGTCCACAATTCTAGGAGCCCAGTTGGAGGCAGTTGAACGACCAAAAGTAATGGCAGCAGTTAGAGATGAAGGTTCCACGATTACTCAGCCACCATTAAGAAAGTGGGTAGTTATGGATCAATCAAGCAGTTTCCAAACGGTTTATCAAGAAGAAATCATCAAATGAGTATAAAAGGAAGAAAAGACATAGAGAAAAAGAGCCTGAATAAAAAACTATCAACAAAGAGAATATGTAATTTCAATTCTTTAGTGTAACTTTAAAATTCTTCTTTTAGTACTCGTGTGCTTACGCCCCTTGGAGGCATTTTGTTTTTCCCCAATTGTAAATCTTCACCAATAATACACATCTATTTGGGACTTTGTCTCAAGAGGTTTGTTCCTCACACAATCGTCTGATTCCCTTTTAATTGTTAGCAACTAAACCCGTGAAACAAAATTAAACAAACATTAACTTAAGATATATTTGTTAGGACGATTTTTTAGTCAATCAAATGATTTGAATTAAATAAGAAAATGATTAAAAACATCTTTGGGTTCATTATGATAAAGGGAAAAGTATACAAGCCATTGTTGTTCTCAGCATCTAATTTCGAACAATGGATCTTCAAACTCTTCTTAGATGATTGTAAATCTTTGGTCATTTGTGTTCTTCAACCTTCAAATCTCAAGTTGAGATACAAATCTTGTTCAATATATTTGAATGTACAATTTTACCTCAAGATTTCTTTTTATAGCCATAAATTAAGTCTAAAATAGAGTCCCAATATGAAAGGGAAACCATTTTTTTTTTTTGTCAAATTAGGATATATATATCTCAAATTGTTCGAATTTGTACTTTTAATTGTGCAATTTGGACCCCCTTTTTTTAAAAAAATAAAATAAAACTGAGTCCTTAAAATACTACAATTGATATCGTTGAACTTCCAAACATGATCCTTGATCCGTAACTACTATAATATGTCCAACTTTAATACATTTTTCATCCAACCTTGTCAAATCCGAGTTTTCTTCTAAGTTAATCATAAAATAAGCAAAGTAAGTATCTAAACAATATAATCACTCCCAAAAGTCCACTTTAAATGGCCAAGATAAGTGTAAAATTTACACTTACCAAGGATCCACTCTCCTTATTCGGATATACTTGCCACCATGTCCGTCCCCACCTTCTTCTCTGATCAGATAGTCATCTTGCCGCCATACTGTCACACGTGTCCCCTCCATAGTAGTCGTGCCAACTTGAAAATGATGTCTTGAACAATATTGTTTTGCTTTTTAAGTCTCGCGAGGCACTAATTTCTTTTATGATGGAAGCCCTTACTTTTATGAGGTATTTTGGCTCGTCAATTTTAAAAATTATAAAAATACACAAATAAAAAAAAAACCATAACATTTTTTTTTTTATAAAAAAAATTGTTATGATTAAAAAAATCTTGTTGTTCATTGGTTGTAAAAATATTAAGCAAAACTATTTAACAAAAGAAAAGTCACAAATTGCTTTTAGTCCACAAAATGTTGTGGTGTGCATATCAAAAGATAGAAGAACAATTAATGACAACTAGAAAAAAGCTTCTTCGATCTTAGCTATCTCTTAATGAATTCATTCCTTTACTTGAAAAAATTGTTCCACAAAATGCTGTGGTTAATACAAAATTTGAGTCACTTATATATGAGGTTAAAATTTTTAGAGGTGGAAAATGTAAATTACTATTACAACTCAACGTCAAAACTATATGAGCTTTTAAAAGTAAGTTTCTGCATCAAGATTTTATATTAAGGGCGTTGTTGACAACTTCAAGAATCTCCAAATTTTGTCAAAGTAAATAAGGATGACAACGGGGTAACCATTACCATCCTCGCCACCATCAAAGAATTTTGGGGACGGGACTTAAAACAATTATTTAATGCCCATTTAATTATATATTTATTTTTCTAATATTATTTTTTATTTTAAAACACAATTTAAATTAAAAAATAAAAATAAAATAAATAGATTCATGGCTTTTGAGATGGGGGCTATCTTTACCGTCCCACGAGGCGAGGATTTCCCACTCCATTTTGGATTGGACAATGCTAAACGGGGTGGCTTCATAGAATTTTGCCATCTCTAAAGTAGTTATTCATTAGAATTGAGATATCAACCGTTCCAATTGCACGTGTCTTTAACCACTCAAATATCAATTGCCACCGTTTGCAGCCACCTCTAAAATTGTAACCACCATTGATACACATCGCAATCTATCACAACTACCCTAAATCACAACCATAATTGCTGCATATCAACCCACAGAACTGATCTCCTACTCACACTAGGTAGGAGATATATAATGTCCACCGATGATGTGGCAACGTGTTGTTGCCACTTCAGCTGTGGGGGATAAATGAAAAAGACAACTGTCGTTGAGACCCACGTGCACATCTCACACATGTGCGTCGACACCTCAGAAAGTCAATACAATCGTGATGTTGCCACATTAGCGGTGGGCATTTGGGTAGAAGATCGGTTCTGTATCAACCAAAAATCACCATTACCTGCACCTGCTCTCTCTACCGAAACCAGCACCACCATTGAAAATAACTTTGTTGGGAATAGTGTTTACCGTTCATAGAGTTTGCATACAATAGGATCACGCATTCTACTACTTCGTTTTCGTCATTTAAAATTGTTTATGGTTTTAATCCGCTAACACCTTTGGATTTAATACCCTTACTTATGAATGAACGAGGTAACTTAGATGGTAAAAGAAAGGTCGAGTTGGTGAAATCATTTCATAAAAAGGTAAAGATGCAAATTAAAAGTAAAAATAAACACTTCGCGTCACAATCAAACAAGGGTTGGAGGAGCGTGACATTTGAACCAAGAGATTGGGTTTAAGTATATCTCAGAAAGGAATGCTTTTTAGAACAAAGGAAATCAAAGTTACAATCGCGAGGGGATGGTCCATTTCAAGTCTTGGAGAAAGTCAACGACAATGCTTACAAATTGGATATTCCGGATGAGTATAATGTTTTCAACAACTTTAAATGTGTCGGTCTCTCTCTTTTTTATGCAGGTACAGATTCGAAGACGAATCCTTTTGAAGAGGGAGGAGATGATATGATCTAAGAGTCGAGCCCGACAAGGACAAGCCCGGGACTGGACCCGTTGATTATCGAAGGAGACCTGATGACACGTTCGATGGCAAAGCGGGTGAAAGATAGGATGAGATTGCTTGCTCAAGTTATGTGGACGAAGTTTCAAAGTTAACAAGTCAATGAACAAATTTCAGGTTGGGTTCGGAAGAAGAAACCAAATGGATCAAATAAACCAAATTGATTAACTTGATTTAAGTAACAAACAAGCAGTATGGATGAAAACGGGTATAACTTTCAACTCGGTTGTCAGATTTTCTCCTATGAGTACATTTCAAAAATGGTACGAAACTCTACATAAAGTTTCGTGGGCGCATGGTACGTTTAGGATTGCAGTCGCACATAAACATGTCGAGAACAAGTTGACAAAAAACTTTCATTTTTTCGCGAATTTCCTTGTTAGACTAGAATTCTATTTTCTTTCCAATTTTACAATATTTTGTAACTTAATTACGTTTTTACTAGGTTTTCTGGTCATTAGTATAAATAGAACTTCATTATTCAATATATGGACATTTTGATAAAATTATTATTATTCGAGAGACTATTGTGTTTTTCAATTTCGTTTTTCTTAGAACAATTTGAACTTATCAAGAGGATTCTTGTGGCGTTTAACACCGAGTGCGGATCAACGTGTTGTGCAATCAAGAGGTCATTCAAACTTTATTTTTGTTTGGTTGCTTGATTAATTTAATTCTTAGTTCAAACTCAAAATCAGGATTATCTTTGGGCTTTCTTGGGATCTTCAATTTTGTTGTGGGTTGCGTAGTGTTTGTTGTTACGTAGTTCTCATCATAGAATTAACAAATTGTTATTTTTCATAGTTTTGATAACAATTTTGCTATCTTTGTTAACATCTTGATGGTCATCCATGATGATGTGGCGAGCAATTTGACCATTTATTTGAATAATACTTATTAAAATCTATATCAGGTTTTTAACGAATAACGGGATGTCAATCTAAATACCAAAAATAGATGTCTAAGTAGCTTTATTATTTTGATAATTTTGCACTTTTTTTAATGGAGTTTGCTTTAAGTTTTTGTCGTGTTTACTGATATAAAGCTTTCATATTCAATTCTAGGACTCATAATTTTGAGGAATTACTTGAAATGTATTCGGAATAATTAGGACAAAAGCTGCCAATTTTCTAAATCAGCTAATTTTAGGATGATTTAAAGAATTATCTTGAGATTCACGAACTTGAAACTCAGAGCAGAATTTACCCAACTTCTCCTTTTTCTTGGAATTTTCTTAACCAACTTGCATCTATCTGCTACCCAACAATATAGAGAAACTGCAAGCCGCAGTTCAAACAAAGGTTCTTTATTTAATGAAAAGGTCGGGATAAACCCTTTCCATTCATATACACAAGTAGTCTTCTTTCAATGATGAAATAAGAAAAGGTACGCCCCCAACAATAGCAAAGGGAAGGGAGAGTTAGAAGCGCCTTCTCCAAATGATATTTGACCTTGTAATGTCTGTTAAACATATTGATGAATCAATATATTTTTGAATACAATAAAAAGATTGTGTTATAAGTTTGTTCCTCTTATATCAACAGAAAAAGTACTGTACAATGGGTCACAAAAATGTACAGATTCCCTCGAGGAATATCACAGTAATGATCTGAAACTGTAAATTTCATGCAAAAGACTTGCAAAAGTTTCAAGAAGGTCTACGATGTTGTATTGGAAATTAGCCGGACCTCGTATAAATCTTTTTCTCCCTTCACTGCACCCACAAAACTCACTGATTAGTTTGAAGAGTTCCAACTCAAAATCCATTCTCTTAATGACTTGTCTTCGAGTTTTGAAATAGTTTATATACAACGTATAATCATGCAATTTGAGGTTTTAGAACTTACAAACTTCGGCTGTGATCCCTGGTCCAAAGAAAGAAGTGAATTTGGCCTACAAAATCCAAAAAAGATGGAAAGGAAAAAGTGAGCTTTTTTGATAACAAAAGCAACCTTAATGGATTTTAAAGACTTTTGGTACAATACTCGGTAGATCTTCTCACCTGTCTTTGTTCAAAATCTGACAACTGCAGGGCTTTCGCCTCAAACACCAAAACTAAACAGTATTTACCATCCCCCGTAACCTCAAAGAGAGAAGCAGATTCATAAGATTAGAAAGAACAAAGGAAACAGCTAATGGAATTGACGGAGCACAAATCAGGTAAAATCATTTCATAGTCGAAGCTATTCATATAAAAATAACAGGGATCCCAAAAAACTTGGCGTCAACATTTTCTAACACACTGTTCAGTTCATTTCAAGATCTATGAAATCTAAAGCAACTAAGTTTTAGCAACTTCTGTCCACTCCTCTCTTATCTATCATGTTATTGTGACTCTTATGAACGAGAGCCTCTTTTGGCCTACACGTTCATATGAAGTAATAAAACAATCAAAATGCTACTACGCATACAGTTGAAAGCTCAAAGAAGATGAAAAATAGTGATGTAATGCTCGGAAAACAAAGAGAATTTACGTGGCATACTTCTTCACGAATCATTTGCAGAATTGGTGCACTCCTTCGTGCAATTCCACCACCCTGATTGAAAAGCCAAAAAAATAAAATAAAATACCCTCCTGTATTAACAATCTTCTGATATACTTCTGCTATAAATTAAATGCGTGCAATTTTGTTGATATGTAGAATTTAGTTTGCATTCCTGGTGAAGGTAAGTCCCGTGAACAACTGGAAGTTAAGGCAACGTTAAGAAACAAACGATATTAACATCACATTTGAGCATTTATGAAATCAAAAGTTTTTCTAGCTTTGTAAGTTGTAGTGTATTGGTTGGGCTGAGCTAATAAAAGAAAAAGATCCTCGGTCCAACCCCAAAAGTCTATGTTTCTCGCTACAAAAAGAATAGGGAAAATAAATGACAGGAAATGACATTATTTTGAACAAGAAAAGCAGGGAAATTAACTACCATTCCATATTGGAAGATTCGCTTTAAAGCTTCATCCAGATGCTGCTCGTCCCCATAACGGTATCTTGTAACATCATTCCTTACCTAAAAAAAGTACGATAAAATGTCAATTCTCACGCAAATGAGGCAACAAACTAGGCAACACATGAGATTAACAGCAGTCCACCTTAGTATTAATTATTTATTTGAACAGATTGCCCCTTCATAATTCAAACTCGAAATACAGTTTCTCATTATATAGAAAGGAGTACAGGGAGAGGAATAGAAAGATCATGACCAGCAAAAACAAACACTCCCCCAAGGGGTCTTCAATAAAAAATTAGTAGCAAAATAGGAGATCAGATCGTCTTGCTCAGCCTGAGAATCGTATAACAAAAAATGAACTTTACCTGCTTAAGAATTGGAGTTGCACATTTTTCCCTCAGCATCTGAGCATCGGAATATGTTAAGCAGGGAACGGGTTTAAGTTCCGCATACTGCAAAACAAGAACACACATAATGAATTGACCAATGATACAAAGCAATCAAATTTATTTTTTTAAGATCAGCAAATGGAATCACTAGAGGTGTATGCCTTCTCGCACATCACCTAATGATTAAAATGAAAAAACAGTACAAATGATGACAAAGTATGTAGTAGTGAATAACCTAGCTTTAGAAAACAGTAGGAATCAAATAATCTAAAATGAAAAATTTACATCAAAATTGAAAGAAAAACGGATTAACCTTGAGAGCCATGCCAATGATTGCTAGAGGAAAGCCATATGTCAGCATCAGTGCAGACCATTCAGATCCCGGGAGAATATTAAAGTATGCACCAAAACCATAACTGTATTGAGCACAGAAGCCTATGTCATAATTTATGATACCTTTCATGTCTTATATGCTTCTGGAAATTAAGGGCAAAGAATCGAAATGGCCAAACTTCAAATTTTTTCTTTAATATAATGTTGGACAACCACAAGGAAAAGAATGCATAATGAAGAATTGTAGGAAAATACCAATTAATGGTCTGATTTCTAGGATATGACAAGAAATTCCACAGATATACAATTTATAAATGGAAGCCACTATGAAACTACAAATAAAATAAAAAAGAACTATTTGACTTTTCCCATATAATTTTCTACCAAGCAACCACAAGCCCGAGCAACGACCTAGTATCTTGGTTTGGTTGTGTCAAGTTCATGCACGATAATATAAGGGTAATGAGCGTGAGTTAATTGGGAGCAAACTTGGTGGCTGGTCAAGCAGCACAATGTGGTCAATGCAGATGAGTGGTTGTGGTGTAACATTGAACTTGGTAGAACTAATGATCTTGATTGAGTCACTAGTTGCCGGGGTCAACTGATGCCCGCACTAATACTAACATGAAGAGGCATCATGAGGTGGATTGGTTCGTCTTCTCTATCTTTTTAGGGACAATTCATCTATTTTTCAAATTTATCAATTAATGAAATGTAGAGGACATATAATTTTTTAAGGAAATAACAGTTGTTCCATCTCAATAATGTCCCAACCGGATGTAGGTGTAGTTTCTTCCAACTGTGATGGTCGTCTAACAAGATCAAAGTGTTTTCCTGCATAAACAATGGAATGTACTCACGAGAGAAGTGAAACTCCAAGGCCTAATCCAATGACACCAAAAGAGACCTGAATATAACAGTCAAAGGTTAGTCATTCTAAAGGAAAACTGTTTAAGATTTGAGTAAAAATAAGGATCACATCATGACAAAGAGATCAACTTTTTTATTCATTAAAATCATGCAAGTTTATCACAAAACAAGAGGAAACCAGAACTAATTTGGTTTCCATGTATTTGATTCTCATTTTAGTTCTACTATTGGCCAGATGGATTGGTTGCTCAATGGAAGCACGTCGCACTTAAAGATGGTATTCTAGTTTTAACTTGACAAGAGGTTAATAAAGGTACGGAGAAAGAAGTCCATTGATAACACATAAATGTCCACAAAATCATGCAGGTCTTAGATTATGTGCATGTTTATGCCCTTTTCCCATTTTTGTTGACTACTCTTTGAATGATAAAACTACACTTTTAAAATTTCTACTTTTAGACAAAATAGAAGTTCTGAATGGTTCATTCTTAATGAATATATTAAAGATTTATTCTTGTTATTTTGCACGCAAAATCTATTCTTTCACTATTGTCCTAATCCTCCCTACTCCAAAGGAACTGGACAAGAATTAACAAAAAAACTAGAATAACAGCAGAAAAATGAACAATCCATATTTAATGGTCCATCTGTCAAATAGAAAGGGCATAAACCACTCCCCCCTCCTTCCTCAGACAGACAAATCCCTTACACTTGTCCCCCTAATTCAATCCCGTTCTCATATCAAGATACAGTATTAACTTTAAAACTACCGGTGAATAAATTACATAAACAACTGTGCACATTCATGACACACACGATAGCATTCGTTTAAACAGCTTTACATATATATAATGCCAGAACTATAACATACAAAGATACGAAAAATGATTCAAGTTACAAGACAATTCACAGATATATTACTTCATCAGTTTCAATATTGCAGTTGCGTTGCTACTGTAACAATCAAAATGACTTTTTTGAAGCAAATGTTCTTATTGGAGATGCGCAAATAAAAGTCCATGTTTATTAGAGGTGGTGTTTGTTTTGAAATTATAAGGAGATTCAGCTATCCAACCTAATAGGTTAACCTTTCGAAACAGCAACCTAACTCTTAACAAGAAGTATTAGAAATTTAGAACCATCCCAGACTGGACCACGTTAATGCACAAGACAAATCCCCGGACATGTGTATGAGCCTCAATGAATAGCTACGGGGTGAGATTCTATAACGGTGAACTCTCAAGATTATGGAGCCTCCATGGTAACGCTGTATCGCTGAAATATGATCTTTTTGATAGGAGGCACGGTATGGTGATTGTTTACGTTTCTTACTTTAGCTAATTGGTTAACTTTTTGGGATCGAACCCAAGTTGCAACCATTCTTGACAAATCAAACTGACTTTCTCTAAGCCTAATATGGTGACATTTGAAGAATATAAACCATATGACAATGCTAATATTTTAAAGTTTCATAATTTCAAAAAATAATTCGCTTAATTTATTACATAGATTGTGACACGCTCTCCATTTACTCCCTTCACAATATCATAATAAAGAAATAAAAACTATCCAAATATAACAAGAACAAGAACAAGAACACAAATAGAACCTTGGCTAGCGAAAACTCTTCATCGGGGACAATGGATTTGTCGGCGGTTCCTGCTGTGGCAGAGGGTGGTGACTGAGTTGGCTCGGCGGCTCTGAGCACGAACCCGAGTCTTAGATTATGATGGGTTTTGGCAACAAATGAGCGTTGATTGGTGAAGGCACTCGAGAAATTGTGTTGAATGGCACTTGTATTTGCTAATTGTGGTTTTAATGAAAGAAGGCAGCTGCAACTAGGTATATTAAAACGCCGCAGGCAGAGGAGTATTCCTCCGCCGCCACAGCCCATCAACGTCGCTTCTTTCACAGGCATCTTTGTGTGTGAGCAGGTAGAAAAGAAAGAAGAGGGTGGCGTAAGGAGGTGGGATGGAGAATATAATTGTGGACACTGTCAACCGCCAAATCTTGGACGATGATGACGTGGTCGCGTGTTATCTTCTATTTTTTAATGAAAAAGAAAAAGATAATATCCATAATGAAAAATAAAAAAATTACAGAAAACACTTTTCCTAATTGATACTGCTAACGTGTTTTTGAACATACTGTAAATTGTACTCCCTAGAACGAACTTGAAATCCCAAAAATGAGGTTAAATGGGTCTTTTTGAATCAGTTAAATCAAAGAAAATATAGAATTTAGATGAATGCCTCTTGCGGACTTCTTCCTCTTCTTCTCGCGTATAGGATAGTTTGGTGGATCAACATTTTCCTTTTTCGGAAACATTGTGACGTTATCGCCACTATGCTTACATAGTGAACTCCTTTTTCTCCATTCTTTTCCTCCTTTCATTCGCTTTTGCTTGGGACGGCTCTTTATCTTTGAAGGAGGAGGAAAATAGACGATGTCATCTCCAACGGCTAATTCATTAGTCATTAATACTTATTGTAGTTATTTCTAGGATAATTCTACTTGTACATTATGACGTCCATAATGGATGACATAATAGCCAAGTGTTTGGCCCCTATTGGAGTGTTCCCGAGCCCACTTGGAAACCCTCAAATAGGAGCCAAACACTTGACCAGGGACGTAGCCAGCTTTTTAATCTTGGGGGGGCAAAAATACAGGGGATGGAGGGGGCGGAGCCCCCGAATTTTTTTTTTTAACTAAGAGAATTGAAAAGGACGATTTTGAGTACCGAAATAGTACTGAAATTCAATGTTCGATTCAATCACTACTGACTATTCTACTACTTAATTCTTAAATTCAAATATTCAATAACTAACACAATTACACAAACTAACAACAATTACTCTACTTAATTCTTAAATTCAAATATTCAAGAACAAGTAAACATGCATTATGCATAAACCAAGTTGGAAATTGAGTTTTAATTAGTTGGACTTGGGAATTGGAAACTTAGGTTTTGAATTGGATTTGAGATATTGATTTATTTAAGTAACTATTGGATCTTTTGTTTAGATCTAAGATTTTTTTATTGTTGAATTTTAAAATATAAGTTATTTACTCAATATTTATTAATGGAAAAAAAATAAAAAATTTCAAAAATTTGGGGCGAGTCAAAATTTTAGGGGGGGCGAAACTGAAAAATACATAACAAATTAACTAGGAATAGTGTACCGCGGACAATGTTGGGGGGACGGTCGCCCCCTCCCGCCCCCCTCTAGCTCCATCTCTGCACTTGACCATTATGTCATTCATCATGGATGTCATAATGTACCCATAGCACTACTCTTATTTCTATTCAAGATGAGATGTTGCCATTGTTAGATGCACTAACTGTGGCGGTAAAGTCACTTTTGACAAAGTCAATGAATTAATTGTAAAGGTATAAGAGCAATTCCCTTTTTTCATGGAAATTGTTCATTTAACTTTGTTTTTCATGAAAATTGTCCATTAAAATGATAATTTCTTTTACCATTGAGTCTAGAATTTGTTTCAATTGTAAAAAAAAAAATTAAATTACTATACTAAATATCATTTGTTTGACATTGTTTTGCATGGAAATTGTTGATTAAAAAAAACTGAAAAATGAAAACCCACCTAAGAGGTGGGAAAACAATTTCTCTAATTTCATGGAAAATGTGCACGTGTAGGTATAAGAGAGTAAAAATTTGTACTATCAAACAAGCCAAAACTAGAAAATAGAAGAAATTTCCCACTTCCATGAAAAATGAGGGTTATCAAACAGGCCCTAACAAAATAAATTGTGATGTACATTTCACGATCATTTGGCATTTGAAAAAAAATGTCAAATGATTTACGATGTCAAATTTACACCCTTATCTTCAAGAAGCTCTATCATGTTTATTCAAAGACATTTCAACGTTATTTTTCAAATTTGGATGCCCTTCAGATGGAAAAAGAAATCGCGTTTCCCCACCCCCCCCCCCCCCACATCTTCAGCATTTATAAACCGAACTTTACGAATAGAGGCGATTTGCACGATTTTGACAAAACATGTAAGCCTCTTCTTCACTAAAAAAATAAAGCCATTGACACTGAAACTTGTAAATAATAAATCAAATTATCTAAACGTCATAACAAAGAAATAGCAAATCAAATCCAGTCTGCCAAAACATAAAAAATGCTTCGATTATATGTTTGACATGAGTTGTGTTTTTGCTTTTACTTTTTGTAGAATTTTTTTAACCTAAATTGTTAAAAGAGTTTCCTAACAATTTTTATAGAAAGTTACATTGAGTCAGTTTCCTTTAAAAACTCTTTCGACCAGAAGAAACACTTATGAAATTAATTACGTGGGTTTCAAAAGTTCATTTTGACTTCACGTGAAACAGACCAGTTATCTCTCTGCAATAAAGATCCCTAGGTCATGGACCATTTTTCATTTATTACTGGTTAGTCAGAGTTTTTATCCTTCAATATACTATTCCACCCATCTTCGACAAATAAGAGTCACATACCCTACCTCGATAATGGAAGGGAGAATATAAGAATCAGTGCTGGTTGTTTAGCCCACATCGAGTACTAAAAACACGTCAACAAATTAATTAACTACCTGAGGTTATGACGTTTTTTACTGCTTTAGGAAAGATTCTTTAATAACTTTTCTTTGAAGCATAACTTTTTATTATTATTTTCTTAGCAATACTATGAAGATCTGGTAGAATTTTTTCTTTGAATATTACTGTCAAAAGTTAAAAATTCTCAGTAACTTTAACATTTTAGTACATTTTCACCTGCTTGTTGTCTCTCTGTGTGTGTAGAGAGAGAGAGAGAGAGATTACAGATGGGGTCCCCAACATATTTAAAATGTAGTGAGTGGGTCTGCAACTTAATATTTTGGCAACCTCACTCCGAACATTCCACTTTCGTAACATTTGGGTTCCCAATTGACGGTTTTAACCTTCTTTTTTTTTTTTTTTAACTAAAAGGGTGACTATATTGTCACTGGACTTTTCTTCTGTTACACAACTTTTTATTCCATTAGATGGTCACAATCTTCGCTAATGGTTACACTAATATCCCACCTTTTTCACGTTCTTATTTTTGTTGGAACATTGTTCAAAATAGATTATGAGTTGTGATTTTGGGAGTAATGGAAGTGATCAATTATGAGAAAAACAAGCAGATGCAAAACGAAAGAGACCAAAAAATGGCATGGGCAATTGCCAAGCTTAAGGCTAGGCGGTTGCAGGGGTGGACGCAGACTTTTTATGTTGGGGGGCACAATCTAACTTTCAAAAAGTGTACGTAAAAATAATAGATGTTAATGAAATAATTGATTTTTTTTAAAAAAAAATGCGAGTTAGACGTTTTTCTTTAAACTTCACGTTTAACGCATTGTTAACTATTTTCGGTATCTGTTTGGACTATTTGATATACACATAATGTAATTCTCGAACTAAGCTTCAAGATGATATAAGTAGTTTGTAAATTCGATTAGCGTACGATTGTCGTAGAATTTTTAAAATTAACATATTATCGAAATTCAAATTTATTGTGATTTTGACCCCGTTTGGTGGAGATTAAAATCAATTTTTTAATAAATTTTGATAAAAGATAAACATTTATGGATTTCATGAAATATGTTATTAAAATTATTTGTTAACTTTGATTTAGACTAAAATTTAGATTTCAATTAATACCAAACATGATTTATATAAAAAAGAAAAGAAAAAAAAAACGGAAAAGTTGGGGGGCACGTGCCCCCCCCCCCAGGACCCCGCTTGGGTCCGCCAGTGGGCGGTTGCCCAGCCGTTGTTTTGGAAACAAACCCAAGAGTTATGAGTTATGCTGGGCTTTCAATTGGGTGATCGCCTAGCACAACAATGTAGCGTTATGTTTGAAATTGTGGTGTCGTTTTGAATGCTCTTACACCCCTTTGGCTAGATTTTGGCACAATTTCATGCATGGAGGTTATAGTACTATACGTAGGGATGGTTTTCATGTTGGAAAACACATCCAAAACATCAAATTCATTCACTCACTTTCCAAAATCCAATATAAAACTTATTTTCTATATTTGTTCTTATAAGTTTCTTTTTCCAAGTTTGCTTGCTTGATTCAAATTCGGATTAATGTTTGTTTACTCCTACAAATTATATTTCTTTGAAAGCCTTCAAGCACTTATCTCGGTGATCGAGGATTCATAGTTGTGTTCAAATCTTCAATATTGGTGGATTCTTCTTGTTGGTTATTTCATTGTTATTCGTTAACTTTTCACAACAATTTTCAATCTTCCATTAGTTAGCACATTAACATGCTTTCAAGTGAGGGATCTTTTGTATTTTTTATTTTTTTTGTATTTTAAGTTTTTGCTTATTTAAAAATGCAATGAGCAAATAAGTCTTTTTTCCATTATCCTAACAGTCTTTTTAGAAGAAAATTGTCATCAAAGACAATGTGTGCTAATTAATAAAATATTAAAGATGAATGCTAGTACTGCAATTAAAAAGTAATGGAACCAAAAAAAAAAAGTTTGGTTGCAATATTACACCCAATTAATAACTCAATTTTTTGTTACAAAGATAACTTTATCCTTATGTTTATTAATTAAACGAAAAATCATTAATGGAAAAAAAAAAAAAAAAAATTTGAGTTTTTAATCTTTAGAAAAATTGTTCATCGGTGATTCGAGTGCTAAAAAAAGAAAGTATATCTTATGATAATAGGGTACTGTACATGTGGATCAACTAGAAGAGGTATGTATAAAAGTATTTTGCCTCGAGGAGGAATCCTAGAATCCTTCCGTTTTTTGAGTTTTGAAGAGTGTTGGTTTATAAGGATAAGAATATTATCGTAGGTAGGGAATCCGTTAGAAGGTTGAGATTGAAACTACCAACATTTTAGTTCGAAGACCTACTTGCTAAATTTTCATTAGGTTGAGGACCCCAACTGAAGCATAGATGCATGTGGACTAATCAAGGTGTCACCATATTCACTAAAACAAAAACAAACATAACAATCAAGATTCAAGAGTACTAATACAGCAAAACAAAGTACCATTGCTTGGCCTTTTTACATTCATCATTGCTACCTCTTTCCCTCCATTAAGATGCATGTTCTAGAGAGAGACTGAAAGATGGATGGATGGATACATTATATATAGATGGATAGATATATGTAGAGAGAGAGAGAGAGAATCTTCATATTTTTAGCAAGCATTGAGATGGCAAGGAAAGGTATTCTTGTTTCTTGATTTCTGTTTCTTTTTCTGCCTTCTTCTCATCCACAAATTCCTCAGTGAAAGACATCCACCTTGCATGCACATCTTCTTTCTCTCTCCTAGTTCATTTATTTTTGTGTCCACTCTCTCTATTGTTTCTTTCACTTCTACCTGCAGTACTCATTTGCACAGAAACCATTAATACTGTGACATTTTAAACATATTTATGAAATATTGATGTTTATAGCATGTTTGGCTTTGCTTAAAAGCTAGAAACGGTGTTTTTACGGATTTTTTCGATCCTATATATGAAGAGTCGTAATGTCCAAAAAAAGAGTGTATTTTATTTTATTGCTTTTAAGTCAGACCAAACGTGGTAGTGTGTAAAATTCTTTAAAGGAGTGATAACCATCTAAGATCTTGAATAGTGGGCTTTTAATGACTTGAACAAGTGATAAATTTGATTTTTAGATAATTAGTTTGTCGCCTCAGGTTACAAAAAAAAAAAATCTTTCAAACCGTGTGACCAAACATGGTAGCAGATTATTCAAACAATCTAGGATCATATGTCAAGACTACTCATTTATGAGAATTATGCACGACTCAAGCCTTCGAAAAATAATTGAATTAGGCCAGCATGTCAAAGAGATGACAAAGAATAAGATAAATAAAAATAACACATCTCTTAACGATTTAAATTTTGAAATGAAACTGGCCCGACAAAGCAAAAAGAGGGTAATACGGAAAAGAAATTATTGCTCTCACAATTTTCCTCGAGCAAGAAAGATTTTTGAGTGGAAAACAGAGCAAGAAAAGGAGTGTGACCACAAGAAGTACATATACTCAGCACATGCTGCTGGTCAGGGCTCAAGGGACCAATTTCGAGTCCCCCACATATGAGGGTATCAAGCTAATGGGGCAATCTCAATTTTCTGCCGTTGAAAAAAGCCCATAAATCGGGTTGAGAGAGAGATGGGGGTCGAGGATAAGGCTTAGCTTGATATTATTCGTGAATTTATTCCAAATGATGGAGTTTAAGTCGCATAATTCGTGTAGAGTCCAAGTGATGGAGTATAGTAACATATTTATGTTTGTGTAATAATTAAAGAGGAAACAATAATAAGATTGTGTGTGTGTTTACTTCTCTAGTTTCTCCTTTTCTTTTTATCCAATATAATGATGCAAATACGACTTTAATGTGCTCTATTATGCAACATCAAGTAGTTCTGCTTTCTCGACCCCGAGAAATGCATTGTTGGAACTGGGTTGGAATGACGAGCAGTTCTAGATTCATATTGAGAAGATAAATACTATCTAAAATTTGAGAAAATGATGTAATGAAATTTGTGCTTAAAGAACTCACCTCTTTCTCTGGTTTTAATTTTTCACTTGAAATAGAAGAGTCTTCACCTTCTGCTTCACTGCGCTTTATTGATCTTTCTTCAATTGAAGGTGTACGCGCAGGACTTAGGCTGCCCGAACTAAGGTCTGCCGGCGTGCTTTGAGTCCCCTTATCTCTAGTTGTGCTTATTTTCTTCTCCTCTGCAACGGCAAAAGAAAAATAAAAATAAAGGAAGTAGCTAAAATCTTGTTCATTGCAGTGTCTAAGTATACTATACAAGCCTTAAAAGGAAAATGTATGAGACCTTGATTAGGAATTTGAACTTCTTTTTCATGTTCTGCAATGGGAGACTTGGTGTCGAATTGCTGCAAGTGATTAGGATAAATGAGTGGAGCAGACATTGTAATTCTGCTGGTAAGGCCTCGAAAAGATCTTCCGCTGAGAGTTTTTGCAGATAAACACTCCAATGGAACTTCACCCGATAGAGGATTTGAAATGTACTTTTCTGCATCATTCCACTTGGAGTTGAGAACAAAGCCATCCGGAGAAAGGTACTCCCAAGTATACACAGTTTTTGCCTGCAATGCTGCACCAAAAACCCGCCACAAATTTCTTAAAACTCGAACCCTCTTCGGATTTTGTTTACAATTTAACAAGCATGTTTCCTTATGAATCCTTACCTTTCAGGGCTGTGGTGAATGAATATGTTGAAGGGTCAATTTCCTCTGAAAATTCAAAAGATAATAGTATGAAGAGCGAGCAATTAATGAATAAAAATTCTGTGTGGGCTTTGGGGGGAAGAAGGATTGTATTACCTTTTAAGGTGTAGCCAGGAGAAGAAGCAGTACTAGAAATGGTTACATTTGATTTGATAGACCCTGCATCTTCTCTAAAACATTTAATATTCGACGCCGAAAATCTTCTTGAACTCGTATTATCACGGCTGATTCGAGCCTTGAGTCCCCATTCTTTCAAGTTGAATTCAGACTCATCATGCCTTCTTGAACCAAATGGGGATTGTTCCATGGTATTTGCCATGAAAATCAATGAGTTTCTGTCACAGCTTTCTTCAGGCTGCAACTTGCCAAATATAATTTTCAAAAAAATGCAACTGATTGAAGAATCAGCAAAGATGCTTGAGAAGTGACTTTTTAAAAAAAAACTTAGCAGATCAGGCCAAAAAAAATTCAAACTCGTATGATATTCTTTATTCTTTATCTTTTTCTTGTGCTGAAGCTAACATCAACTTAGCCACTGGACCATTTTCTATTGGCATATACTGATGGGAATCATAGTAGAAATTTAAGCTAAAAACTTACTTTTTACATAGAAGTGGAATGAATTTTTTGAATTCAGGGTAAATATTTGGTGAGTGAATATTATTTATACTACTTTCTGCATACAATATTAGCTGCAGATGGACCTATTGATGGCTCAAGGATATGATTTTAAATGGCCCTTAACATTTAGTGGGACACCCTTTTTTTTGTTGTTGTACAATTTCTTGAATTTGTTAGATGCAGTGAAAGGCCTACTTGGGGTCCAGGATACATTGGAATTTTGATGCTAATGCAATTGGATTCCAACTATCAGGATACATCGGAATTTTGATGCTAATGCAATTGGATTCCAATTATCAAACATGAAGTCCAGCTGTTTATACTGGCCCAAATTTGGGTTCTCGAAACAAAAGCTGTTCGTGTATCGATTTAGAATTACGCTAAGTGTACATTCCATTGTATACATTCTATTGTATTTTAAAAAATGTTGGGTGGGAAAGTATGTTTTTTTTTTTTTTTTCAAAACTGTACAATCATGTATCGTCACGTGGCACGATGTCAAAAATAATGTAAACAAAAATATACATGTAGCATGATTAATTGATTTAACAACTATATTTGGTACATTATACTGAATAATATGATATATATATAAATTTTAAATGTTTTCGTTTTAGTACTGTCCATTTAATTATAGTCTACGTAACAAATAAACTATAATTGTTTAGTTTTTGTGGTTTGAAATAGTTGTTTTTTAACCTTTATGTTGTGTTTCAAAATTTTCTTGAAAGTAGCACAAGAAACTTGCAAAAAATTTCACTCCAAATTATTGAAGGCCTACAACTATCCCATCTTTACTAAATTTTAGATAGGCAATGTTGAAAATATTCGATGATTGTTGTGGAAAGTCACATCACGAAATACCTATGTAATTTACTCTAGTTAAAATTATTTGGTAACACTTCTTGTTACCTATGTAATTTAGATAGGCAATGTTGAAAATATTCGATGATTGTTGTGGAAAGTCACATCACCAAATACCTATGTAATTTACTCTAGTTAAAATTATTTGGTAACACTTCTTGTTACCTAAATTTACTCTTAAATCCAATCTTGAATGGAGTAATACATTACTTCTATTGAAATTTTAAGGAGTTAAAGAAATGTGATTCCTCTCCATCCCTTAGGTTAAAATTTCATATTCATGATGATGATGATGACCTTCTCAAATTTCTATTTTTCTTAGTATTCCACATTTATCTATACTAAGTTTATAAAATTGAAGTAAAATTATCTTAATATTAAACATACAATAAATTTGGCATCAAATTTATAAAGCTAACGTTTCTTTTTAGATCCTAAGCTAAATATTTTGGATCATAATTGTTTATTTTTTTTCTAATGAGAAATCAATTTTCACTAAAAATATCATTAAGATGAAATCTAAATGTAACTTAAAATTATTTTTTAATAAGTTTTGGCAAACGTTATGATTAAGAAAAACGCAAACACCACATTTTGATTGCAGTGAATGACAAGGCCTTTATTCATTGTTACACTTACACTCAATTTTTTTTCGTCTCTTCTTATCACTAATCTTCAGTTAATCGGAATATTTTGTCACTGATAACGATTTTTGTCCAAATATTTTGTTACCACACTTTGAAATGAAATGAAAATATTTTTGTCAATTTTTTTTAGTTTCTCTTTACTCTTTTCTTTTTTTGCTTATTTAAAAATATGAGAGGTAAATAATTCTTTTTATGCCTTTTTTACAGAGTTTTGGACGAAAACCCTCGTCAAAAACAAGATTTTCTAATTAATAAAAAGTTGATGACTAAGAACGCAACAAACAAAAAGGTAAGATGACACAAAAGTACGATAATGAACAAAAGTTTAGAACCTTTGAGAGAACAAACAAAAACTATGATACAAAATAATTACCCTTTCTCCACCCTTTAGCTAATTGCAGTTAATTATATTCGTATATATCATAAACTTCACTTAGCTTCTCACTCTAAAAAGATTATGTTGGACAACCCGACTATCAAAAGATCAAGGTGAACAAAGGGCACATAGCATAATTTGGAAATACCCAAAACTTATGCTAGATTGAGTGCATAACCATCATCGAGTGCTTGCACGAAGTAAAAAGTAAAACTAGACTACTCTGAAAATTCAAATTATTAGTAGAATAAAACACCTTTTTGAAAAACCTTTTACCACATAACAGATAAGCAAAAGCATGGGTAGTTGATAAAAAGTACCAATCAATGTTAGGTTATTTTCAATGTGGGTTGGAAAGATAGCATATGAGATACAGAAAATTGTGGGTGAGCATAAATTTGCTGGATGAGAATGTTTTTGTGTGCATGTGCATGTCAAGTGGTGGGGTGGGGTGGTGTAGGGTGGGGGAAGGTCATCATCATTATCATGACAAACTGACAATGTTTAGTTTTTGTCTTAAATACAAGCTCTGTATGTTTCACGGCAGAGGATAAGATTCAGATTTTTATGTCTATTTGCTGCACAATTAATCCTCAAAGTTTCATGTTTTGTATTTTCATTTAATCTACATGTTTCAAATTATTGGATTTTGGCGGGCGGGCAATGGCAAGCCAATTATGTTCTAAAGCATATTTGGAATTGTTTATGAACCGATAAAATAAAAAATAAATAGAAATGAGTGATGGATAAATAAATAGAACTCGTTGATTCTATAAAATATGTAAATGCAAAATAATTTGATCGATTATAAACAGTAGCCATACAAGTGCTTAGATTACTCAATTTGTGTTAACTCCATATTGCGTATTTATTAAGTACATTTTTGGAAAGCTCTAGTTGTAAATAATTCCAACTACTTTCATATTGACCTTTACGTCAACAAAGTCTAGCCCGAAGTTGAACCTATTTGAAATAACATCTGCTGAACAGAGACTTCAATGGGGTAGAGACCTCGGATTATGTGATGTCCAATGCACTCAAGTAGGAAAGGACGTCTTAGGCGCATGTCTATTCTTTCACTACACGCTATGTAGCTAGCTCCGGCCTTGCATAGAGGCAAGTGAGGCCATGGCCTCGGGCCCAAAATTGGAGGGGGCCTCATTTTTGGCCCTCCACTTTTTTTTTTTTACTAGGCCCAGCCCAATACTCAAGAATGGACGGCCTCACCCATTGGCCCAACATTTTTTTTTTAACCTAACAACACTAACACTCAAATTCAATTCCCTTTTCTTCTACCGTCTGAGCCCCATCCAATACTCTAGCAGCCATCGCCGGACTTAATTCCAGTCTCCCTCTACACTCCACTCTTCTTATCTTGCTTTCCCTTCCTTCATTTCCCTTTATTTTGTCTGTTGCCGATCCGTCCATGACTACATATCTTGGCTGCTGCCGGTCTGCGACTCTGCTGGTAAGTGTGGAGATAGATTGGGCAGCTTTGTAATAATATACCATATGCTTCTAAGTACTTTGGTTTATTTCTAGGATCTTTATGTTGTAATCCAAGTTTAGTTGGTGCCAGTTGTGGCCTCTGCAATGGTTTTTTTGACATATGCAGAAGCCTTGGAGTTTATGTTTATATATGTAGTACAAAAGTCTCTTCATTTTGGTCAGGTGGTGTTTTTCTCATGCTAAACCAATGGAGATTTCTCTGTTTTTCTTCAACTTGTAACTGAATGTAACTAGTGTCTATTAGTGTACTTCATGCTTATTAATATGAATTAAGATGTGCTTTCAATTCTACTATTTTGTGAGTACGTCAATCACATGAATTATTAACCGTATAAATGATCAAACGCGAAATCAACCTCGTGAATTTTGAACAGACAATCTTTAAATGTCATTTTTTTTCTCCCTTCTTCAGTCGTAAGTAGTAAGCACTAACTACTAAGCAACCCAACGACTTACGACTGCAATACTACTTACTACTCAGGCGTTTACATTTAATTTAAGGTCCTCCATTTTGAGATTTTGCATTTGCTGGACAGTTTTGATTTTGCATTTACATTTAATTTTAATTTTAGGTCGTCATTTAGTCATGTACAGTTAGTTTTGAGAGTTGATTATACTTTGCTTCTGGCTTTTAGTTTTGAGAGAAGCGGCACGAATTTGCGGGAGAAGCAACACGAATTTGAGGCTGATAAGATTTTTACTGATCAAGAATCGTTCTTCCTCAAGGTATTAATTCAATTATGGGATGGTGAATTTCATATAATTTAGGCTTTGATGAAGTGATTGTTGACTTGTGAATCTATTTGTCGAAAAAGTGTGAATTTGAATCTGATTGCACAGGCCTATGATTTTGATTTTAGGTTTATGAGTTGCGACAGTAGAATTCTGAAGGGTGTGAATTGTGATTCCATAATTTTCGTCGATTTTCTATTTCTCAAGTAAGCAATGGCTTGCCCTAACTTGATATTGAATATATTGAAAATGTTTGAAGCCTTGTCAGCTTATATAAGTGTGGCCTGGTCGGTTTATATAAATGTTCATTGTATTCTCTAGGATCAATTGCACAGGCGCACGTAGTCACTGTATTGAATACTGTAATTGTGAGATGATTGAGATATTTTGTAATTGTTTTTTAGGCTAATCATTGGGTATTAGATATAGACTCATACATCATGCCTCCTAAATATGAGTCTGGAGCTATGAAGAGGAAAATGAAACGAAATGAACTTTTGTTGACTCAAAGTCAAGCAGACGTTATGGACAAATTCTTTAAAAGCAACAATGTGAATGAGGATGAGGTAGTGATTCTACCTGCCCGTTTTAATGAAGTAGATGATAAGGATGAAGTGATGAAACCTTCTTGTGTTAATGAAGTAGATGATAAGGAAGAAAAAATGATGAAACCTGTATGTGTGAATGAAGTGGATGATAAGGAATAAGATGGCTGTTTTTCTTTGAAATTGGATGATCGTGGGAATTGGAAATGCATTGATCAAAAAATGAGGGATTATTTAGTTGAAATGGGTCCAAAAATGGTTGATGACATCGTGTTTCCCAAAGATTGTGCAAAGAGACATTTCGATTCCTCACAATACAAACGTTATTACTAAATGGGCAAACAATTGATAGAAGATGGCTAGTGTATTCAGTATCTATGGACAGGATCTTCTGCTTTTGTTGTAAGTTGTTTAAAACACCACAAAATGCCACCAAAGTTGGCCAACTAAGTAATGATGGATTCAAAAATTGGCATAATTTGCATCGGTGTATTAAGGACCATGAAGGGAATGAAGAGCACTTACGTTGCATGACTAGTTGGATTGAATTGGAAAATAGGATTCAAACGAAAACTACAATTGACAAAAGTGTTCAATTGGTGATAGATGCAGAAAGAGAACATTGGAGACGTGTATTAACGAGGATAATCGCTATTGTCAAAAGACTAGCCAAAAACACATTGCCATTTCGAGGAGATAATGAGAGGCTGGATGTTGAGAACAATGGCTTGTTTTTACAAATGGTGGAAATGATTGTTGAGTTTGATCCAATAATGTAGGAGCACATTCGTTGGGTAAAAGCACGCGAGATTCAGTATACATATCTTGACAAAACAATTCAAAATGAGTTGATACAGTTGTTAGCAAATGAGGTGAGAAGTACATTTGTGAAGAAAGTTCAAAACGCAAAATATTTTGCAGTTATTCTTGATTGTACTCCAAATGCTAGTAACGATGAACAAATGTCTTTAGTTTTATGATGTGTTGACGATTCGGCAAACTTACCTACAGTCGAAGAATATTGGCTTGAATTTTTGAAGGTAGATTATACAATAGGACTTGGACTTGCAACCGAGCTTCAACGGGTTTTGACCAAACTTAATCTTGATGTTGATGATATTAGAGGGCAAGGATATGACAACGGATCTAACATGAGTGGGAAGCACAAGGGTGTGCAAAGAAGAGACCTCGATGTTAATCCCCGAGCTTTCTATACATCCATGTGGTGCTCATAGTCTGAATCTAGCATTGTGTGATATGGTGACTTGTTGTTCTAAAGGTGTATCCTTCTTTGGAGCGATACAACGCATCTACAAATTGTTCTCAGCTTCTATCAAACGATGGAAACTTTTCAAAGATAATGTACACGGTTTAATAGTGAAGCCATTGTCACAAACATGTTGGGAAAGTCATGTTGAAAGTGTTAAGCCTATAATAGAGCAAACTGCACAAATAAGAGATGCGTTACTTGATTTGACAGAAAGTAACGAAGATGTTAATGTAAGGAGTGAAGCCGAGTCGTTAGCAACAAATGAACTTCAGAATTTTGAGTTCTTGCTTCGCATGATTATCTGGTACAGGTTGTTGCATGTAGTCAATATTGTGAGTAAATCTCTTCAAAGTGAAAATATGGATATTACTCATGCTATCGACCTCTTGCAAGGACTTATTTCATTTCTTGAAGAATATAGAGAAACTAGATTTGCTATTGCTATGGATGAAACGACAAAAAAGGCAAACGAAATGGGGATTGAAACTATATTTCGAGAAAAACGTATAATTCGAAGAAAAAAACAATTTGATGAAAGCGGAAGTAATGAAGTAAAGCAATCAGTTGAAGAATCTTTTAGAGTTGAATATTTTGTTTTTATAATTGATCAAGCTCTATCTTCTATAAGGACTCGATTTGAACAATTCAAACAATATGATGACACATTTGGGTTTTTTTTTTCAATTTGAAGAGGTTAAGGGGTGGAACTCATTCAATTTTAATGAACTCTTGTATGAATCTTGAGAAACAATTGGAACATAATGGGCGTTCGGACATTAGTGGAGATGAATTATTTTCGAAAATACTAGTCTTGCGATGCTATATACCAAGTGAAGCAACGAGAGCAATTGAAGTGTTACAATATTTGAAGACAATACATGTTTGTTTCTCAAATGCTTATATTGCTTATAAAATCTTGTTAACCATACCGGTTTCAGTTGCATCTGCAGAAAGAAGTTTCTCCAAACTGAAATTAATCAAGACTTACATTCGATCAACTATGTCACAAGAAAGATTGAATAGATTAGCTATGTTGTCAATAGAGAAAAATATGGTTCAACAGTTAAATTATTCAGATTTAATTAATGTTTTTGCTTCTAAAATAGCGAGACGAATAGTATTTAACTGATTGTTTGAACTTGTCGATTTTGTTACTATATAATTGTTTTCGCGTGTTTTCCAACCCGCCAACAATTACAAGAAAAGGATCAAACGATTATGTAAGGAACAAATCTCTTGAGACAAAGTCCCAAAAAGGGGTGCGTTTACTAGTGAAGAGTTACAATTGGAAAGTAGACAAAACGCCTCCAAGGAGCGCAAGCACACGAGTACTAAGAAATGATTAAATTTAAACTAAGAAAATGAAAATTACATATTCTCTTGTCGAGAGTTTTTGATTCGGGGCTCTTTCTTCTACAACTTCACTTCCTTTTATACTTCCCGGGCATCTCTTGGTTAACGAAACTGCTTAGAACTGTTCCATTACCTTCGTGACTATTCGCTTCTTCAGTGAGAAACTGCTTATTGGGGAGAGATTACTTAGTAACTGTTGCCACTACTCTTACCTTTTAACTACCCGTTTTTGGATCGTAGGGGGCGTGCCAGGTTTACTTGACAATTGCTTTCGTAATTGCTGAATTGGATAAACTACACCTTTTATGTCTGATTCTGGGCGACTTGAGAGTTTGGGCGATAGTGAGGCTATCGCTCTGGGCGATTGTGCAGTACTTCACTTGTTCAGCCTCTGGGCGTCCTACGGGCTTGGGCGATGATACTCCTTCGCTCTCAGGCTTCCAATATTCAGGCATTTTCTCAAATTTCCAGATTAAGCTTTTCTTCTTAGGCCTTTTAATTGATTTCCATTGGGTCTTCATCTTGGGTTTCTCAATTGGACTTCCCTTTGATTTTGGGCTGCATTTTTAGTGTGTCAACAATAATATAAATCTTTTGTTCTTTACATTTGTTTGATCTACTGTTCAGTGCTAAATTATCAATATGTTGCATTTACGTTGTTTTGGGGGGGGAGGGGGGGAGGGGGGGGCAACTTCGGGAGTTTGCCTCAAGCCCGTTGATCACAGGACCGACCTTGTATGTAGCTAACACATGCTATCAGTGTGCATAGGCAATTAACTTTGAAACTATTTGACAATGCTTAAATTCCTAGCATTTACTTTGAGTTTGTATAAGCTTTTTGATATTACTCAATCGAGTCGATATTAACTTGGGGGTTATGAAAAATCTGAGACTTCATGAAAAATTTAAAAGTGAGTTAGATTTCATTCTCTTAATAGTTCAGTGCTTGTTAAGAGAACTTCTGATTAATTTATACCTCAAGGACCACGTTCTCAAAGTCTTGTCAAAATCTTCTTCCACCGAAATTCATTGCTGACCACTAATAATTACAATAGCCTGGCTCATCTGTACTCCAAAATCCAGGGGACCAATCAAATATCATGTACACATGCGCACACACCACACACCCTTATACGCGGTGGTGTCAAAACGGATCGAGGTTGGGACTATCTAGCCCAGCCCTGCTCACAGGTCTATCTTGCAGTTAGGAAAAGAAAAGAGGACAGGTTGGCCCATGGTCGGTCTGAGCATAGCCCGGGTTGTACTAGGTTTGAACTAACCCTCCCGTTCAGCGAGGTACGATCGAAGTCCGATTTGACACCCAAAATATATGTATCAAAGAATTCCAGTTTGATAATCATTTCATAGGCAGGAAAACAAATATCCTTGACACCCAAAATATATGTATCAAAGAATTCCAGTTTGATAATCATTTCATAGGCAGGAAAACAAATATCCCTTGCCACATGAAAAATTCAATTTTGAGATTATCCACATAATCAATAACAAAGAGGCTAAAGAAAGTTATATTGCTTTGATAAATTACTCAGTAAACCAGGTAGCTACAATACCGAGCAAATTGATGTGAACACAAACCAGACCGTGCCGCAAAATATTGCAGCAAAGTTACACCTTGAGACTTTCAGGCAGACATGCAAAAGAGTTCAACGAGAACTTAAAAATCAACATAAGCAGAAAAGCACTACATCTGAGGAAATTGTATAAAGCAGTGAACCAGCACACAGGGCTTCCAAATTACCACCAAGTTTCGTCCCAGCATTACCGAAGCCGGCCACAGAAGAGGCTTCATAAGTCACTGAGTGAATCTTGGTCAGCAGTCTGACCATTCCATCCTCCAGCGGAATGGGATATCATTAATACTTCTGCAGATAAACAGTCAACCTCGTGAGATTGCATCAATTTAAGAGAAAACATGAAGATGAGACTCATGCAGGGACACGCAAGTCACAAATGAAAGAAGAAATATATATCATCTACCAATAAATAGACAAGCTCCTTAACAAGAATCTGACAAAATACTACTTCAGATACTTGGTCCATCAAAGCAAATCACAACTTTATTTCCAAAATCTGAAATCTAAATTCATCAATACTCATCATAAGAGAAGGAACTAAATCCACTAACCATCCTAATCCATCAACATTACAGCAGAATTATCAAAATGGTAACACCTGAAGGATCTATTGAATATTTACGTGAAGTACAAACCAAGATTTTACGCTTTTACTTAAAAATTTAGAATTTAAATTGCAATGACAATCATTTGACTTTTTCAAATTTCAGAGGTCTTATAACAATGTCTTCCTTTGTTGCTATCAGGTCCACATTTTGTCCTCTAACATTATGCATCATGCAACCAGATTTCTATCCAGTCCAAGAAGATAAAATTAATCCCCACATGGACCAAAGGAACTTAATTTAAGAGTGAAACTCTGCTACAACGTTCAAATTTGGCTGTTTTTGAGAGCACAAATTTGTTCATGATTATACATACTTCAAGAGCTCAGCATCCTCGAACTGATATGCACCATTGCACATAGTAGACAACTGCAACTCCAGACTAAACAAGAAGAGAAATGAAAAACAAAGAGATTAAAACCATGTTAGGGAAGTGCTTATAAACAGATTAAATTATAAATATATAGAAATGAGTAATGGAAAAGTGGGTAGTATTTGTGAATCCCTCGAAATGTTTGAATACAAAGTGGCTGGAGAGTTTATAAATAGTTTATAAACATGAGACCAACATAGCGCAAGTGAAACAGTCCAAGACAGCTAAAAATCACGACCTAAATAAATTGAATTTCAAAGTGATCTAGGCTCGAAGAATTTGACACTCTGGACTCAAAACTATATTGTGCATAGAGAAGAAAACTTGCCTTTTCCAACAAAACAAATATGCAGGGAACCCATTCAAGTGGAAGAGATCAGCTACCCAATGAAACATGACCTGCAAAAAATTTGAAATAATGGAAAAGTAATGCCTTAGTCTAAAAATTTACAACCATCAATAAAGAAATCACTACTTTTGTTCTAACGTTCTTTAAAGCAAGAATCATGCGACCATGAGGAAATTTTTTTGATACCCACCTATATCTGGTACAAAAAAGTTCTTGAATATCATTGGGAGGAGCCTAAGAAGCTTCTGCATACAATGAGGAAGACAAAAACAAAGACTCACCACTTTGAAGACAGAACCACTTGACAAGATCAGGAAATGGCATAAGCAAACATGCTTCCTGAAATAACAGACACGAAATTTGTCGAGGGAACAAAAAAGATAAGGACTGAGACAAAACTAATAATCATTTTCAGCACCCCCCACCCGGAGAACAGTGCCGACAAAATAGTTTCTCACTGAAGATAATTTGCAGTGCACAGATGTTTCTCCACCACTAGCCACTAAAAATGAGAGAAATGTTTTCCTTCTCTAAACGAAACTAGACTAGATGTGACAAAACAAAATTGAAATAAAGAAGGAACAGGAACAGTGAAATTCAATATTGGTATCATATAAAGAAATGGTACTTGTCCACATCATACCTTGTCCAAGAATCAATATTGCATTTGCAGCCAGAGGCACCATTTCATGGATTTTTTCACTGGTAAAAATTGCTTGTGTCACTAGCAAAAACATTAATTACAATATGTATGAGTACATAGAACGGGTCCAGTTTCAATATTTAGTAGTCAATACCATGAATGGGTTGTAAAAAACTAAAGAATAGTTTTAGCTAAACTACACAAGATTTATTCAAATATCGGGGTCATAAACTCCAGTTTCAGATATAAGCAGGCATTAAAACTCCACCTATTTGGAAACCAACGCTGATTTACTAAGGGAAAAAAAATTGGGTAACTGTACGATAAACTCTTTCAAATAGTGTGATGGAGAACTACGAACTAAGTCATTGAATGCATATTAGAAGCTATATGTGCAAGTACTATTAATCAAACGACCAGCAGCAAACTAAATGAGAGGGCATTTGCTGAAGCAAGAATATCGCGGCATTTGAAGTCCAGAACAATCATTATGCAGTTGTTATCTGACCATTTTGGTTAGAAACAATCAATGCATTAATTGTTTTACCTAAACATGCCACTTTTTTATATTGTTGATTAAAATATGCATGAATGCCAAGAAAGAAACTCTGCAGATGTGGACATGAAGAAAATTGGAACCTGAGGTTTGAATGAGCTTTTCCTCGCTGTCTTTACTTCTCATTTCATCAGTAGAAGTATCCATGCCAGACATTACCATCCGGTGTACAGTATAATGTCCATCTGACATCCAAACAGTTTGTTCGGCTGCATCTTGATGGCAAGAGGTATTTCAGTTCCAGATTGTGATGCCATTATCAGATTTTCTTATTTTCTTACAAAGCTAAAGTCGGATGCAAAAAAGTTGGAGAAAGTATGTGGTCATATTGTTCGAGGTTATTGCCTATTTACAGCTATCAGAACTTCAATAAAAACTCGTGTCAATTAAATAAGATGTTTGATTATGCTTATGCACAATCTAATTCAGATTTAAGACTTCAAGGGAAATGAAGCAAGCATACCTGAGGGAACATCACAAAGAACCGCCAGCTTTATAACTTTCATCGTCTGAGTTAATTGTTTCATGTGCCAAGGAGCTTCCAATCCACGGACAGAATAATGGAGGCACAAAAGGTGTAGATCTCCAACAGAGTCTAAAATCAGGAATTTGTCTGCCGATAGCGCCTGCATGGATATTGCCTTTGCTGATTTCCCATGCATCCTCACTGATATTGAACTTTCAACATCATCTCTCTTGAAAGCCACAAAACATGCACCATTATCCCTAGAGTCTTGCCTAAGTTTTATAGACCTCAACTTTACTGCAAGTTACAATGCACAATCAGCAGCTGTAGCAATGGCAAAATAAACAGTTTCAGAGGCCTATTACAAAAACCTCATCCAATGAATAACAGGTAAAATTTGGGTCTACATACATCACAAATTTATTAGAAAAGTACCAATTCTGCAATGAAGATTACTTAACTGTAACAGGGCAGCTACAGATAGTTAATAAGACATAGAATTCAGTGAAAGTATAGTACAACCAGCCCAAGGTAACAGCACCCTTTCAAAGCTCTCAATATTTAATTCATATGCAGAACCCATGATTTTATTGTGATTCACAAAATAATCAATCATTGATCCTGATTTATTTATCCAGCAAAAGCACATTTTCCTAAGTAATAGCAGTTTCACATCATTTAAGGAACAAGACGATATAGAAGACGTGGCACTTTAAAAAAATGAAAACTTCTGTCTCTGTGAGTGGAGAACAATATCTGTAGTAGGAACTCTTCAAAAGTGCAAAGTTAGAATAAAGTATATAATCTACAGCGTGTATGACATCTGAAAGTAACTTAGATAATAGGACTTCTCCACAAAAAGTTTATCATAACTTAACTGTGTATCATTGAGTGAAGTATCACTTGTGTGAATCTCCAATGAAGAAATAACAACAGAATAACTAGAAAAAGGAACGAAAGAAATGACGAACAGAAATTAAAAGTTGTCCTCGCCTTTTTTCTTTTCTTCCGTTCTAATAAAGGAAACAAAACTAATAAAACTATCTTATTTCTTTCCTACCACTATGTTCCCACATCGAAACAAGGAGTGGACTATTAAACTTGCAAACTGGGTACTAACTGATAATGGGAGGGTGATATTAATATAACCATCTCAAAGAATGATAAATAATCCAAGTTTGGAAAGTAAATAATCATGATTAAAGTTATAAGAATTATTCTCAATAGTCACCCCTTATTTAGTTATCCATTTTGAAAGTTGAAATCTTTAACCTATAGCTGTGTACATGAGACCAAAAAAATTAAAACAAAATTTCGTCCATGTATTATTCGACCAAGATAGACCAAACAATGTAGTTTGGTCCCATCCTCAGACCAAGATATGCATATGATAGCTTAAATCCCCTAGATAGGTTCATAACACTAGTTTATTAAGGGCGAATTCAAATTTCAAAATAAAGATTAGTTCAAGGACAAAGTTCCCAATGTTATTGTTCCAGAGAAAATCAAATCGACTTGAACGACAAAGAAATAAAGCTAGGAATAGCACTGTGAGGGACAAAGTGAACCAACTGCTACAAGGCCCCTACAACCAAGAAAGAGTAAATATGAATAAGAGATAGCCTAGGCAGATTATTATAACATACATCGCTCATAAAACAATAACCAACCTTAGGGTTAGAAGTTTAAAAATAAACAACTAATAATTAATGCACGGAGTAGAAAATTTTGATTAATTGAGATAAGGAACGCATAACATTTTTACTCGTCGTGAATAATAATAATGACATTCGAAAAGTTAGACTAAAGGTGTGTTTGAGCCACATTATTTTGAAAAAATATTTTGGAATAGTAGATGGATGGAAAATATGTGATTGAAAATGAAGGAAAAGTTATTAATGTGATGGAAAATATTATTTTATTGAAAAATGTGTGGTTGAAAATGAGTAGAAAAATAAGAGTGAAAATTTTAATGTGGTTCAAACACAGGCTAAGAAGTTCTCATATCCCGCAAATGTGGTATTGTATTAGACATAAATCATAGACTATATAATATATATACGAGCTCAACTTTCAATAATGTCAGCGGTGTCAGCCATTAACAGCAAAATTGGATGAATGACAAAATATATCATCAAAATTATAATTTGTTTTTTCTCCTTTTTGTGCTAGTAATTCTTCTGACATCTTCAATTCTTGGCATTATATTGAATTGTAGATACTATTTTCTCAGTTAACTTTCCATTCCATATACTCATAATTAGCACATGTATTGTGAGAAGTATAAATACTCGTCATAATGGATAATTATGTTTCTTTTCTAGATGTCACTATGAACTAGTTAACAAAGTAACAAGTTTTCCAAATACTATTTGCATGTGCGGGTAGGAAGTATAATTCATCAAATTGCATGGTCAAGTAATGGTTGACGAGCACTTGGTCTTGCTTCAACGTTGAGAAACGAAAGAAGACATCACGTACAGCCCCTTTCCTCTGAGAGGGACTTCCATGAAATAAAAAGGGGTCCCGCGAGATCGCAATCTAATCTTTGTTATTCCAGGGACAGATAAGACAATAAAAGACCCCACCCGAACTATTTTTAAGACCCCCGGGCCTTCTCAGAGAAATGGAATCACAGTTTCAGATAGAGGAGGAAAATATGTGTTCTCGAGGTAAAAGGGAAGTTAAAATTGCTTTTTATTTTGCAGGAGCATGTTCAACATGCATTAGATTTTGCAATAAGCCAATAGCATTCACAAGAATCACAACACAGAAAGACCTGCTATAATAAATTAAAAACCCATCATTTCATTATTTTCAGAGAAAATGCTAGAATCTCCAAATCCAAGCCAGTTATGAAGATGTCTACAGTCAAAGCAAATGCTGACAGATTCAAGCGAAGAAACAATCATAGGGTGCAGCGGTCGTGTTTATAGCCTAACAACAAATGCACTTAAAGCACAGCTACTAGCGCTCAAATGAAGCACATAACTTCTACGGCAAAACTCGTACTATTAATTACAAGATAGTACAGCCGATTGTGGTATGCCCAGAAATAATTGTCTTTCCTTTCGGTTATCCTTTTTGTATTTCTGCTGGTTACAAATACGAAACCTATATCTAATTTGTTGGACTCTCATACTACTACACTGGAATTTTACGTGTTTCTTCACATAAACCATGACCATATAGTAAACATTGAAATCCACATCATTAAAAAATCTATAAATTCAAGCAAATATATCTTTAGAGCACAAATGCAACTTATAAAGTTCAAAAAGTTCCTGGCCACGGGCAATAAATTTTGAGGCTTTGACAATTTTTTAAGCAAAAAAAATAAAAATATTGTCAAACAAGAAAATAGCAGAAGACCAAGCATAGCAAAACATACAACAAGGAATAATCGGAAAACTCACCACTATCAGAATGCTTCTCACTCTTTCCACCCTTACTAGACACCAAATTCAAATCCTCCTCTGCAATTGGAACTTTTCCTCCGCTGCTATTTGCACAACCATTTGCAGCATCAGCTCCATTAATCAACCCATTCTGCAAATTCAATCTTTTACCGACTCTCTTCTCCTTTCTCACTTTCCCTTTAACCAAAGGTCGCAACGGAAAAACCCTAACCCCATTCTCTTCCCCCAGAATCAAGTACCCCGACAGAACCCTCATTGTGAAAACCGGAAAACAACAATCGATCACCGCACACTTCATCAATTTCAAAACTCCTACATCTCCATCATCCCCATCCATCCTCACAGCAAAAACCCAAATCTTCAAATTCGAGACCGAATACATTGAAAACACATTAATCCCACCAGATAACTTCACCGACACCCCATGGTTGACCTTAAATACAACTCCAAACTTATTTTCATCAAAATCCAGGTCCCCATGATTGGAAAAAACTCTAATTCTACTAAACCGGTCGTTGGATTTCCGTAGGAGATAGAACCGAAACAGGGTATCAGCCGAGGGGCGGAGTAGAGGGGAGGAGGTGAGGAAGATAGTGGCGGATGAATTGGCGGTTTGGAGGTGGAAAAAGGTAGCGGAAGAGGTAGGAGACGGAACTGTAATCTGGGATGAGGGGGGAATGGAGGAGAGAGAAAGAGGTGAAATAGAAGAGTAGAGAGAGAAAGAGGAATCGGAATGGCGTAGGGCGAGTGATTGGGAATTGGGATCATAGAGCAGGGAGGTGATGCGTGGGGATAGAGTATGGATGGCTTTTGGTAGGCTGAGCTGCCGGGCTTCGAAATCCGGCGGCGGTGATGACATAATAATCGGTACCAGAATCGAAATTACACCGGTGGAGAGATTAGGGCTTTCAACTGTGTGTGTTCTGTGTGAGTGAGAGATTCAAGTTTGAAGAAGAGGAGACATGTGTTTGAATAGTTTACATCTGTGACTTCGGTATGTTACAACCAATGTCGAGTTAAAATAGGATAAAATGTCTTAAAATATTATTTCGAGTTCAAATAGAACTCTTATCGACAACTAGTAATATATTGTCCAATCAATTGTATTTCTTGTTACAAATATCCATTTTTGCACAGAACAAGGAAATTTTAGTTGAAATAATTCTCTCATTTTCCAAAGAATGATAGCTCTCTCGAGTCTCGACAATACCATGATAGAGATATGCATCGTTGAAGCAAAAAAATGAAATTTTCAATTGTGTTGCTCCAAGAAAGCAAAGATGAAAAGTTAGCAAGAGGAGTCATTTTGAAAGTTCCAACTCTTATTCTATATCTACTAGATTAGTTTCCCGAACTTGGCGTGACACAAATTGTTCTACTACTACAAATGTTAATATGTGCACAATCAAATTCATATCGATGAAAAGTGATTTTATATGTCTAAGACCCCCACAAAAGTATTACCTCCATCAAAATGAAACGGGGCTCTTTCACACATGAAAAAAGTAAAAGATTTATTGCAAAGGTTAGGGGATGTTGTCTTCGTATTTCAGGTTTTAATTTTGAGTTTTGAATTCATTTTGAGTTTTGGATTTTGAGAATCTATTTTTAGATTATTGCGTTATTTTTGTCATTTTAAAAAATTGTTTTAAAAAATAAAAATAAAAATGAAGTTTTGGTTTGGTTTTAACTGAAAAATAGCCAAACAATTTTTTTTGGTGTTTTTCATTTTCTTTGTAAATTTTAAAGTCGTTTTTAGAAATTCGTTTCTGAAAATAGGTAAGCAACTGTGTTTTCAGTATTTACGAAAACTAAAAACTGAAAATAGCATAAAAACAATAAAGAGAACAAACCCTTATGTTTTCTATTATTGTTGCTCGTCCATGATTTGATGCACTTCCAATAAAGAATTCAATGGTGATTTATGTTTAAGGAAGCAGCCAAGCGAAATAGTAAAAACCATAGAGCCAATTTTGTCGGTCACTAAAGATTTTATTTGATCATGTTTAATCAAGAAAAACGTTGCATTCACTTAAAGAAAAAGCGACCATGTTCTAGGACACCTTGCATTCAACCCGATAATGCAAAGGTAGATTAGACATTCGTTTATGTTGTTGCCTTCCAAACAATCCCGATATGAACGTCGTGAATCTTGGTTTCTCTAGAGCTATTTATTCACTTCAACGCCAAGAGACTCCAACTACAATTGATGAATTTATTTCAATTGTAGAGAAGGCTTTTGACATATTCTCAACTGAAGATTTAAACAACGTGTTTTTTACATTAAAATCATGCATGGTTGAGGTGATTGAGAATTTCTCGTGATAATAACTATAGAATTGCATTGTGTACGACTCTTAAGCAGCTCTTTGTTGACGAACAACGAAATTCTCAACGATTTAAAAAAATGAAAATAATAGATGATGGTGGAGCTTTTTTATATTCCAAATATGTCTCTTTTTGGTAGGGATTAAAATCTCGATTTTAATTTAAATCAAAATCAGTACTTTGGTTTTTATAAATTAATGGGTTACTTTAATTTTTTGAATTTTGAGTGAATTTCAATTGGGTAACTCAGTTTTAATTTATCTTCAATTTAGTTTTAATGTTACAAAACGTAAAATTTGCAACCCTACACGAGGTTAAAAGTAGCGACGTGTCTTTTGAAAATATTTCATACAATAAAATATTATACACACATATAAAAAAAAGTACTACTTTTTTACCACACGTAATCCTAAAAATACTATTCAAAACTCATTTTTTCTTCAATTAATGAGAATCAAACATGTTCTGAATATGTTTTGTCTAACTATAGGATTTTTAAAAAGAAATTGGGTTCAAATAACTTTCTCGAAAGCTCTTCTATAAAAGTAAAAGCGAAAGCTATCTCAAATAAGTCCTTAAGATTTTCGATCATAACGGAATAACTAGGATTGAAAGTAGGTTGAAGTCAGGATATGATTGCAAATAACTAAAGTTGGGTAACTTAATTAAAATTTTATCGAACGTTTTGTGACCAAAAGTGAAATTATTCATATGTTATTTTTCATGGGAAAGTCTCGTTGTTAGTTCCTAGCGTTGTTTTGAGCAACAAGTTGGTCCCTAAATCTTTAAAAAGAAATAATTGAGTCCTAATATTTTTATAATTGCACAATCACTCATCGACAACGAAAAACTCTCAAATTTTCATTAAATCATTAACTGCAAGTTTATGAAGATAATTTTTATTTTTTTACATCGTTTGACGATTTAGTGAGAATTTTGATTATTTCATGGCAGATTCTAAAACTAAAATGAAAGTTTGAAATATTAAAGGTTGATGATCAATTTATATCAAAATAATAAATTGAAGACCATTACTTAGATTTTTCCTATTTTTATTAACTCTTATTTTAATTGAAGGTACTTCCATGCACTTAATTTAACCCATGTTTGCCTATCAATATTCAATAAAAATGATTTTTGAATAGTAAGTTTTTGGAGCATGCGTGGTTAAAAAATAAGAATATATTTTGGATTTACGTGCAAAATATTTATTGTAAGAATATGTGATTGAAAAAAAATTAAAAAATAAATTTTGAAATAATGGCGGACAAATCGGAACTTAATATGATTGAATATTGTAATGTTATTTAAAATAATAATAAAAATCAGATCAAATGCATGGGTCAGCCCAACCCAATGCAAATTGAACATGAAAAACTATTATTCCAAATTCCTATATAGATATAATTGCTTTCATTTTCACACAGATTAAGAAAATGTAATTAATATAGTTAAAAATATAAATTTTACTTACATCTTTTATAATATACATCTACATTAAATAATTATTTAAATATGAATAATTCATATGTATTGATAACAAATCACCTTAAATAGAGATATTTTAGAAAACTAAGAACTTAACTATATACTCTCAACAAGGAAAATGACATAATTTTGGACAAACAAAAAAGAAAAGCAAATTTATCTATCAATTTTACTACTGGTACATCATAATGTACATCGGGGTGTATATCCCCCTCACATGGGGATGTGACCCACTTGTGTAAAATATTATTTTACACAAGTGGGGATGTATTTTACACAAGTGGGTCACATCCCCATGTGAGGGGGATATACACCCCGATGTACATCTTGTGATGTACAAGAAAAACAAATTTATCTATCTTTATGAGATGAAGAGAGATCATTTATCCCATATTTGATGACCGTTATTGAAAGAAAAAAAAATGAAGCCCTGTTTAGAGAGGATTAAAATAAGATTTTTATTAAATTTTGATAACATGTATGGTTGAAAAGTTGTGGATTGTATAAAATATGTTGTTAAAATAAATTGTTGATTTTGATTTAAATTAAAATTTGGGTTTTAATTTTCACTAAACAGGGCGAAGTTTTTTTTTTTTTTTTTTTTTAGAATGTGTGGTTAAAAAATATGAATTTTTTCTTGGAATTTATGTGAAAATATTTTTGGGGAAAAGCTACACGTACTTAAGGGTTTACATCCGGATTTACAATCTCCTCGCATGGAAGGAGCCCACGTACAATAAATAATGAGGAAATTACAAATTTCCAGGCATTTGAAGACCCCAGTGCAAAAGTCAGGTACAAAAGTTTTTTAATCATAATTCAGGTATTAGGTTAATAATTTTATATTTTAATAAATATATGAATATTAAAAATTTAAACCCTAATTTTTTCATTTATCCCCTTCTCCCGTCTCTCTCTCGCCTCTCTCTTCCTCTCATCGCTCCACCCGCCGCCGCCTCCTTCCCCTTCCCCTCCCCCTCCCACTCCAACTCCAACTCTCCCTTGTCTCTCTTCGTCCGTTCATAGCAGCGTCCTGGCTGTGTGCTATTAAGCTGACAAGCAGCGTCGTCGGTCCGATTGCAGCCGAGCGGAGCCTCTGCAACGGCAATCTGTGCCACAACGGCGGCGACGATTCTACGTTCAATGACAGTGTGGTGGTGCAGGTGGCGTTGGAGACACTTTTCAGATCGACGCTGTGAGATATATAAGTGGTTGGATGTGGTGGATTTGGCGGCGATGGAGGTGTTAGTGGCGAGTTGGTTGTTTTGTGATTTTCGGATTGGTTTAGGGTTTTTGGATGGTGTTTTTTTGAGGTGTTGGTGGTGGCGATTTTCAGATCCGGGGGTGGTGATGTGCGTTGGTGTTTTTGTGATTTTCAGATCGGTGGTGATGTGATTTTCAGATTGGTGGCGGTTTTTGGATGGTGTTTTGTGAGGTTTGGTGATGGCGGTGGTGTGTTCGTGTTCGATTTTCATGACCGGTCATTTCTCGTCGGTGGCTGGGGAACGGAAGTGGTGGCGACTGTGGTGGTGGCATGGGCGGTGGTGATTATTGTTGTATCGGGATTTGGGATCGGTGTTTGAGTGTATGTGACCAATTATTTATTTATCTGTGACCAAACACACTCAACTGTGACCTACAAATTGTGACCAAGTACTAATTTGTGACCTAAAAATTTGATAATATGTGATTGGAAAAATTTATGTGACCAAGCACACTCAACTGTGACCTACAAATTGTGACCAAGTACTCATTTGTGATCTAAAAATTTGATAATATGTGACCGGAAAAATTTATGTGACCAACTAATTTGAAAAATTGTTACCAACAAATAAAATGTGACCATAATTTGTGATCTCGATATAATATGTGACCTATAAATTTTTTTGATATGTGACAAATTAATTTTGAAATGTGACCAACGAAATAATTGTGACTTACAAAATTTTTGAATTGTGACTGTTAAATAAACCGTGACGTATAAAAATTATTATTCGTGACAGAAAAATAATATGTGACTAATTAAATTGTAAATATGTGACCGGAATGATCGTCGGAATAGTTGCCGGAATAGTCGTCGGAGAAGAGTGGTGGTCGGAATAGTCGTCGGAATAATCACCGGAGCAGTATGGGTGGTGCAGGTGGGGGTGGGTTTATTATATTATATTATATTAAAAAAAAAAAAAAAACCTGATTTTTGAATTTTCAAACTATATACCTGATTTTTGAATTGGTGTAAAGTATACACCTTATTTTTTATTTTTTCCCATAAATAATTGACTTAATAGTTTGTGTATTGAATTATTTATAGGGTATGAAAAACTAACTGATGGCTTGAATTTGTCGGGGTGTTTCTTTCCATAGGTTACAACAAGATCGGAGGTTGTTCGGCATAGATTCCTTCAAAATTATTTTCAATCAGATATTTTGTAGAATTTACAAAGTTTTTATCACTTTTTTAATTGCACATTTCAAAAAAGAAAATCATTTTCTCTTGAAAAAGTAGCAACGTGTATCCAACAAATAAATGAATCAATGTCTCCATAATTTTGGTGGGCCCCAATCATTCATTGATTATTTCTTATAGTGGAGCAAGTTGCCTAGTGGACGTGCAATTATGTCACGATCACGTGTTACTTATTCAACAAAAATAACATGATATATAAAAGTAACACACGTGGTATAATATATATATATAATTAAAAAGTATATTCGAGCCCCTTATCTAAAACGAACTTCAAATTTAGAGGGTGTTTGGTGGAAATTAAAATTAGATTTTTAGTAAACTGTGATAGAAATTTTTAAAATGTGTAGTTGAAAAGTTGTGAGACCCATAAAAGATATGGTTAATATTGATTGTTTGACTTTGATTTAGATTAAAATATGATTTTAATCCGTACCAAACAAGGCCTTAGTTAGTTTCAACTTGTTTACTCGAACTCTGTTTTTGTTTCACTTACATCACCTCTATTCACGGGCAAATTCATGTTTGGAATAAAATATTTATTCCCACATCTCCTCAAAAAATTGAAATTGACTTTAGAGGGACTAGGCTAAAGCCCATCTCAGTCCCTATCACAAATTCGTCTATCGCCTATATGTCGCTTACATGTAATAATTCTTGCCCAGTGTCACAAAATTAATGAACTTTGGAGTAATTAACACATAACGTCTTTATCTTTCATTTTTTGATATTTTTACCATTAATTTCACCTTTCGATATGCAAGAGATCATTTTCATCCATTTTTCAATTAAAAGCTATAAAATGACAAATATGCATTTCTATTTAAATAAAAGAAAAAGAAAGAACTAATTGGAATTATTTCGTCCCAATTTTTTTTAAAAAAAGTGCAAACTAGGAAAATATATTTGTCATTTCATAGTTTTTATTTTTTTAAAAATGGAGTAGAAATGATTATTTGCGTAATCAAAAGTATAATTAAGAATGAAAATGCTAAAGAAATGAAAGGTATAAACATTTTTCACAATAATGACAAAATATAGGGACATTATGTAATAATTTCTCTTTTAATAATTGATTTGGAACTCATTTGCACTTTTTATGGGACTATGGTTACAATTAATTCTTTCTTTTTCTTTTTGTCTTAATGACATATTCATCATTTTACAATTTTTGATTAAAAATGAATGTAAAGAATCTTTTATACAATGAAATGTGAAAATAATAGTGAAAATGCCAAAAAAATAAAAGGTAAAGACATTTACATAATAACAGTGAAATGTAAGAATGTTATGTGCTAATTATCTATGAACTTTTCGTCAGAAGCTTATTTCAAAAATTTGATTGGACCAAAACCAAAACATTAAGGGGCTGTTTTCGAACCTTTTTTTTTCGATTTTTCAAAATAGTGAAAATACATTTTCTTTCCCATTTTCGAAAATGAATTTTTGAAAAAAATAAATAAATTCTACTGAAAACTCAAAACGGCTAAAAGCACGTTTTGAGCATTTTCTTCACAGAACAAGCGACTCAACGAAAACACGGAAAACAACCTCGTTTTCTATTTCCCCAAAATTCTTCCTCTTGAGCTACCGATCTTCCATCAATAACTTCCACAACCCTCCACCTAAGCCGCTAGACCTCCACACCACCGGCACCCCCCTCTACAACCTCCGACCATCGCCTGCCCAACGTCCGCTGAAAACAACTCCAATTCACATCCAAAATCTTGAGCGCGATCACGATTTTCCCCCAATTACTTTCACATACAGCCATCCTCTCGATCGTGAAGCACCACACAACATTTCTCTCAACCAGGTGCATCTAGTTCTACCATGGGTCGGCCTCAATTTCGTCTGGAATCAGCTGCGCTGGTTGGAGCAGTTCGTGAGGTTTGTGAAATTCTTTTTGACCTTAAATTCTTTTTAAGCGTGTGGTTATCTAGAACTCTTTGGTCATTGGGGAAGTGTATTGATGAAGTTTGTGATTAATTTAAGTGGTGATTTCCTCACTTATAACTGGCAGTAATTGATAATAAAGTTGAAGCATTGTTGTTAAGTGAGCCCACAAACGGTAGGGTTGGTGCTATTGAAGTGGAGGAGGTCCAAGAAGAAGGCAATACTTAGAGGTGGCAAAGAGCCGAGCCGAGCCACGAGCTAGGCTCGTTGCTCGTGGGCGAGCTCGACTCTGTCCACGAGCTCGTCTCTCACGAGCTACGAGCCGAGCGGCTCGGCTCGGCTCGTGAGATTTGAATTATTTTTTTTGTTTTGTTTTGTAATTATCCAGTCTATCCCTCTATAATAAAATAAAAATGGACGAGCCGCTTGTCAAAAACGAGCTGAGCCGGCCTAGTTTTTTGACGAGCCCAAGCGGCTCGTAGGTTGCCACAGTACGAGCCGAGCGGGCGAGTCGACGAGCTACTTGGCTCGATTGCCATCTCTAGCAATACTAGTGGGGTCGGTGCATCAAAGTGCTTGAGGTACTTTCTCATATTTGTTATAATTCCTTTCCATTTTTTTGGTTAATGTATGCACTTCAATTGCTGTTAATGAAATTGACGTGTATCTTTGATGGAACTATTCTTTTCTTGTTTTTGCTTGCTTCTATCATACTTGAGTAGAGTAAGGGGAAGAATGCAAAATCGTTCTCTCAATACATAACATACGAAGTAATTTGTATGAATTTCAGGTCTATGATAGTGTAGTTCGCATTGTTTCTCATAAATCCTTGGGTGTTGGACTGTTGCAATCGTTTAATCATTACAAGTTATTCCTGTATGCTAAACAAAATCTTGAAATGACATTTTTATTTACTCAGTGAAGGAGCTGATAGAAGAATGCCCTCTTCAAGTTCGACTAGAAAAGTGAAAAGGAAATGGAAAAGTAGGGAGGAGAAGAGGATTGACAAGGAGTATGATGTGGCGTTGGTACCATCAGATTGGATTGATGTGCTTCTCCTTGCACAAATAAATGTTCATAAAGACTGTGCACAAGCATCATTATGAACTAAAGCAAAACTCGTGCATGTGAAATCTTCCAAACTGTATCATATTTCAAGAACACATATTTGTGACATAAATTAATTTTTTGATTTATATGTTTATTGGGGAAAAGGTTTGAAGCTCATGTTTTTGCAATACCATGTTATCAGCACATGGTGATAATTATTGGATGATTATTGTTTTAAATTTTTCATTATTAACAGGAGAAATCACTTATTTCTCCAATTGTTATCGACCAGTGTGTTAAATATCATTCCGTGTGATTGCAGCGAAGTTGAAATGGATGATGAATTTGACCATCGGAATCAAAAGACTTGTGCGTGCAGGATAATGTAATCAAGCTTCTAATTGGATTATTTATCTGCTTGACTTCTAGAAGAGACAAACCAAGAAGGTGTTGCTTGATATGCATGTGGTAAAACGATTGGCTAATCCGTGCTTTGCTTGAAGTTGTATAATATAAAAGAAAACTTCAGCGGGTGCTTCAGATAGTTTCACAGAAAAGAATATATCATGCACACCTCTAGGCCGACTCATATGTTGCGTCTATAGTATTGCTTGAATTACAATTTTGATGCGTTGAGCTAGTGGTGGCAATCGAGTCGAGCTCGTACTGTAGCGGCCCACGAGCCACTCGAGCTCGTCAAAAGACCAGCCCGAGCTTGAGCCGAGCAGACCGGCTCGGTAGGCGAGCCGAGCTTGCTCGGCTCGTTTTTGACGAGCAGCTCGTCTAATTTTTTTATTTTTATTTTTTAGAAGGATAGTTATAAAAAAAAATTCAAAAAAGGCAAGCCCGAGCCAAGCAGCTCGACTCGACTTGCTACAGTACGAGCTCGTGGGCCGAGCCGAGCAGAAGCTCAGCTCGTTTTATAACAAGCCACGAGCTCGAGCTCGTGAGCAACGAGCCGAGCCGGCTCGTTTGCCACCCCTACATTGAGCTTAATTTTTGCTTGATCAATATACTTATATGAACTCATGGGTGACGTCAATATCCTTTTTTTTTAATGTTAAATTTCTTCTTCCTTCTTTGAAGAGACAAATGGATTTAAAATTTTTGTATTTTTGTAGATGTTAATATGGAGTAGAATTGTGCAAGCGATTCATGTATAGTTTGATGTGATGTATTTGTTTCTGAGCCTAGATTTGTTGTGACAAACGTGTTATTGCCGTTACAATTTTTGACATGTTTACCCATTACATTTTATCAGCATATTTTTTTACTCCTATATTGGAGGCCATCAAATTTGAGAAATAGTTATAAGCTTATACTCATTGAATTCAAATGGTGCTTAGGGTGGTTGATATTCTTGTTAAGAAGCTCTTGTTAAATGCTTGACAAAATGCATCTTTGGTAACTTTAGATTTCCACCAATATAATTTATGTATTGCACTTCTGTGAAAATAGCCATCGTGTTTTGACGGTCAAAATTCTATTTGTCAAGAATTGTGAAAACTAACGTGAACTCAATATTAGTTAATTCTTGTCACAAGTTACGTACAAAGATAAAAACAAGGACTTGCCAAATTTAATTTAGATTGTATTTTTTATATCAGGAAAAAAATATTTCAAAACTCACCAATTTCAAAATGTATATGTTATTTAATAATATATTAACATTAAACTATTAAAATTTATTGAATAATCAAATTTATTGAATAAAATATTTTCAAAATTTTAAAGTAAACGCGTTTTCCATTTTTATGTTCTAAGAAACAATTTTCAAAATAACAAAAAGAACGTATTTTTAACAATTTCAGAAAAACACAAAATGAATTCACTCAAAACACAAAAAGAATAGCCCCTAAGCCTCTATTTTTCTTTTGCTAAATAATATATTTTTTTATAAAATTTAATGATTAATAAAATATTGGTTAAAATTTCAATAAAAAAATATGAATTTCATAAAATAATCTTCTTTAACTAAGTCAAACAAAGACTACAAATTAGACTCATCACGTGCTAGACTCTAGCGTGTACAGATTTCGGGATAAAAGGTAAGTTGTTGTTTGATATAAAAAAATTGAGAATGTTTGCTTATTTTGTGTGTGTGTGTTTGCTTATTTTGTGTGTGTGTGTGTGTGTGAGAGAGAGAGAGAGAGAGAGAGAGAGAGAGAGACACTATTGTAAAAAGTTATTCCAAATCTCACTTCCACCAGATAAAAAGTTTCCTCGAAGAGAAAATAATTATTATCCGCGTTCACATTAAAAAAGAAAAAAAGAAAAAAAGAAAAAAAAGTGAGTTTATTACACAACCAAACATGGCCTAACGTCATAGCACAGTCCTCATTAATCAACAACTAATCAGTGAAATTTGGGAGGGTCGCGCCGGGCTCGCAGGCCTTGGCAGCCGCCGAGGGCTCCACCGTGGGCGACGGAACGACTGGCTTTCCCAGTAACTCCGCCGGCAGATCTGGTATGCCCTTCAAATAAAAGGTGTAGAACAATTTGAAAGGAAAAATAATCTGCTGCAGCTTTACTTGTCCATACACCCCTTCGAATATTCCCGATCCACCAGTCACAGCCAGATAGGTGTCCTCGTAGGTCAAGTAGGGTCCCTGCACCGCTATATGACCATAATCGCCGAAGTAGAAACTGTAGATCGCCTCGTACCGGTCACCCTTCTTCTCCGGCTCGTTCTTGATCAGAACGCATATTCCGGCCGTTATTCCGGCGCGTTTCTGCAGGTCTCCGGTGTATACCTGTAGTACAAGAAAGATTTGCTCATAATTCTTACTTAAACTTACAAAATAGGTAATTTTTCACACTTAGAAGTAATAAAACCTTATTGCTGAAAGGCACAAGATCGCCAAGGGTGTTGACAGTTTTTTGACTCAATCGAAGATAAGCAGGGCTGCCGCGATCTCTCTCGTTGATCTCATACACGTTCAGTTCTTGAATCTTAGCTGAAACCCAGTAAAAAAAAAGAGAGATAAAAAAAAAATCAAGGATCATACAGAGATGGAACCGAATTAAATTATAATTAGAGGATCTTGAACCTGCTGATGGGTCGGTTTGGCTCTTGCATGAGAATGATCTTCTGGCGGTTGAACTTCCGGCAATGGCGGCGGAGGAGTTGGAAAGTTTAAGGGTTTGGGAGAAAAGAGGGTTCGTTTGCTTGAACGAAAGCAGTTTTTGAGCCAGTGAAGTGGCGGCAGCGGTAGAGGTGACTGGAGGCTTGACGGAGGAAGGCCTGAAAATAGCATAGGCTGATGCAGCGGCCATTCTTGATCGTAAAAACTGTGTGTTTTCGAGGTAGCAAATGGGACTGAAAAAGGTAAGAGTTTCCTAGTGAGAACTTTATGAATATGTGATGGGATGTTTATGATGGAGAATTTATGTGCATATATACATAAATTTTTACCTCCGACCAGTTGTTTCACACTAATATTTCGATATCTCGCTGTGATTACGAGAGACAAAATTCTATTAGGGTCCGTTTGATACGTCGTGAATTCCATTCCATTTTCCCATTTTTTAGGTGTTTGATGCGTCTTCTTTTTCAGGGAATTCGTTTTCCACCTATTTTCTAGGTACAATCATTTGATGCACAAAAACTTGATTTTGTTTTCCTACCTATTAGGTGGGAAAATATTTTCCACTTTTTTTTTTTTTTTTTTTTAGCAATAACAACAAATTCTATCAACTATTGCAAAAATGATTTTCACTTTTGTTGACAATTTTTATACAAAACAAAGTCAAACGAATACGATATTTTTTTCTAATTGTTTAAAAATTTTTTTTTTTTTTACTTTTTGGTAATTGGAACAAATTCTAGACTCAGTGGTAGAAAAAATTATCATTTTAATGGACAATTTCCATAAAAAATGAAGTTAAACGGACACCAAACTTTCAACATTTTCCAGGTGGAAAATTATACCAATTAATTACAATTCCCAGTAAAACAAATTTTAGGCATTTCAATTCCCTGGAATTCATTTTCTTTCCACCCATTTTCCACATTTGCAATCAAACGGACCCTTAATAATATTAAGCTCATGTTTGGTCCGTATTAAAATTTGATTTTAATTCAAGTCAAAGTCAAACAATCAATATTAACCAAATTTTTTATGGGTCTCGTAACTTTTCAACCATATATTTCAAAAATTTCTATCACAATCTACTAAAAATCTAATTTTAATTCCCACCAAATACCCTCTAAGCCTATGTTTGATATAGTTGAAAAGTTGATAAAAAAAGATAAAAATTAAGTCAATGATTAATTTTAATCACACATTTTACGAAATACTCGTAACTTTTATCAGCTTTTCAATTATATATTTCATTAGTTTTTAATAAATCATCTATAAATCTGATTTTAACTACGGCATAATGAACAAGTCTATACGGCATTACGGTCAACATTTAATTGTGTTACGGTAGGGGCCATCTTTAATTGTAACAATTAAATATAAGAACTACTAATGCTAGACACTATTGCTCAAATTTTGTTTTCTTCGTGTGAATCTACCAACTTTTAAATTGAAAAGGTGTGATTTTCATGTGGTATATACCAACAAGTGAGAACTCATATGAACAATTTTTTGTACTAATAAATGGACGGCACGTGCGAGTATGTTTTTTGGGGACGAGAATTGCACAATTGGTTCCTAACTTATTGCCATAGTAGTTATTTGACCTTCAACATTGTAAAATTAGCATATCGTTTTTCAGTCTCTCATTATAGTTGCATTATCGTCTCTTATTATACAAATCGTTCGAATTTTAAATTAAATATTCATTTAATCTTCGCACGTATAACATTATTTAAACAAAATTTTGCATCCCAAACTTAGATTGATTTTCAAGATTTTACACGTATGTTTTGATGATGCCACGTGACAATTTAATGGATGCTTAAGAGATTTCTATCATGAGATATTGATCGTGAAAATGTTTCTTGGATGAATTTGCTTCTATTGAAAACTTGAGGATCGTCTTGTTACTGAAATAATAGCTTAAGGGGAAGTGTGATGATTGTGGTCTGTGGGAGACAGTTCAGAAAAGAAGGGTCAAAAAAGGCTTTTGAAAAGTCAATATAGTACAAAGTTCTAAAAGTTTTCAATTTTCGTACACGTGGTTTGGGTTTATTAAGAAATATGAACATCGAGCAGCCGACCAAACTTTGTGTATGAAACATGTTAATTGATGATGTTGTATTAAGCCCGGTTGGATAGGCATTAAAGATTTTAATCTAATTTAAAGTTAATAATTAATTTTGTAATTAAAAAATCGCATATTTCATTTTTTTTTTTTTTTAATCAAAATCTACTAAAAATCTATTTTTAATTTCCATCAAATAGGGGCTAATCTTGTTTGATTCGATTTGATTTTACGTACTAACATTTTCAAGTTAATGATGCAAATTACAATACTTTAAAAATAGATTAATGTTGGTGCAAAAAAAACAAACGCGATAATTGTTTCATGTCATTGGTACATTGTACCGACCTTAAATTAGGAATGACAAAAAAGCTCGGTGGCTCGGAAAAAGTCCGAGCCAGGTCCGGCTTTGGGCTCGGTGGAACCGAGCCTCATTTTGAGGAGTCGGCCCAAGCCAGTGTGGCTCGCGGGTCGGCCCGTAAAAAAAAAAAAAAAAAACTTGCCCAACACTTTTTATTTTACACCATAAATTATCGGGGATGGATGGCTTAAATTAAGACAAATGATCACGATTTGTTTAACCAACTTATTCCTCTCATCATGAAACTAATAAACTAATTATAAGTGACAATTTTATCTCATAATTTATCAACTAGATTATTTTGGAAAATGTGTGATATTTGTTTGTTTAATATTTATTGCATTATTACTATTTCATTTATCTAAGTGCCTAAATATTTAAAGTTTTTTTCATTTACACACGTTTATTCTTTTATATTAACTATTGAGTGAAATTATTAGTGATTTATATTACTTGATTACATTTAAAAATTGAGCTAATTTCATCAATAGGCAATGACAACTAAAATTTGTAAGAAATTTCAAATCGGTTATTAAAAAGATTTCTCACTTTGTTATAATGGATAGTCACTCATTTAGTCATTTATAAATCTAACATATTATCATTAGGATATAAAGTGCCAAAAAAAAAAAAAAAAGCTCGGCCCGGGCTCAGCTTGGCTGACCCGCTAAGGCCCGGGCCGAGCCTCATTTTTTTTGGCCGTGCCCGGCTCGGGTTGGGTCGAAAAAAGCTCGGGCTCAGCTCGAGCTTTTTTTTCGGCTCGACTCGTTGACATAGCTATCTTAAATCATAATACATTCATTAGTTTACCTTTGTATATTTATATGTGTCATGCTATATTTATAGTTTTGTTGACAACTTTGTTAACACTGTGTAACGTGGTAGGGAATTTGACACCTTATATGAATAACACTGATTCAAATGAATGGTATGATGTTTTACATATCACGCAATGTCAACAAAAATGTACAATTTGAATGTACAAATACTTTTGTTGTGTTTATATGCTTTTGTTGCAACTTTTTATTCAGTGAACTTGAAAAGTGACTTTGGGTGTTTTTTATGGATATTATTGAAAGAAAAATGTATTTTAAATAGTGATATGATGAGAAGTACGTTGTTAAAAAATGAGAAAAAAAATTATTGATGTGATAAAAAAGATTATTTTATTGAAGAGTGAGTGATTCAAAATGAGTTTTGAAATAATATATATCTAAAAAAAATGTGTCAAACATGCTTAATTTTTTGGAAAATTGCATTAGCGGTCCCAAACCTTTTGATTTTTAGCAGATGTTACCTTAACCTTTAGTTGTACCACCAGAGGTCCCAAACCTTTCATTTTGTTGTAACTCTAAGACAAATGGATTGATTCCATTCATTTAATTGTTAGTTGATTAGAGAAATTGATTTTGATCAAATTTTAAAAGGACAAAATGGTAACATTGCTATTTTAACACAAAATAGTTAAAAAAAAAAAAAAGGAAAACAAAAGAGAAAACCCAAATTAAATCAACGCTATCCCCTCCTTCCATAACCACTGTCGCCTCCTTCCCTGCTCTCCTACAAGCCTCACCAAATGCCTCACAGCCCCCGCGTTCACTGTCCTCTTCTTATTCAACCTCACCGAGCATAACTTATATAGTGTTGTTAAAGTATCTTTTTTCCCTCTACTCAACCCATTTATGAGCAATGCAACTAATGAAGGTATTGCACCGCAAGCACCAATTGGCAATTTATTCTCTTCAATCAAAGCCAAGCTTATCAAAGCGCATGTTGCGTTTTGTTTGGAAGTCTTTGTGCCTGTTTTTAATATGTAAATTAAGGATTTTGCTGCACCTGCATCTATGTTCGAACTTTTTGGTTCTTTCAAGAAGTGAGAGATTAAATAAAGCTGTGGCTGTGTGTTCCTGAGTCATCGGATCCGAGCACCGGAGAAGCAGGATCAAAGCGGGTACTGCACCGAATTCTCTAAATAATGCCCTGATTATCAGCTCGATTTTTTTGCCAATAGTCTCAATTTAGCAGCCACTGACCTTTTAATTGCAACTGAGGACGATTCTAAAGGGTTGTGGAAGGAGGGGACGACGTTGATTTGGTTTGGATTTGGCGAGGTAGGGTGGGAATGGGAGTGGGAGTGGGAGTGAAAGGAAGATGATGAACATTTTTCTTGTGTTTTCCTTTTTTTTTTTTTTTTCTAACTATTTTATGTTAGAATAACAAAGTTATCATTTTGTCTTTTTAAAATTTGGTCAAAATCAGTTTCTCTAGTCAACAAATAGTTAAATTGATGGAATCCATCCACTTGTCCTTGCGCTACAATAAAATGAAAGGTTTGTGACCTCTAGTGGTACAAACTAAATGTTAAAGTCTATTAAAAATCGAAAGATTTGAGACCGCTGCTGCAATTTTTCCTAATTTTTTTTATTAATTATTATTTCACGTTCCACATGAAAGAAGTGAAGAAGAATTACTTTAAGAAAATCTCGATCAAATTTGGTTTGGATTGATTTTAATGTTTAACTTCTAATTTTCAAATAATCAATAGTTATTTTAGGGTTCTACGAAGAAGAAATTATTCTATCTTGGAAACTATTCTCAGCACAAATCTTTTAAGTAGATTTAGGGTTCTACGAAGAAGAAATTTTAGAGGTCTACAAAGGCAAAAAGACAGCAGCTTCAATAATTTCATACAAAGTTTGAAATATTTCGTATGAAGTCTGGTAAGACTGTATATAATTTTTTCTAGAACAATGACAATTGTTTACAAGATTCCCCTATGAGGGGAAGATAGAAGATGTGACTGTGATTGAGAAAATTCTTCAATCATTGACGTCGAAATTCAATTACGTTAGTTCAATTGAAAAATCTAAATATCTTGATTAATGAACAAAATGTCTCAGAAAACAGTACCTTTCTTTATCCTTATATTGAGTTGTTGTCTTCGTCTTTTTCATTCACTTTATAACAATTGGTATCAGAGACAGATTAGAGAAAATAAGAAGAAAAGTGTATTGAAGAGAGAAAGTAGAAAGTTGCGGTGTATGTAATGACATTTGGACATTATGAATACCAGTGTAAATCCTATGTATATGTAGAATAATTCATTTTTATAACCTAAACTATTACATGGTGACATTGTATTATTGTTTCTAATTATCAGTGTGGAATCTTTTTTTAAAATTTTTAGGAAGTAGATGTGATTTTGGTGTATTGTGAAAAAATTAATTAAATTTTGAATTGTTGTTATGATACTTTTGAGTCACATGAAATAACACGGATTATTTTTTAAAGCTAGCTTAGGAGGGCTATTCATGCAATATTTATTTAAATATATAGATCTGTACTGCCAATAAATGGGTCGTTGTAGTATAGTGGTAAGTATTCCCGCCTGTCACGCGGGTGACCCGGGTTCGATCCCCGGCAACGGCGATTTTCCCTTTTTGCTAGATAAAATCGAACTGGACTTGGCCCACACATCTTTAGGTCCATTAACTCTTATAACAAATCGAGCTGGACTTGATTTTCTATTTTGCAAGATAAAATTGAACTGGACTTTCCCCACATATCTTCAGGCCCATTAAATTTTGCAACAAATCCAGCAAATAAGGATGAAACAGAAATTTAATATTACATTCAACCCCTGTTTGATTCCCATTATTTCAAAAACTCATTTTTTTTTTTCTCAAATTCATTTTCAATTACACATTCTTACAATAAAATATTTTACACGTAACATTCTTCAAAAACCCACCATTACAAAACTCATTTTGGTGAAATAATTGGCAGGGGGACTCGAATTGAAATCCAAAATTAAGAATGTCGTTCAGAATTTTCCATCTGTAGGAACCGTAAGTTCGATGCAATTTGAATTTTTGTTCCACACATCTTATCGACTCCTTCATTATATTCTCAACCGGAAAATATTCATTTAAAGAAGCAGCAAAATCTTTAAATTGCAGGAGAAAAGCACAAGTTTGGGTAAAATCCGCTATGAGTTTCAACTGACTTAGAAAATTGACAGCTTTTGTCCTATTTCATATAATTTAATGTGTTTCGATAGAGTCCATTTCAATGTATGGATTCAGAAACTTGGAATAAAGAGTAAATATATGGTATCAGTAAACACAACAAAAACTTAAAAGCAATATCTAATATATCAAAACTATGAAAAATAACAATTCATAACTCTACTTTCTAAAAGGGAAAGGCTATAGATCTGATCTCTGATATAAACACCAAGTAAAAACTGGGGGAAAAAAAAAATTAATGAATTAACAAAATCAGATTGTTCCATCTTGATTGCTGCATTGACTGGATCATTAGGATCGTTCATAAATCTTTTCCAAAACCAGTGATCTCTCCAGACTTGTGTCATATCTTCAATAGGAATGTTCTTCGTCTCAGGCACGAAGAAGTAACAAAAGACGGTCATCAGCACCACAAAGAATGCGAAGAAGATGAAGAGACCAAACTTCATTGTGCACAGCATCGAAAGGAACACTTGAGCTATTAAGAATGTGAAGAACATGTTTACTGCAACGTTGACACTCTGACCAGCTGACCTGATCTCCAATGAGAAAATTTCACTTGGATAGAGCCATCCCAACGGTCCCCAAGACCATGCAAAACCAGCAACATAGATGCAGATGCATATCACCACCACTATGGCAAACCACTGTGGTAGCTGCGTCACATCTCCCGTCAAACCAAATTTGGCCCCAATAAGAGCTGCAACTGCAATCTGTATCGTCAAGAATCAGCAAAAGATTACATTAGCAACGACCATGTATAATTAATATGACTGCAAGTGGATTAAAAATGAGTTGATGCATTACCTGAAAGATGAGCATTTGGACGCCTCCTTCAAGAAAAAGAGTTCTTCTTCCCCACTTATCAGCAAATGCAACAGATACTAAAGTCGCCAAGACATTTACGATGCCAGTAATAACAGCTGACATTAGAGAAGCATCACTTCCAAATCCAATGGTTTTAAAGAACACAGGGGCATAGAACATAACCACGTTGATTCCACTAAGTTGTTGGAAGAAAGGGATCAAGATGGACATAACCAACTGAGGACGATAGCACCTCCTCTTTAAGATATTTTGCCATGGATTCTGCACTAGTCTTGCTTCATTCTTGGCAGCAAGAATATCAGTGAATTCAGCATCAACGTTTTCAACTCCACGAATGCGCTTGAGCAGTGCTTTTGCCTCTTCTTCCTTTCCCCTATCGACAAGAGAGTTTGGGGTGTCGGAGAGGAAAAAAGACGAAATGACGATGATGATGGCAGGAGCTCCAGCCAGTCCAAGGCTGAGCCGCCACCTTCGATCTTAGCAAAGAAATAGTTCAGCAGGTTGGCTACCAGAATTCCAATTGTGATCATCAATTGGAAGCTGTTTTCGCGCGTTTTTGCAACCCGCCAACAATTACGAGAGAGAGAGGGGTCAGACGATTGTGTAAGGAACAGACCTCTTGAGACAAAGTCCCAAAAAGGGGTGCGTATGCCAGTGAAGGATTACAATTGAGAAGTAGACAAAACGCCTCCAAGGGGCGCAAGCACACGAGTACTGAAAAAGGATTAAATTTAAACTAAGGAATAAAAATTACATGATCTCTTGTAGAGAGTTTTTGATTCGGTCCTTTCTTCTATGACGTTACTTCCTTTTATACTTTTTGAGCATCCTTTGGTTATCGAAACTGCTCAGACTTGTTCCATATCCTTCGCAACCGTCCACTCTTTTAGTGAGTAACCGCTTGTTTGGGGAGTAGTTGCTTAGTAACCGTTGCCACTACCCTTGCTGCTTCCTGGATCGTGGGATCGTGCCGGGTTCACTTGCCAACCGCTTCCAGACCATATCCTTTAGACTTGTCTGATCCTGGGCGACTTGGGGTTCTGGGCGACAATGAGGCTGTCGTCCTGGGTGATTGTCCAGTACTACATTCGTTCGGCTCCTGGGCGTCCTATAGTTTTGGGCGATAGTATTCCTCTGCTCTTGGGCTTCCAATCTTCAAGCTTTTCCACAGGCTCTCAGTTTGGGCTTTTCTTCTTGGGCCTTTTAGTTGACTTCCATTGGGTCTTTATCTTGGATTTCCCTCCATTGGGTCTTTATCTTGGATTTCTCAATTGGACTTCCCTTTGATTTTGGGCTGCATTTTAGTGTGTCAACAATTACCCCCCAATATGGCAGAATTAATACTAACCATTAATTTTGCCATATTCATTCTGTATCTTTCCCGCAATTTTTGAACTTCCCCAGAATTTCAATCGTCGCTTGCGTTTTAGTGCCTGAAAGGTTGCGACGTTATAAACCCTTAAAACCCCAAAAGTACGCGGCATTCTTTTCATTTGCATCTCTGCGGCATTACGTCTTTCTCTCGCCATTTCACCGTCTCCATTGCGGCAACCTTAGATTAAACCAGACAATCTTCGAGAGCAACTCACTTTCTGTGCCATAATGACTACTTCTCAAACTCCTTCGGACAATGTTTTCAGTTTTGAGGATTTCCAAACCCTCCTCGCAAGACCATATGTGAACCCGTCTTTTCTTTCACAATCCAATGCTGACCGCAACGAGTTTTATCTGGGTCCGTCGTTTAATGATGCTGAAGCCGTCGAACGGGCTGCAGTCGGTCATTTATTCCCGTGCTCTGAAGATCTCCCTTTCTCGCAATCTTTGCCATTGAGGCCGATCCATGATAGAGGTATTCGCACTTGGCCTAAAACTGATGCATCTTTCCGTAGGTGGCATGCACGTATGGTGGCTCATGGTCCCACCAAATTAATTTTTGAACGTGCTAAAATTTTGGACCTATTGGAGATCACCCTTTTTCCCCCAACGTATGACCCTGTGCTTTTTCCAATCGCACTAAGTTTTTGGTCCCCTGAGTTCAATACCTTTGTTTTTCTTCTTGGTCCCATGACCATTACTTTGAGGGACGTTGGGGCTTTGCTGAATCTTCCGCCTTTGGGCGATACTATTTTTCCTGGTATGCTAATTTCTGGTGCTGCCCCAAAATTTGATAAAAAACTTACTGAGTCTTATTCGAGTATGCAGGGCAGTTATGTCACTGCCGTATCTGAACCTGGCCATTCTGAGCGAGTCGCTTTTCTCCAAGTCTGGCTTTGTAAATATGTTCTCTGTGTCCCCAGCTTGAAACCCTCCATGAGCTACCTACCTCTATCTCATGAGTTGGCTCGGGGTAGATCTTTGAACTTATGTTCGTTCCTCCTGGCGCTCTTTAGAGGGGCATGGCCATGCTCCAATTCCAACTGAAAAATAATCATCTCCCACTGGCAGGCGGGCCTTTATGGCTGTGCTCCAATGTGGTTGAGCTCTTGATTTTCCCTCAAACATGGGTATTCCACTTTTCTCCCCCGCGAGGTTACCGTTTATGGGCTTTTATTCATCAACTGAGCCCTGTAAACATGTCTATGAGAGACATTTTCACTTTCTTCCACACTTTGAATTCAACCTTTCGTTCTCCCTTTTTCTTCTGAGTCAAGATTCCTCCTTTTGTGCGGCCTCCCTCTACTTTGGCCGAGGCGGATGCATTTCTGCCTGTTTGGTTCAATTTTTGGTAGGGAGAGAATTGTTCCATGACATTCTGATAGGAACCAATGCTAAGGCGGGGTAGAGATATATGCACCCCAAATTTTTGCTCACCAGCTTGGTTTTGGCCAAACATGGCCTATCCTCTTTGCTACTCATATTGTCAGCTCTCTTCTACATCCTCAACAAAGCAGAAGCCCAAGCCATAGACTCCCGTAATGAACTTTTGGCAATCGGCTTTACTTTTGCTCCCTTTAATCCTACTGCCGTTACTCATCCCCTTTTTGACCAACTGTGGCCATCAGTGAAGAGAAGGTTGCTTTCAACTGATGCGAATCGCGCTTTCCACCTCCTGGATAGACAGGGTACTGTTCCCATTCCCACTGCGTCCCCTTCTCGTTCTACGCGCTCTGCTCTTTCATCCCCAACCTCGAAGCCTACCGTTTTTAAAGGTGCTCCCAGTCGCAAGCGGCCAGCTGCGACTGTAATATCTCTGCAGCATGATGGTGATGATGATGAGCTCCCCTCGTCATAAGGATAAAGGTAATTGAACTTCACTTACTGCACAAGTTGTTTCTTTTCATGCGATAATGATTCCTTTTTTTAAAAAACAAAAAAAATCTTTCCAGAAAGATTCAAATTCCCCTTCCAAGGCTATAGTTTTGGCAGATTCTTTTTCATCCCTTCTCGTTAAGGCTGCGTCGCCCGAGCATCAAGCTCCAACAACATCATCATCCACTCCCCTTCCTCAGGGTGTCGACCCCCTAAGCGTGGAACTAGAAGGTACTGCTTACTTTTGAGTCCTTGGCCTTTCTTTATCGCTGCTGTCTCATTTATTTACTGCGGTATGAAATGTGCAGAGATTCTGGCGTCTTCGTCTGGTGGGGAAGGTCCTTCTTGTCCAGCTAAAGGGCAATCTCCTCAAGTGATGGAAGAAATAAAGGGAGCGCCTGAATTTCCAACCACCGGCGATGAGGTCTTTTTATTACGCTCTTATCCCTGATTTTACTTTTTCGTGTAGAAACTTTCAATATTGGTAACTTCTTTTTTGCAGGAATCTGATAGAATTCTTAACTCTATCCAAGACTTACTCACCTCTTGGGCGCGCTTGAAAACATCTTCTGCATCATCTTCCATCCTTGCGAACGAGAACATGACACTTTTCAAACAGGCATTGTTTGAGTATGTTTCCTTTATGGATCTGGATGTCGGTCGTGCCGGCGCTGCTCAGCAAAAGGCCAAGCTATATATGTTGAGTGCGAACCTACTGCAAGTACTTTCGCTCCCATCGCTCGGCATTTCTACTGATTTTAACGTGAAGCTGAGGGTTCTTCCCGCCGACATCGTTTCCTTGTTGGCCAAGAACGCAGAATTGAAGACCAGAAGTGCCCAATATCTTCGCTCTTCTTCTGAGAAAGAGTCCTTGCTCCAGTAAATTGACAGGAACCATGCTGATTTGACTGAGGTCTCTTCGGAGCTTGTAGTGGAAGACTCTTTGATGTTAAACCTGGCTGCTGAAAATGAAATGGAACTGCAGCGAAAATGAACTTTGCATGCTGAGATGGCTGCTAAGAGTCGTACTGCATCCCAAGGAATTGCAAAAACCAAATCCCTATTGGAGCAGTATCAGAAGTTGGAGGTTGATGATGATTTAGTGAAGGAGTTATGTATCCTTTCCTCTGGGCAGGGCGAAGAGTGGGATAGGCTTAGGCAACAGATGCGCTCAGCTTGGGGCGATTTGTAATTGAACATTTACTTGTTCCTAATTTTTTTTCGTAATTTTTTTGCGCGACTGCCTTAATTTTATGTAATCTGATCTTATTCATCGTCGTTAAATGAATAGTTATTTTGATGTGGCGTTTATCCTTGATCGCCGACTTTCTTCGTACTCAGTCTTTGTTCCAACATTCATGCATATTCTCTTGGCATTTGAATTTTCTTCCCTAAATCTTTGGGTCATATTGGTTTCACTCATTGGTCATAAATATGACCTTCCATATTCTGGCTTTTGATCTTCCAGCCCCTATAAATATGCCTGTTTATACTCATCATTTTTCATCCTCATGCCTTCCCAAATTCAATTTCTCACCCTCAGAGCTTCCTGCCACTAAAGCATGGCACTCCGATCGTTTCCCGACAATTTTTCCTTCTATAGGGGTGGGTTTCTCGATTAACCTCCTTTGTTTTGACATCACTTTTGGTATGGGAGGTATGGGAAATGTCAAACCGAGGCAGAATTTTTTGCCTCGATTTGCTTGTTGAGAGTGCTTCTCTCCGCCTACTATTGCAGCAATTCTTTTAGGAAGGCTGTAGGGGACATTTCACTCTCTTAGTTGGCCATGGATTGAAGGGTTGCTTCTCCTCGTCTACATTGCACAAATTTCGCTTTGGAGGTTGCAGGGGCAGTTCACCCTCTTACGGCCATAGACTGAAGGGCTGCTTCTCCTCGCCCACCATTGCAGCAATGCACTTAGGAAGGTTGTGGGAGCTGTTGGCCCTCTTATTCGGCCATAGACTGAAAGGCTGGCCGTCCTGGTTTCACTCTTTCTGTTCCTTTCAATCAGAAGATAATTTGTAGCGTGGTCCTCGCCTGTATTTTGGCATGGTCTTTAATTCTGTAAATAATGGTTTGGTAAGAGAGCACTGATAATAAAGGACTTTGTATTGAATATGCCTTGTTCTCTCAGACTTTACTTAGAACATGACTATCGTTCCCAATTTTATTTACCGCCATCTTCGGCATGAATACATCGCAATCGCAATTTTACCACTTACGCATCTAGTCTGTTTATTTTGCTATCAGAACGTGATCGTCCAATTTGTTAACTGCCATCGCTTGGCATGGTTATACTATGATTGCGATTTTATCACTCCAATTGTTTAATCTTTTCACTTTCCCAAAGGGATGGAACATATCTCTTCAGGTACTTACCATTAATAATCTTATATGCCTAGTCCCATCTAAATCTTCCAAGTGATAAGCTCCATTAGGCAGTACACTCTTTACTCTATACTGCCCTTCCCAATTTGGCGACGATTTGCCATATTTTGGGTCTTTACTATCCAAAGGAAGCACTGCCCTCCAAACTAATTCGCTTGCATTAAAAAACTTGGCTATAACTTTCTTTTTGTAAAATCTAGCCACCCTTTGTTTCTGGACTTGCAACCTGTCTAGCACATCTAACTTCAATTCGTCCAACTCTAGTAAGTTTTGAGTCAACGATTCTTTGTACTCATTCTCGCTTAATTCGTACTGCTGACGCACCCTTATTGGGGGTGGGGGTGGGGGCGGGGGGTGTGATTGCACGTTATTTCTACGGGCTATACAGCCTCCTGCCCATAAGTGATTTGGAAAGGCGTAATGTTGGTGCTTGAACGGGGCGATGTTCTGTAAGTCCATAAAGCCTTGTTCAAGCATTCGTGCCAATTTCTGGCGTTTTCATCTATCATCTTCCTTATGATAGATTTCAGAGTCTTGTTACATGATTCTGCCTGACCGTTTGATGAGCGTAATATGGTGTGGAGTTTACCAATTTAAGTCCAAATTCGCTCAGAATTCTCTTCACCTGATCTCCATTTAGGGAAGTCCCATGATCTGCCATTAAAGTTTGTGGGATCCCAAATCTGTAAATGATATGGCCTCGGACAAACTCTATGATATTTTTCTGGGTGATTTCCTTTAGAGGGACTGCCTCAACCCACTTGGTGAAAAAGTCCGTGGCGACTATAATAAATGTGTGTTGTTTGGATGATGGAGGGTAAATATTTCCTATCAAATCTATCGCCCAACCTTTGAACAGCCAAGGTTTGATAATGGGTGCCATGTTGCTTGCTGGTGCCCTCTGTATTGGACCGTGTTTTTGGCACGCTAAACAACTTTTTGCATATTAAACACATGATTCACCCATCTCTTTGGCCAAAAATATCCACTTCTAATAATTAGCCATCTCATCTTTTGGCCAGCCTGATGGGCTCCACATATCCCTTCATGCACTTCGGCCATAATTGTCTTAGCCTCTTGCAAGTTCACGCATTTTAATAACACACCATCAGAACGTTTTTTGAATAATTCTTCGTCTATTAATGCATAGTTCAATAAACGCAATTTCGTTCGTCTATCAATTCGCCCATCAAGCTCTTTGAAGGACTCTTTAATCTCATCTATCCAATCCAGTGCGATCCCATCTTCTATGCATTGAATTTCCGTTTTCCTTGCCCTCCGCTGAACAACGGGCAACATAGTTCCGTATTTGTAGGTAGATTCTCAACTTATCGCCTTTGAATAGCCAGAAGCCAACTGGGCCAACTCGTTGGCCATGTCATTGTATATTCTATTGACACATTGAAGCTCTACTTGGTCAAATTCTTCCAACAACTTCTTGGGCGATTTCGTATAAACTTATGATAGAATCACTTTGGCATTTGAAGTCACCGGTCAATTGATGAATCACCAATTGAGAATCGCCCCTGACGATTACGTTCTTTACTTTCATATCTACCATCAATTCCAAGCCTACAATTAAGGCTTCGTACTCGGCTTGATTATTAGTACAGATTCTGTCCAAGGTGAATGCGAACTTATAGCAAACCCCTAAAGGATTTATCAAAGCCACTCCTACCCCTGCTCCTTTAGAAGTTTTCGATCCATCAAAATATAAAACCCATGGTTTTAATTCAAATGAATCAACCTCAAGTTCTAGTTCGTTAGGCACGTCTAGGCATGGATGATCGGCCAGAAAATTAACCAAGGCCTGATTTTTAACTGCCTTTTGGGGCACATATTTATTTCGAATTCCGACAGTGCTAAAGTCCAAAGACCCACTCGTTGGTGTAAAATAGGGCGAGAAAACATGTATTTGAATAGATTAACTTTGGAAATTAGATAGACTGTTACAGGCCGTAAATAGGCCCTTAATTTTGTACATGTGAAGTATAATGCGAGACACAACTTCTCGATAGCAGAATAATTACATTCACATTTGGTTAACCGTCTACTTAAATAATAAATCGCCATTTCTTCGCCAACTTGGTCTTCTTGTGCGACCATCCCCGCTATCGATTCTTGTTCAGCCGACACGTACAATTTCATCGGCCGCCCTTGGATTGGTGACACCAACACCGGTGGGCTTGTTAAGTATGTCTTCAGGCTTTCGAAAGCCTTTTGATGTTCTTCTTTCCAGACGAATTCGTCTTGATTTTTCAGCTTTAGGAGAGGCGAAAACGCTTTCGTTCGCCCTGCACAATTGGATATAAAGCGTCTTAAAAAATTGATTTGGCCTAAAAACCTTTGCAGTTCCTTTTTATTACTAGGAGCCTTAGCCTCTAAAATGGCCTTCGCTTTATTCTTATCAAGTTCGATCCCTCTTTTATGTACCAGGAATCCAAGGAAATTTCCTGCATTCACGCCAAACGCGCATTTCAAAGGGTTCAATCTTAGTTTATGCTGCCTCATTCGTTTGAATGAACATCGCAGTTGTTCAAAATGGTCTTCTTCTTTAACAGATTTGACCACTACATCATCTACATAAACTTCCACAAATTTGCCTATCATATCATGAAAAATGAGATTCATTGCTCTTTGATAAGTTGCCCCTGCATTTTTTAGTCCAAATGGCATTACTACCCACTCAAAGCACCCTAAAGACCCAGGGCATCTAAAGGCAGTTTTGTGTACATCTTCGTCGGCTATGTAGATTTGATTATATCCCGAATATCCATCCATAAAAGAGTACATCACATGTCCTGCAGTCGAGTCTACTAGAGAATCTACTGTAGGCATTGGATATTCGTCTTTGGGAGTAGCCAAGTTCAAATTCCTGAAATCTATGCATACCCTCAACTTGCCATTCTTTTTTAATACTGGCACTATATTAGATAACCACTCCACATATCTGGTCGTTCTAATAAAACCCGCTTTTAGTAATCGCTCTATTTCTTTTTTGATCTCTGGCAATACATTGGGGGCGAAACGCCTAGGAGGTTGCTTATGAGGCTTAAAATTTGGTTTAGTCGGCAACCTATGTTCTACTAAGTTCTTATCCAAACCAGGCATGTGTTCATACTCCCAAGCAAAACAGTCTTTATATTCTTTCAATAAAGCGATTAATCTGTTACTAACCTCGTGAGGCAGCATTTGGCTAACGAACGTTGGGCGATCCTCTCTTTCCTCACCAATGTTAACCTTGACCAAGGGGTCTTGAGCTTGCGCATATCCTGACTTAGGGATCTTCGTTGCCTCATCATCCACGTCGCTCAGAGAGTTTTGCTCTTCCAGGCAATCCACTTTATGAACTTCCCAATCCAAGCTCTGCTCCATTTCGGACACCATCAATTTGTCCTTTAGCATCTTTAACGCCGCTTCTTCTTTCTTCATACATTCACACTCTTTATTGAAAGTCATCAACTTGGCTCTGAAGGCCTGAACTTCGGCCTTTTGTTTTTGTTGCCGAACATTCATTTAAGGTTGTTTAGCTTCTTTTTTGCCAATTACTGGCTCTTCCAAGACCACTATGTTTGGCCTCATTTGATTAAACATTTCAGTGAGTGAATCCATTGAGAAAGGCTCTTCGCTTTGGGCAGTAATTTGAGTTTCTTCCCCATCTTGAACAACTCTGACAGGCCCATAATTCCCTTCATACATGAACCTCTCCACTGAATTGCTTCCGCCACAAAGGGCCTATGATCTGCCTGTACCACATCTGCTTCCCCTTTGTCGTTCCAGAAGACTAAGCATTGATGGAGTGATGAGGGAATACATCGACTGCCATGGATCCAGTCTCTTCCTAGTAGCACGTTGTAGCTGGTAGGACCGTCTATCACGAAGAAAACAGTAGTCCTAGTGGTTGTCCCTACAGTTATGTCCAGTGGCATAACTCCTTTTGCTGAAGTTGCCCCACCATTAAAACTTGTAAGAATGACTTCCGTTGGGATCATGTCGCTTTCTGTCTTAGCAAATTTCCTCATCATCCTAGCTGGAATGGTGTTTATAGCCGCTCCATTATCAATAAGTACTTTTACTATTGGTACACCATTAACCAAGGCTTTGACGTACAGTGGCCTTAAGTGTTTGGTTAACCTCATCGCTGGTTTGTTGAAGATGACTTTTTCAGCAGCGTCTATTTCCACTTCCTGCCTATTTTCTGGCGGGCTATCTCTTGGTGATAGATCAACGTGCAGCACATCGGACTGAGCTTTCTTTCCTTGGGTCCCTTTCTTCTCTTTTTCCAATATTTCTTCCTCAGTTACCCAATTTGTAGGAGGAGGCATTATTCTAGGGGGTGATCCATATTTTTCAGAGCGAGGTACCCTCTTTTTTCCTTTTTGGCGTCCCATACAGCACATAGAAATCAAACGGTCGACCAGATGGTTCTCCCAATAGATCCACTTCGCGGACTCCTTCCTGGTGCAATTGTTTCAACAGGGTGTTGCGCGACACTCCCCTTTTCCGTCTCTCTGCTTCTAAATCAATCTCTTCTTCAACATCTGTCATACCATCGTTCTCGCCATCATCACACATTTCTCTGGAAGTCTGGCCTTCATCGCAGACTAGCACGCAGGCGTCTTCCTCATTATCCTCTTTTTCTTTGCTTTTGAACTCATCGGCCAACAAGTAGTTGTTAGCCAGGACAGGAGGTAATGTGCCAAACTGGATAGTTAGAGGTTGGTCGGGATCATCTTCATCTTTCCTGTCTCGCTCAAACTTCGATCTACCAGATGAGCTTTCCGGCAACTCTCCCATTGATTCACCAGTGCATGTTTCTTCGCTATCTTCAAAAACATTTTCGTTGGCTATTCTGAGCGTTTTGGGCGCTCTAGGGCGTGATTCTCCTTGCTGTTGCCTTATCATCCGCCCGTAATTACGTTGGTAACGCCTTTGTTGGGTTCTGGTCATTTCATTGAACGGCACTACCCTTCCTGTATTGTTCTGGAACGAATGCCATACATTGGGCTGGCGAGGCTGCGGCCTAAATGTTCTTCTTTGACCGGCCGACCCAAACCCCCTTTCTCTATGTAATCCTCCGTACAACGGCACCCTTCGCCCCCTGACAGGCTGAGCGACTGATACGAAATCAGGCCGATGATGGAATGGCCGTGTCATTGATGACCCTGTATTCGCCTTCAACTCGTGCTTACACCTGTCGCACAGAACATCTTCGCCCTGTTTGGGCTCCTTCCCTTTGATGCGTTCAAAAACGCTGGGAAGCGGCTTGTATTCTTCTTCTTCGTCATCAATCACCAGTTTAAACCTTGGCAATTTGTTTTTCAAGCCAGTCGTTATCATATTCATTGCTAGTGGCCGTGGGAACGGGTCTTCATCCACCGCCATCTTCTTCTTTTCTTCGAACGTAATTCGTCCTGATTCGATAGCATCCTGCAACACATGGCGAAAAACCATACAATAATTAGTCGCATGTGACCATGCATTATGCCATTTACAATACTTTTTACCCTTAATTTGTTCAGAGTCTGGTAATTTGTGTTTGTCGCTCAACCTTATCTGCTTATCCTTATATAATTTATCGAATATAAGATCAGCTTTGGTTATGTCGAACGAGAATGTTCGCGTTTTTCTGTTTTCACCTTTTGCAGGTTCATCTTTGCCTACTATTTTTGGCTTAACTAACATAGGACAAGTATATGCTTCTCCTTTTACTAACTCAGCCAAGCATATTTCGGTCTGGTCATAATAACCATCATCGATAGTATGAACATTGAAATTCGGGTCTTTATAATAAGTCCCTTTACTGGAATTTTTCATTTGTTCTTCCTCTCTTACCAGTCGCTCATATCTAACGACATTCGCGCTAAGTTGGAATAAATCTGGGAATTCTCTATCCTGGAATTTCTTCTTTAGATCAAAGCTTAAACAACTTTGTGCGATTTTGACAAATTCCTTTTCTGGTAATGGCACGAAGCATTTACTTCTGGCCGTTTTGAACCTTTGTAGGAAATTTTCTGCCCATTCGTTAGGCAATTGACGTAAATTCGCCAAATCGGCCAGTGTAACTTCAGACTCAGTTTTATAAAATTGAGCATGGAATAATTGCTCCATTTGCTGCCAAGTTTGGACGGAGTTTGCTGACAAATTAATGAACCAAGAAAAAGCTACCCCTGTTAAGGAACTTGGGAACAACCTCAACTTATGGTAATCATTCACCTCACCACTTTGCAACGTGAATCTCCCTACATGTTCTAGTGTAGATACTTCTCCTAGGCCAGTGAATAGTGAGAATTCCGGTACTTTGTACCCTCTAGGCCATGGATATGCCTGATCTATCCAATCAGGATATGGCTTGGTGTAAATTGGCCTAATCACCGGACGTACCCCAACTGTCATTTGATCTTGCACTATTTCCATAATTTGGTTTCTTAGCACGGCGTTAGGGTCATATGGGTTTCCCATTGGCTGATTTACTGGCTGATTCGTGGGAGGTCTAGTGGTCTGCCCTTGATTGGCCATAAAAGTGCCATTATTTAGGTTGTTATGACCGGTAAACTGAGTGTTTAAACCGTCATTCGTACTCAACCCGTTCTGTCCATTATTTGGGACATTGTCTCTCATGGTGGTACTACCCCCAGGTTGGACGTAGTGTTACCATTATTCACGTTTATGGTTCCATTTCCCCTTGGGCTTGAAGTAGAAGGGCCGAAAGGTGGCTCTAAATTTGGGCCGGAGTTTACACCAAGAGAATTGTATGGCGAAGTATGCCCCACAATAGTCCTAGATTGGAAGTGATTATCTATATGCATAACATGTTGACATATTTGGCCTACCAACTTATTCATGATTTCATTCAACGTATTTAGTAGTTTAGCCATATTATCAAAATGCCTATTCTCGTTCTGGGTAAACTTCTCCATATTATGAATGCTACGTAGATTTACCTGTTCAACGACATCCTGCGTGAGTTCTCCCAGCAATGCACGCATTGTGCGAGGGCTCAATTCTGTCATTGGCTCGTAGCAGCTGTGACTGATTGGACTTTGTCCATCTGTCTATGGAGAGTGTTGTTGCTCCTCGTATCGCTCAACCACAGACTGGACTACTCATTGACTTGCTGGTTCTTTATCGGAATTTTTATGAGGCATGATATCTTTTTTCTTTTTGTATCTTCACTTACCAAACACCAACTATCCCACTGGGCGTGCCAAATTGTTTTCACGCGTTTTTGCAACCCGTCAACAATTACGAGAGAGAGAGGGGTCAGACGATTGTGTAAGGAACAGACCTCTTGAGACAAAGTCCCAAAAAGGGGTGCGTATGCCAGTGAAGGATTACAATTGGGAAGTAGACAAAAACGCCTCCAAGGGGCGCAAGCACACAAGTACTAAAAAAGGATTAAATTTAAGCTAAGGAATAAAAATTACATGATCTCTTGTAGAGAGTTTTTGATTCGGTCCTTTCTTCTATGACGTTACTTCCTTTTATATTTTTTGAGCATCCTTTGGTTATCGAAACTGCTCAGACTTGTTCCATATCCTTCGCAACCGTCCACTCTTTTAGTGAGTAACCGCTTGTTTGGGGAGTAGTTGCTTAGTAACCGTTGCCACTACCCTTGCTGCTTCCTGGATCGTGGGATCGTGCCGGGTTCACTTGCCAACCGCTTCCAGACCATATCCTTTAGACTTGTCTGATCCTGGGCGACTTGGGGTTCTGGGCGACAATGAGGCTGTCGTCCTGGGCGATTGTCCAGTACTACATTCGTTCGGCTCCTGGGCGTCCTATAGTTTTGGGCGATAGTATTCCTCTGCTCTTGGGCTTCCAATCTTCAAGCTTTTCCACAGGCTCCCAGTTTGGGCTTTTCTTCTTGGGCCTTTTAGTTGACTTCCATTGGGTCTTTATCTTGGATTTCCCTCCATTGGATCTTTATCTTGGATTTCTCAATTGGACTTCCCTTTGATTTTGGGCTGCATTTTAGTGTGTCAACAGAAGCAAACATTAAAAGTTCCACGATAATTGTATGGAGACATCTCTGATAGATAAAGAGGCACTGACTGCATAGTTAACAGAATCAAACAGAAATTAGGAGCCTGTTTGGTATGACTTAAAATCCAATTAAAATTGAAAATATGGCCGTTATTGGGTCCCACCCGTATAATAAAAGTCAACAATAACGGCTATATTTTCAATTTTAATCTGATTTTAATCTCTACCACACACCCTCTAGATGAATTATTCCAACTTTTACATTAACAAGAAGAGTAAACTCCGATACAAATTAACTAAGTTACCTGGTTGGCAAAGCCAACGCCAATGCCCAATAAAACACGGCCTATGATTAGCATACCGACGTGCACTGCCGCAGCATTGATGATGGCACCAACCAAGAAAATTATTCCACCAAGCATCATCGACTTTCTCCGACCAAATTTCTTGGTCATTGTTGATGCAAAAAAGGACGCTGCAAGGGCAGCCAGGTAGAGCGACGAAGTAAAAAGTGTCAAAATCTGGCTGTCAAACTTGCAGTATTGATTAGTTGATGTATAATCCATCTGTTTATGGTAAACAGACGGAAAGAATTTCTCCAGAAAAGGCGCCATGGAAGTAACTCCACCTGCATCAAGAAAACCAAGAAACTTAAACCGGAATTCTTCTTGAATAATCAAAATTGTGAAAAAGAATTACAAGATAAATTTTTATACCTGATATACCAATATCGTATCCAAAGATTAATCCTCCCATAGCTGCAGCCATTAATGTTATTACTGTAAGTGTTATGCCCTAGGTCCAATCAACTTTGGACATAAACACTTTTAATGTATATATAACCGATGCATATTTATGACAATATCTATTATTTAATTCAATTAATATTCTAATTAATTAAATAATAGAATCCGTAGATTCAAGTATTGATGATTTGTTAATCACAAGGAGTTGTGATTGTGAGATACAAATTACATATGACTGAATCTTAAATCGTCCGTGGTCGTATGTAATAACGGGATACGGATATCGTTATTACGGATAGACCATCACGTGTGGCATTTCTTACTTATGAAGTAAGTAGTTGATCTCACAAGCTAAAGTGTAGAGACACTTGAATGAACACTTGAATGTTTTGTTATAGAACAAAACATTGGAGACCCGCTGAGAGATTCCACATGGAAAACTATCTGAGTGTCAGTGGTTAATCTCTAACGTTCGGTAGTGGAATTGGTCCTTTGACTTGAGGTCATCATAGTGCCTTATGTGAGGACAGTCATGCTTTGGTGATGTCGGATGTTGCTCTGCCAAGGGTCGCTAATACGGCATCGTTCGGGTATGTCAATAATCATATGAAGGTTGTGAATGATCAATAGAGGATTCGTCACTCTTAGATAGTAAGAGATTATGATCTACATTTCATCCAGTTAAGTTGATAATGAAATCCTTGGCCAAGGTGAACTCATAAGTCGGAAAAGAGTTTTCGACTTACATTGACTTAACAGTATGATAAAAGATATGATCGATAATTGAGATTGACACACGTCCATATCTCGTAATTGATCGGATCATATTGACGAAGGGATTATAGTTTCACGATAAACGAACAAGTTTGGTTTTGTCATGTCACGTGACATTTCCCGTCACATGTATTGCCCTGACACATTGCTAGATGTCAATCTGGGACAACGAATGTAAATTGATGATAAATTAAAATGGGTATTTTAACTTATCAGTTTTTATTAGATCAAAATAATAATTCACGTCGTTAGACATCGTGATCGGGAACCTAATGGGTCACACACAAAAGAGAATCAGAAGAATGAGATTTACCAATTAATTAATTGACAAATGTTGGATAATTAATTAATTGGGTTGCTTATTAATAGACCCGAAATGGACCGGATTTAATTAATTTGATTAATTAAATGTTGGACCGGGTTAAGTTAAGAGATGGGCCATCCCGTTTGGACTTATATTAATAGGCTGCTAGGGTTTGAAAAACCTAATGAATTATTCATTATTCTTGCTAGCACGACAAAAGAAAACCCTAGCCGTCATTCTTATTCTCTGTGTGGATCACCATTGGAGGCTGGACAATTGGACAACTTGGATTGTAGATCGTGATCATTGGAGTTCGTGAATCAGCAAAAGAATTTGCAGAATTCATCAAGGTATTATTCTAAACACAGTTTCTATCTAAACACAATGTAGATCCTTGTTTGGGAATCGAAACTTGCTTTACTTCCGCTGCGCATGATTAAGTAGGTTCCCAACAGGCACCACCACTGCCGGCCCGGCTAACCGCAATACGAACACCACCCATCTCTGAATGCAGAACACCGAAAAACAAAGATAAAGCAAAGATCAAATTGTGTTGAAAACTCGAAACTGCACTGGTATATATAGAGAATTGAGGGGTGAAAAAGGCTAGTTTGTTTAGGAGTATAAAACAGATAGACACTGGGATTCCGACATGGAACATGACTGGGATACCTATTTTTTGGTGTTTATCCAAATCCTGATCGAACAAGAACTTAAACCATTTTAGGTAATTGATCCATTGCTGCTTTCCGAAACAGTTCATGTTTCCATAAAAGAACGCCTATCCTTTTGAATGTATTAATATAAATCATTAATTTCTCTAAAATCTCTTTTGGAAATTTTTCTATTTTACTTTTATTATTTCATTTAGTATTATCATTTTAATTATAATCTTAATGTCTTTTTTGTTTACAAGGAGTTCAACAAGTAGTACAATAATTGTTGGGAAAAATTCATTTATCCTACTTTTACTTTACACTATTTCAAAAATGACAAAACAACTTTCACATTTCAAAAATCAGATATATATAAAGATAATTATATATAATATAATTAATTAACCCACCCACCCCCACCATACCTACCACTCTGGCGATCGCTCCGACAACTATTCCGGCGATCGTTCCAACGACTACTCCGATTTCGGTGACCGTTCCAGCGACTGTTCCGACGACCATTCCGATGACTATTCCGGTTATCATTGATGGTCACAGTCCAGGTCACAGGTCATTAGTCACAGCTCAGGTTACAAATCACAACGCATTGTTATTTTTTTTATAATGATTGATAACATGATAAAGCTAATGTTTCAAATTTTTGTTAATAGTCATGAGTTATTTTCAAAGAGTCACGACACATGTCACAAAATATATTCACACTTTTGTTCATAATCTCGTGTTATTTTCAAATGGTTACAACATATGTCACAGAATATTTTTGCACATGGCTCCGATTCTTGCTGATAGTCACATGTTTATATTAAATGGTCACAGAACGGGTCACACAATATTTTTGCACATGGCACAGGTCACAGCATAGGTCACAACACAAAACTCAAGTCACAGCATAGGTCACAACACATGGCTCAGGTCACAGCACATGTCTCCAATCACAGCACATGTCTTGGGTCACAGTATTGGTCACAGAGACCAAGCCCCATCTCATCCCACCCACAACCATCGCTAAGACTGCCACCACCACGACCACCATCGTCAAATGCACAGTACATACAACACCACCATCACATCCAACATAACATCTGCCACCGTTGGATCCAACAATCGCCGTCACCTAAATACACCCATAAATTCACATCAGATCTGGATCACATATACAACCGAGACCAATTCCTAAAACACAAAAGACAGACCCACCACCCAAACACCATTAAAATCATAGATCCACCACAACCACAAAATAACACCACTGTACACCGCTCACAACTCACAACTCCAGTAGGAGAGTAGGTGGTAATGGTAAACTTCTGGTCGCTCTGGTAGTCTCTGTACAACAGATCTATTCCAAACAAAAACCAGATCAGACAATAATTTCTCTGAAAACCAAAAAGTTACACGATCGCAAAAAATAAAAGTAAATAACCCGTAGTTGAAATTTAGAACGCAACCTCGAGCCCTTTTGCCAATATTTGAGTAAAGCCCTAGACCCTTGCCCATGATTTTTAACCCTAAAATTGAAGGGAAAAAAATTCACAGAATCAAAATGTAGAGAGCGAGAATGACTCTGTGAAGGAGAGGAATATATATTGAAAAAATGCCCTAATTTTGGTGATGTGCGTGATGGCAGGCGAGGCGGTGGCGGACAGATGAGTTTGTGGCAGAGATTGACGGTAAGAAGAGAGTGGAGATAGAAATTGCCTGCGTTGCACACGACGACGATGTCGCCGGTGAGGAGACGGAGAAATAGAGTCCGCCGTTTTGCCAACGAGAGAGAGAGAGAGAGAGATGAGGGAGTTCTGCTGATAGTCGAGTAATTATGGTTTAAAATGGTGTGGGTGTGGGGTGGGGTGGGGTGGGTGTATATAATTTAATTTTTATAATATTATTATTAATATTTAATTAAATATAAAAAAATTGTATCTATATATAAAATATTTGATTTTTGAACATTAAAACTTAAAATCTGAATTTTGAACTTGGATCTTGAAAAGTAGGGATTCCTGTAATTTCCACATAATTGTTCCACTTTTCAAAATTTTAGCATCGGATCGGTAAATTTACAAATAATCTATAAAATTAAATATTAACAAATCTAGTAGGTCATTTCACATAATGTATGGATAATAATTAGTAATAATTATAAACATATAATTAAAATTAATGTTTAACTTTGTTTAAATTATAAGCTATTTATAAAATTGTATTCAAATGAAAGCCTAAGGCCTGTTGGAACCCCATTTTTAGTTGGGCAACTTACAAAATTATCCCTAAAATTAGGGATCTTTTGAAAAATCATATGAAAAATATTTTGAAGGTAAAAAATACTTAAAAAAATTAATTATGACGTTTGTTATTAAAAAAAGTGACAAACAATAAAACATTGAGAGAAATTCAAGAAAAATGGCACACTCGAAAAAATTACAAAAATTCAAAACATTGACAAAAATTCAAAAACTGATAAAATATCAATTAAATCATTGGAATCAGTTCAATATAGTGATATAAATAAATAAAAAAAGTGACACATCCACCGTCCCTCCTGTTTCTTCATTCGCCGGCAAACATTTTTAAGTTAGTTTTCCGGCAAAACACTGATCAAAACGCCAAGCATTGTAAGTCAATTCACTGCCATCAACATCTACCAACTCAACCAACTCATTAATCATATAAAAAGTTTTTTTAGAATAAAAAATTCCTGTGTAGAGTTAAGTGTCACATTTTAATTCAAAAATGACATACGGTGTCACTTTTATTAAAATTGATTTTTTTTATAAAAAAAAAGTGACAAAAAAGTAATGTAAATTCCAAAAAGTGACAAAATCTCAAAAAATTGACAAAACATTAATCAAAACCTTAAAAAGTGACAAAAATTCAAAAAAGTGCTGAAAATTTAAGAAAGCGACAAACTACGTTCGTGTTAATAATTCAACATTCCACAAAAACTACAAAAGAACGTGAACATAGTCAACCATAGAGATCTTTGTTAATGATTTTCAGACTAATATATGATTGTTCAAGGATCCTTTCATCCATTATGTTAGGTATCAAGAAAAATTAATGGTGGCTTCAAAATGGACGCCTCTTTTGATGAATAAATGGAACTATGTCGCATTATGATTCCTTTACAACATAGTATTTCATCAAATTAGTAATCTGAAAAAAGTGATTATCCAACACATTACACAAATAGTCTAACAAAAGGGCTAATGATGATCTATATTGATAGCTCGCATCCAAAATACAACAATTCTATAATCAATAGAGTGAACAAATTCGTGGAATGCCATTATTATTAAGCCCACCATCTATCTTGGTATACACCGCTAGCTACTACTTTTCACCATCCCTCATTTCTCCCGAAACTTGGCCCACAGCAAATCCACCACCAAGCAATCACCATATCGTCAATCCAACAGCCTCATCACCATTCCCCACCTTGTTTAATCTTCTTTGCACTTCACTTGGGTCACTATTGCTATTACCATAGTTATTACTATTTAGTCGGCAACTCATATCTACAAACTGGACACGAACAACGATCGCACTTGAAAAAAAAAAACTTCTGATATGAAATTATCAAAAATATTTGGGAAAAAATAAAACTAAGACTAAACCATATGGATTAAAGAGGGGAAAGGCCGGAATGGATGTTGAAATCACATCAAATGCTAGTGGTTGGATCTTTGGACGACGACAAGACATTAGTGTGTCCACGAACCTCTCGATGGTACCATCTGTGTAGACTATGAGAAATGGAGAGAGGTTGAAGAGCACTTCTTTGGTGGCGTTGGAAGGCATGGCAGTGTTCAAATGTTGAAGACGAAATGCCTGACATTTTTTCTCTTAGAAATCTTAACTATTACGTACCATTTTTCTCTTGAATATCTTCTTTACTTTCTAGCCATTAATGGAGAGAAATGAGGTAGGGAGTGTGCAGAATTTGATTATAATGTGGTGCCTCCTAATTCTTTGCTTTGACAATTAGGTGAAATATACATATTGGGGGGGTTTCAGGGATGGGGTTTGGAGGTTTTATAACTTATTAATTACGTTTTTAAATTATTTAGTTAGTTATGAGGGTATTAATCAATTTAGTTAATATTTTAGGGTATTGGGCCTAATTTGTCGTTTTTAGTATAGAACACATTTTGTAATAGTAGTTCAATGGTTTATTGGTTCGACAAATTGATCCAATTTAATTTTTGAAACATCATGTCAAAGAAAGGGCATGAAATGCCCGGGCCACTAGGATGGACAATCTTAGGCATAGCCCACCACGGGACTCTGGTTGGCCTAGGCCATGTATTAATGGATCGAGCCACCAAGGTTGCTCGAACACTTTGTTGATTAGGAAAAGGTTGAGGCATGTTCACGAAAATATATTTCAAATTAAAATCACCGCAAGTGCACAATTCGTTAATAAGTAATAAAGTTGACTTTTTGAGTTCGAATATCGTTCCACGAAGATTAATTAGTTCAATTCCTATTATCGTGACCTTAACCGTAACAATAAAACTGAAGTGCCGTTATAATGAAATTATAACTAAATTAATCTAATTATGCAAGGATGAATGATTTAACTAAACTGAATGCAAATAGCTTTGAATGTAATTTAAAGTTTCCGAATGTATGATGAATGTACTAGGATCATGAATCCTTATATTATAATCTCTTAAAACCTAGTTCTACACCTTAACATACGATTGAAATGTTGAATAATCAATACTCCTAAATTATTTAACAATTTCTCTCGAGTAAAGTTAAACATATTCCTTCCAAGATGCGACCATACTATATTTCTACGATGAATGCAAATATACAAGAATGCATGCATTTTTATGAGCACTTAAATATTCACTTAGGGCATAGTGGTATATTTATATTCCCTATTGGACCCTATGGTGATTTATATCTTGTCGAATCTATTTTCCTTCTTTCGAATGCATGAAATACGGCACCAAACTCACATAATTACGTATACAATAATTATCGAGAAAAGAAATTTATATAAATCATTCAACTATCCAAACGTGTTTTCGATGTCAAGAATCATAAAATTGAAAATTAAGAATCATATTATATAGTTCGTCTAACCCTAGTACATAATTAAACTAGCATATCATGGTAGAATGAAGAAAATCAGAAAAATAAATGAAGAATGATATCACCAATACAATTCTTGTATTTAATCTTCGCTTCGTAATGTTGCTCTCATTGTTCTTGCCTTTTTCCTTCTCTTAAAACCCTTATGAATCTCCCTCCTTTCATTCTGGACGGCTCTAGGGATTTTATATGCCTCTCAAGATTTGTTTCCATAAGTATTTGATTCGAAAAAGAAAATCAGAAATTTCCCCAAAAACTTATACTATGCGACTGCATAGTGGAACAAAAATCGTGTTTTTTTTAATGAATGGGTCTATGCAACTGCATAGCTTTTGTGCTATGCGACCGCATAGATATAACCAATCCACGAAACTTGCGTTTTGGTCCTCAAATTCCATTTTTCATTTCTTGATCTCTTTTCCCGCTTCCTCTTCAATCAATACTTCATTCCTTAGCTCAATGCGACATAGCCATCTCCACATGTTCGATTCTTCCTCTGGATCATCTTTTGATTATTTGCAACTAGATCCCTGAATTTTTGGATTTCTTTCGTTTTAGTCCCTTTTCACATTGTTTCTCATAATTTCCGCTACATTTATCACGTTGTCTTGCAAAATAACAATTTCGTAGAATTAAACTATTTTTCAACATATTTACCATTGTCCGTGTTTGTGGCATGAAATAAGTATGTAAAACGCACTTATCAATGCATTACACCATAGAGCCATTAGCACATCGGTTGTGTGGCAAACAAATTCAATTTAAGAAAATTAACTAAGTTAAAAAAATGTAGAAACAAGGGCAGTTTGTAAATTTTCTAAAAAAAAAAAAAAAAAAAAAACCATTTTTAATTATGGAGGGTAGTGATACTACTTGCGTGAAATGCACATTCATAAATGTTTATTGAAGTATAGTCGAACAAGTACGACAAAAAATTAAAATTAGATCCAGATCGGTTCATCAATTAATTTGACTGGTTTTGATGCAACAATTAAGACAATAATTTAAAACAATAATTGTAAAAACGAAGAACAAAAATTAAAAAGTATTGGGAAGAATTATCCTTGCATTAAATTTAGTAAGTGCCTCTTATCCACAAAAGGATTGAACTAGGTATTGTTAAGTGTGTGTTTGGGAGGGGCACAAACGCTTTTCTTTAAAAATACTTATTTTTGTTAAAGTTATTATAAACATCTTTTTAAGCTGTTTTTTTTATTGCTAGCTGAAATCTTTATGTAATTAAACTTTAAAGTGTCTCAACTTTTAATTGAGTGCTTGCACCGTCTTCGTTGGAGGTTTAGCTCCCTCAGCTTTGAGAAAACAAACAGAGTAATGCTATTCACCCCCAGTGTGTTTACAAACACAGTCTAGATGGCGTTAACGTGATATTAAAAATTAAATAAGTCATTTAATTTCACATTTCATTTAACCTATCATTTAGAGCCACCTAAACTGTATTTGTAAATACACTGGAGATGAATAACATTACTCAAACAAAAACGAAGTGATCTTAAAATGCTATTTTATTGCAAACTGAAATCTTTATGTACTAAACTTTTAAAATTTACGTCCAAATTTTCCAAATGAACTATTCCATCGGTCCCATAAAGATAGTTTTTTTTTTTTTTTTTCATACGAATTAAGAAAACTTAATTAATATAGTTGAAATAATAGATTTTACTGTTATTTTTCCTATTATACCCCTACATTAATGCCATCAATATTCAAGATAATTAAATCATGCATGCAATATTCAATATAATTAAACTATTTTTGATACTAGTTATTGTTTAATGCAAGAATCAATATAATTAACATTCCAAATTCATCCAATACAAATGCAATTGAATAAAAGTCACGGAAGATGATTTTTTTTTTTATTTATTGTTCGAACTACAATTGAATAATGTGGTGGTTTATATTTGTAATAATAAACCACATTAAATATGTGCATATTAGGAAATTAATATATTAACTACACTCTCAAATAAGAAATATGACTATAATTTGGGACATATTAAAAATGAAAACATGAACATCTTTATGGGACGGAAGGAATATGAATGAGATCATATTGCAAATCTTCAATTGTCTCTGCAACTACGATGTTCATCTATTTCTTCTTTTCTAACTAATTGGAGTGATCGTTAGTAGGATTCGTGATCCTTATTACATTTAAACTTACTACATCACCTAACTGTTACTAACTTTTTAATAACTAGTTTTCGATTTTTACTGCATGATCTAAACAAATAATCTACATCTATACGTCATTATTGCTCACAAAATTAATGAATTAGTGGCCTATTAATCCAAGCATTAAGATTGGAAGTAAAAGCAATTCACAAAATCAACTGTTATTTAAATCTTTTTAGTTAAAATTAAGGTTCAAAACTAAGTTACAGTCATTCGTCCTAATTAAATACTTAATTACATAGCATGGGAGAATAAAAATACAAGAATGAATTAAATTACATCACCGAGTATTATGGAAAAAACGAGAAAAAGATTTGCGCCTAGAGTCCGTCTCTTCTTGTGAAATCCTTGAAATCCTAGCTCCTTGATCGATTTCTTGATTTTTCCCTCTTTTTGGTTTGATTAATATATGTACAATGAATCTCTCAAGCCTTGGCCTGAAAGTATAATGAAACTCTATAAGTCACTTTAATTGCTTGACTAAAGTGTGTATTTATAGAACAAGATTTAGGCAAAACTCTTGTTTAACTCGGTTTCCACAAAAGAATTCAAATTGATTTCTACCAAAGAATTTAAGGCTTGTTTGGTGAAAATTAAAATCAAAAGTCAACAATTAATTTTAACCACACATTTTATGGGATCTACAACTTTTGAACCAGTAACAATACGTGTGGTTCTCTCCATTGCTATTAATCGTGGATGGCAGGTACACCACCTTGATATAAATAATGCGTTCCTTAATGGCATATTGCATTAAGATATATATATGGCTTAGCCTCCTAGATTTGAAGCTCCTACACCAAATGATAAGGTAGTTTGAAAGCTCAATAAAGCTATGTATAGGTTGAAACAAGCCCCTTGGGCATGGTTTGATCGTTTAAAGACTTATCTCTTATCTCTTGGCTTTCAAGCTTCTCGAGCAGATACTTCTCTTTTTATCAGATGCAATGCCACACTTTGTATCTATGTCCTTGCATATTTAGATGATATTTTGATTATGGCAGCAGTAGTCCAGCAATTGAGTCTCTGATTTCTTGCTTACACTCTGAGTTTTCCTTGAAAGATTTGGGCAGTCTTCATTATTTTTTAGGGATTGAGGTGCAGCATACTACTGCTAGTGGTTTATTGTTGTCCCAAGAGAAGTATATCAAGGATCTCCTCAATCGAGTTAAGACGAGCAATGCTAAACCACAACCAACTCCCATGGTGGCAAACTTGTCCCTCACTTCCTCTGATGGCGATCCATTTCCTGATCTAACTTTATACCTAAGGACTGTTGGGGCATTGCAATATGCAACAATTATTAGGCCTGAAATAGCATACTGTGTAAATAGAGTATGCCAATTCATGCAGTTTCCTCTTGAAACACATTGAAAGGCAGTGAAGCGCATTCTTTGATATCTTTGTGGTACTGCAAATCATGGTCTCCACTTTCGTAAGTCTAATAATCTTTATCTTCATGGATTTTCGGATTCTGATTGGGCATGGGACTTAGATGACCGCCAATCCACTTCTGGTTACTGCTTATTTCTTGGGGATAATCTGGTTTCATGGAGCTCAAAGAAACAATCTACGATTTCTCGTTCAAGTACTGAAGCTGAATACCATAGCTTAGCTAACACTACTTCTAAATTAATGTGGCTGCAATCTTTACTTAAGGAGCTCTGAATCTATCAAACCAAAATTCTAGTCATCTGGTGTGATAACCTGAGCACGGTGGCTCCAAGTGCTAATCCAGTTTTACATTCTCGTACGAAGCATTTGGAGCTTGACCTCTACTTTGTCAGGGAGCGAGTTCTTAATAACATTCTAGCTGTCCAGCATGTTCCTACATTTGAACAACTTGAAGACATCCCCACAAAACCTCTTATTGTTCAACACTTTCATCGGCTGAAGCACAAACTAAGGGTTCTTGCGCCTACCACCCTTCGTTTGCGGGTGAATATTAGCAGATAATAAAGCTACTAAGACCTGCAAATATGGGGTTAAATTGTCATTTGTAAATGTGTACACCTGTTGCAATCACAATGCACTTTCTTAGGCAGTTAGGGAATGTGTCATAATCATGTGAATGATAATTCTCTTTATTATTCTATATATACCTTGCACTGTACCAAACTCTAAATGTGGAGAATACAATATTATCTTCTCTGCCTTCTTTTTGATTCCTTTTTCACGAAGAAAGATCTACGGCATTGATGTTAGTTGTAAAATTGATTGATAGTTACTTATCGAAAATCGCATCTGATGCTAATTTGATGTAAGAAAAATTCTTCGATCTCGCCATTGCTTTGCTAGACCATGCTAGACCCTTTGATGCCGGCCTTTATCGCGCCGTTGATGTTTATCTCAAGGTAAATTCGTTGAATTGGCATTATATTAAAAAAAAACTTGTTTTTTTGTTTATTGAGGATTTTGAATGTTTATGTTATTTTCTGGTCATTTACATAGGCACATCCATGGATACCGAGGCAGATAGAAGATTTGCAGAGTTTTGGATTGCTAGAAGTTAACATTAGAGACGTGTACTCACGTCACCCAGAACGAGTGGCTTCCACTTAGAACGGTGGTTCAGGTGAGAAAGAAAGTCATTGTGCCCAGATTTGGGGTTTGAAGATTCACTAATGCTCTTCTGCCAGGGGCCTTACCCCTCACTGTGCCTGGGCCCTACCATTGAATAAAAAAAAAATTGTGGCCCCACTCCCCCAAATGTGTTTTGCCTGGCAGGGGCTTGTAAGTCAGGCCCCTGTACTCCAAGCACGGTTAATTTGTTGGATAATGGGAATGAAGGTAGTGGAGGAGGAGATGGTAGTGACGTCGACATTGGATGGGTGCCGTCTGGCAGTGGTGGTGGGGATATGAGTGGATGGAGGAGAAGAAGTTGGTTTTTGATTTTAGATATTTGATTATAAAAATGTAAAATTACAATTTTAATCTTTTAAAATTAGTGAAAATTAAAGCCAATGTCGATTATCTGGTCAATCTAACAGAAATCATCCATTTTGACTCCATGTGCTAATTTTTAAAAAGTTTGGTACCTTGTACGGCACAAATGAAAAGTTTGGACAAAACCTGCTATTAAATGAAAGATATAGTACCACTACTGCAATTTTTCCTTTTCGTTGTTAGATAGAGTATTAAAATCATCTATGATGAACTCAAACGTAACTCTTTTATTAAACATTTGACATAATTTGAACTTATGAGGGTCATCGTGATTTCTATTACAAATTAGAAATTCTTAGCCCGTACTTTGGTGATGATTAAAATTGGATTTTTAATAGATTTTGATAAAAAAATAATAAGATATGTAGTAAAAAGGTTGTGGATTTCATAAAATATGAGGTTAAAACTAGTTGTTAACTTTAATTTAAATTAAAACCTAGAATTTAATTTCTATCAAACGGGTGTTTCATTACATGAAAGTAGAAATGATGAGATTTGTACGTAAAAGTGATCGAATCTCAATAAAACACGACACGTTCTTTATTTTAGGGGAGTGATTGCGCTGCCTCTTTTAATAGAGTTAAAAAAAAGAGTAGAATTTATGTAGTCAATTCAATATTTATTAAGAATAGTGCTTTATTTTCTATTGCATAAAATCGCAGTTACATACAAACGTCAAAAGCTTTAGGCTCGCCAATCCATAGCGTTTGATTAGGATAAAAGTCTTATTATTAACAAATTTAATAATCACGAATAGTGAATTGTATTTAAATATTATGTTGTTTATTCAATATCAATAAATGTTGTAGATGTTGCTAATAGGTGTATCCGACGTACCTCCAATTTTACCCTTGAATCGATGTACACAAGTACAACTTTACCCTTTTTCTTGATCAAGAAAATTGGTCCTCGAAAAGGGTTTGTCTGGGGTAGTTCTGGAATAGGAGAAAGTGTGTGCAAATGTTAGGCACCCTTAAGAGGTTTCACACAATTTGAATGAAAAATGAGATTTTCAAACACAAGCTATATAGCATATACATGATGATAAGTGATGATGCCAAAACTCGTACCTGAGTCAATCCGAACTTGATGGAAAAAGCTCCGTCAGATCCGATCTCCAATATTTGAAATAAAGGCATCAAAGTGTGTTCTCGTCGTCCCTTCGATATTTAAGTCAGAGAGAAAATTATGTGAAAAATTGTATATTGTAATATTATGTAAAAACATATCTGAATAATGATGCTAAGTTATATATTTATAGATGTTGGAGGGGGAGTCCTTGAAGGACTAGACTTCCTATAATTCTAATTATTTTATATGCTTGTATTGTGTTAGAAGTGCACAATTTGTGTTAGAGTAAAATTTGTAATGAATTAGGGGTTTGTACTTAAGTAGGACTAATATTCCTAGGCCCGACCTCATAATGGACCCGACCCTAGAATCACCCTAGTTGGAGTGGGCCAAGACCGGGCTTAGAGTTCAGGTCAGGTAGGTCGAGCTCGGGTCTATCGATATTTTCCCGTATCACAGGCTCCCGTGCATCCAGGTCGCAGCTACATGTTTAAGCTGTGAGGTGAGATGCAAAGAGGTGCAACAAGATTAAGTCTTTGTGCAATTTGTAATTTGTATGTAGCTCGATCTCGTTACTTAGCCAATTTTTGGCTAATAAGCTTGAGTTTTGTATTAAATAAGTAACTCGAGCTGGTTACTTGGCCAATTTGCGGCCAATAAGGTCGGATTTTGTATTAAATATGTAGCTCGAGCTCGTTATTTAGCCAGTTTTGGCTAATAAGCTCGAGTTTTGTATTAAATAAGTAACCCAAGCTTGTTACTTAGCCAATTTTGGCTAATAAGCTTGAGTTTTGTATTGAATAAGTAACCCGAGCTTGTTACTTGGCCAATTTGCGGCCAATAAGCTCAGGTTTTGTATTAAATAAAGTAGCTCGAACTCGTTACTTAGCCAATTTTGGCTAATAAGCTCGAGTTTTGTATTAAATAAGTAACTTGACCTTGTTACTTGGCCAATAAGCTTGATAATGAGTCCGAGTATGTTATTTGGCCCTTTTTGACCAAGTAGTTTGAGTTCTATTTTGAAATCAATTCGAGCGTTTTACTTAGCCAATTCTTGGCCTAATAGCTCGAGTACTTGTAAGAGATAGCTCAAGCATTTTACTTTGCCATTTTTAGGCCAAGTAGCTCGAGTGTTGTTTGTTTAATCACTTCGAAACGTATTACTAGGCCAGTTTTGACCATGTAGCCCGAGTGATGTTGAAGGAACTTTAGACGTGTTACAAGGCTATGTTTTGGCGAAGTAGCTTGAGTCCTGTTGAAGGAGCTCGAGATGTGTTACAAGACCATGTTTTGGCCAAGTAGCTCGAGTCCTGTTGCAGGAGCTCGAGACGTGTTACAAGGCCATGTTTTGACCAAGTAACTCGAGTCCTGTTTGTTTGTAGTGGCATGCTCGATCTCGACTACTAAATATTATTGTCACGAAAAATATTGAGCAGAATGGGTCGGGGTACATTGCAAAATTTTGTAACATGTGGCAGATGTCAGCAAGATATATTATAATCATATTGAAGGTGTGTGACATAAAATATTTTCTTTGATGCTTGGATATTAGAATAGGTGCTAGTTATAACCATGGATCAAAATGTAAACATACGAGAATAAATTCGTTGATCAAATAAGTGCCTTTTTTTGGACATGTCACTCATAACAGCATTAAGTTAATATTATGACGCTTCGAAGGCTTTTTGCATAATGTAGACAAAATAATAACTATAAAAGAGAGAGTGTAATATTGAAGTTATGCATTGCATGTCTCTCTTCACTGGTCATTTGCCACTACAGAGTTATAACATCAATGGAAGATAGAGCATATGAACGCATTTTTTTTTCTTTTTTAACTTTGGGATTATATGACTCCAAATATGACAAGCTAATATTGCTGATACATGTAAAATCACAAAGCAGTGGTTAAATACTAGTCAAAATCTGATCACGTAAGATAAGTGGGTAAAATTGGAATGTAACAAGTCAAGGGGTTCAGTCACGTAACTTTAGGTAAAGTTATGGAATTTAACAAGTCAATGGATTCGGTCACGTGAACCTTAGGTAAAATTAGAAACACAGCAGCACAAAACACTGATCGATGTGATTTTTAGAATAAACATTAGTATTGACCAATGATAAACAAAATAGAAACTTCCCTTGTCCGTTCGTCGAAGTAGTTGAGCACCAAGTAGCTAATACCAAACAATTGAGCACCGAAGATAGTAGCTCCCGATTTTGTTCGTCAAAAGAACTGAACCGATTAGTAGGTCAACGAAGCACCTACAAAAAGATGTTAGAAAATAACTTTTTTTAATACAACATCACACACTTATATATCAACAAACACATGCAAAATTGGGCCCAAATTATAGATTAGGGCGGTGGCCCAACGAAGCCCCAATTTGTGAAGTCGTTCGCGTGTGGTTGCCGGTCAACGATCGACGTGGGCCTAGCGGCCAACAAGGTGAATAAACTGCTTGGGGTCGTCGATTAGAAACAGTTCGCGATGTTTCGACGATAATTCTGGTGGTGATTATAGTTGGGGTGGAAGTTCCGGATTTGAGGGAATTTTGGGTAGTACTGTGGTTGATTGTTGCGACGATTTGAGGGTTGCCGGTTATGATTTGTTGTGGTTTCTGGTTGTCAGTTAACAAGTAAAACAGGTGGTGGTTGCCGGTTAGGATTTGAGAGTTGCAGAAGACGAGACGAATGCTCGAAGATGGTGGATGTGAGAGACGGCAGGAGCGAACGGGAAAGAAGGTGAAGCATTAGTGATTGTTGTGTTTTCGACAGAAGGGTGGGACGTCTGCGTAGTTTGTTGTTGATGGGAGTGATGGCTGAGGTTTCTGCAAGAGAGGGCTGGATGGGGACAATGGTCGATGCTCTTGATTTGGGAGGAAGGTACTGATGGTTCTTGCTGGGTGAGGATTGACTGTGTCGATTTTCTTCTCTTTTGATGTGAGTTACGGTGGTTGATGGATTCGGTAGAGGTTTGTGATGGATGTAATGGGGTGTTGTAGTTCAGGTTTGGGTGGGGTGATGATAATTTGGTGGTTGTGCAGCGGCAGAGATGGAATTGGGGAGGATCTTTGTGGATTTGTGTGTTTGGGGCTTTTGGTAGCGGTTTCCACATACGGCGCCATGATGATGCCAAAATTCATACCCGGGCCAACCAGAGCCTGATGGAAAAGCTCCGCCGATCTGATCTCCAATACTTGAAATAAAGGAGTCGATGTGTGTCCTCGTCGGCCCTCCGATACTTAAATCAGAGAGAGAATTATGTGAAAAATTGTATATTGGAATATTATGTAAAAATCTACTTGAATAATGAGACTAAGTTATATATTTATAAATGTTGGAGGGGGAGTCGTGGAAAGACTGAATTTCATGTAATTCTAGTTATTTTATGTGTTTGTATTGTGTTAGAAGTGCACAATTTGTGTTAGAGTAAAATTTGTAATGAACTAGAGGTTTGTACTTAAGTAAGACTAGTATTCGTATGCCCGATCTCATAATGGACCTGAGACCAGAATCAGCCCAGTTGGAGTGGGCCAAGATCGGGCCTAGAGTTCGGGTCAGGTAGGTCAAGCTCGGGTCTATCGATATTTTCCCGTATCAATAAGTATTTAGACTTTTTGGGACAAAAATTTTATTTTTACTTTTTAAAAAAAAAATTAAAAAAATTCAGAAATGACTCAAGTGACAAGGGTTGAAAGCAAAGCTGTGAACCGATTGGTTCATTTTCTTGAACATTAAAATCTTCTGACGCTCCCTACGTTCCTAGCCGATTGATAAGCATAACATGTATGCTTACGTAAGATCTTTTGCGAGGTTTTTATTAATAAATTGTGATTGATTAATATTAATTTTGGGTCCTTTATGTTTTAAGATGAAGCCTGAGCTTAAGATGCACAAAAGATTATTATGAGTGTGTTGGAGCCACATTATTTTGAAAGAATATATTTTGAAATAGTAGATTGATGAAGAATGTGTGGTTGAAAAAGAAGGAAAAGTTATTGATGTGATGTAAAATATTATTTTATTGAAAAATGTATGGTTAAAAATAAGTAGAAGAATGAAAATGAAAATTTTAATATGTAACAAATAGGGAGAAAAGAATTACGTGTTTTGAAGGGGACATGGAAGTTTCGAAGTTAAATTTCAGTCCCCAAACGTCGAAGATGAAAATTTTGCCCAGATCAAGAACCACAAAAATCTTGCCCAGATCGGTCTATGTGGCCAATAGATTCCATTTCGACACGGTCGAAGTCCATAGACAAATCCGACTATTGTTTGACATGATGGGCTCCACTAACAATTTTTTGGAAGGAAAGGGAATCTAATCATCCAAGAAATTGTGTAACTTGCAAAAGCGAATAGGACAACCTATACCTGTCCTTGTGTCGAAATTGGTTGCCATTCAACTAATAAAATATTGAACATGCATTGCACAAGGCCAATTTTTAATGGCCAGAAGAAGCTTTCAAGAAATCACATATGCCACCTTGCTTTATTGGACTACTCTAAGCAAGAAGATAAAGTAACAATTAACATTAATGCATTATTAAATCACGTCGTCTAAAAACTTAAATGGTTACGAGATCTACCATGTGAAATCGTTACTACGTCCTTGGATACCATAAGAGTTACGATCTAATTCAAACAAAAGAATGCTGATTACAGACGCAATCATCAAAGTCGAGGAAATATAATCGATGGTTTTACATTCAAGAATATTGATATAATTACGAGCTCGATAATCCATATCAATCTTGAAATGCACTATATGCATGAAAATCAACAGGAATTCCATTAGTATAACTATATTAAGTTCCTTAAAAAGACAGAGAATTACAACTTACAAACACATCAATTGTCCCTATAAGCAATGTAATTAGCCAAAGCAATCAATGGAGCAGCCTTTTGAGGATCAAATTCAGCAAGCTGTTCTTGAGCTTCCCTATTCAATTTCTCAGCAAATTCTCTCGATTTATCGATTCCGATCAGCTTCGGATAAGTAGTTTTATCAGCCACCAAATCTTTGCCTGCAGTTTTCCCCAATTCTTGAGAAGATTTTGTGACATCAAGAATATCATCCACCACTTGAAATAACAGCCCAATACACCTAGCAAATTTCCTCAATTTTTCAACTTCTTGATCATTTGCACCACCCAATATAGCCCCCAAAACAACTGATCCCTCCAATAAAGCTGCAGTTTTGTGAATGTGAATGAACTCCAAATGGTCTAATCCCACGTCGGCATTTCCTTCGGAACATATATCAACAACCTGGCCTGCAACCAATCCTTCAGAGCCAATACACTTAGCCAATTCACCAATCACCCTCACAATCCTTTCACTAGGCACCCCTTTTGTGGCAACTGCCATATACTCAAATGCATGTGCAAGAAGTGCATCACCAGCCAAAACAGCCACATCCTCACCAAAAACCTTGTGATTCGTCGGCTTTCCGCGCCGCAGATCATCATTATCCATAAAAGGGAGATCATCATGCATCAAAGACATGGTGTGGATCATTTCAACAGCACAAGCTGAAGGCATTGCAGTGGATTCTTTCCCACCCACAAGCTCACAGGCTGCAATACAGAGCATAGGCCTAACCCTTTTGCCACCAGCAAGAAGGGAATACCTCATTGATTCATGAATCTTTAAAGGCTCTTGCAACAAAACTGCTTCTTCCAAGGCCTTGTTCACAGAACTAGCCTTTTCAAGCATATAAGCCTTGAAATCGAATGCGGAAGGAGGAGAAAAAGTCTGGGTAGTTTTACCCTGTTCTTGCTGTTCTTTGGTGAGAATAGCCGAAATCGGAGATAAGACAAAGGGCTTTGTGATTGAATTTGGGGGAAAATGGGAAATGGGCAATTTGTTCTTGAGTGGATGAGGAAGAACGGATGGTGTCAATCTTGATATATTGCTCTGTAGATTGTTCATTTGTGAACATGTTACAAAAGGATTGACAAGACTCATTCTTGCTTACAAATTCGAACAACCAGTGTTGAGAATGAGTGATCCCCCTTCTTCGTACTCGATTGTCCAACCGCAAAACGGACCGCTCTCTCGATCTCTTTGTGGGTAAGGAGTAGAAGTTGAATGGTTTAAAGAAAGATGAGAGAAATTCAGTCCATTTGGTAGTCCTCCATGAATGGACAATCAAGAAATACAATTTTTTTTTCTGCTGTTTTCTGGTGCAAAGAATTTGGTAACCTTGAGATACGTGAGGTTGAGAAATTTAGAAGTGAAATCTTGGTATTGATATACTCTCTCCGTAGACTGATTTATTTCCTGACCTTCTTGTCCAAATTAATGGTGGGAAATGGTTATCTTGTGTGGGGTTGGATGTAGCAACGTAGGTATGTGTTAGTTTGTGATTGCGTACTTTTTTATATTATTTTTGTTTTCGAAAAATAAATATTTTAGTGTATACAGTATATATATATATATATATATATATATAGGAGCTATGTATTTAATTTAATTTTTGTAAAAAATAATTTTATATATTTTTGGTATTTCCAACCAGACTTAGTTCTGTTTGATGGACTTCATTTCAAATTATTTTTTCTATATACTCATTTTCAACCATATATTTATACAATAAAATAGAATAACGTTATTTAACACCACGAGTACTAGAACACTAGTTTAGGTGACAAATAATGCCCTGTTTGATGGTAAAACTTTTCCATGGACATGGTTGACAAGCCATTTTTTTTCCAAACTGTGGAATTGGTTTTCCTTGTATTTTTGTGGTAAAAGATTTTCCAGGTATTTTTTGGCAATTAAAAAATTTTTAGACACAGTGGTAAAAAAATTTCACTTTTATTGACATTTTCCATACAAAATAAAGCCAAACAAATAGTATTCGGTATGGTAATTTTTTTTTTTCAATTTTTTTGACAATTGAAACAAATTCTAGACCCAGTGATAGAAAGAATTATCACTTTAATAGACAATTTTCATAAAAAATGAAGTCAAACGGATACCAACTTTTCAACATTTTTTAGGTGAAAAATAACACCAATCTAACACAATTAATTACAATTCCCAATAAAACAATTTCTTAACAATTCAATTCACTATAAAACATTTTCTTTCTACACATTTTCCACATTTGCAATCAAACGGACCCTAAGTGATTGTCATCTTAAATATGATTTATTTTCCTACTTTTAAAGTGAGGTATCAATTAAATACTATTGTACGTCACTTAATTGTTGCCTAACAATAGTGGTAATAATAAATAACAGTACTCAATAAAATATTATATACGCAAATTGAAAATTTTTCTCTATTTTTTAACAACACGTTCTTAAACTTCACTATTTAAAATATTATTGTTTCTAAATAATAACCATCCATGGAGTTGCTTAATCATTAAATGAAGTTAGCCAATTAATACACCAATTATGCTTGGTTGCTAGAAAATTTTTCATCCTACTCGACAAAATGGTCGTGACGTGTCATTGGACTGTTTAAAAAACACAATTTTTGTAACCAATCATTTTTTGACAACACTTAATCTAATCAATTGACAAAATAGACTTAATATACTTCAACAAATCATAATCACAGTAGAGAACATTTGCACTCAATCACTTGGAAAAGAGTTTTAACAAATGCACGTTTATCATCTCTGTTTACAGTAGAGAATAATGTACGCTTAATTTTTCTTTCTTTATTCTTCTTCGAACCTTTTATTAATTAGTGGTATTCATCCCTACTTACAATTTCGTTCAAAACTTCTATTAAAGTACGGAAAAGACAATCTTGCCATTAAAATTATATAAATTAAAAACAAAAGGCTGAAAAATAAAACGTAGAAGACAATATTTTTTCTTTTCCAACAAAATAAAAGGACTGAACTTTTTATTGGAAAAAAAAAAAAAAACTCTTCTTTATCCCCTATTTGATACCCATTAAAAATAATTTTTTGAGAAAAACGAATTTTGAAATAGTGATTTTCTGAAAAAAACGTGGTTAAAAAGTAAAAAAATATTTTGAATTTATTTGTAAAATATTTTATTATTTTATTGTGAGGATGCGTAGTGAAAATGACATTTTATTATTTTGGATTCTAGTTTTAAGAAGATGAAATATGGTCAAGTAAAAGTTTGAAAAGTTGATTTTGTTTCAACCTCGACTAATAATTTGAACTTGATTCAATAGTTAAATTATGAAAATAATATACTAACTCGTTCTACTCGTCAAGTAGATAATCGTAACATATTTAGAACATCAAAATTAATTCCAAATGGATAAAAAGATTGTTGTTCAAAGTTGAAAGAATAAAAATCAAAACTCAGCATACGTGACTGACGTTAGGTGAACGTCAGGTCTCTATTAATAACGCTTGAGAGCCACATGGGTTCTAGGCGAGCACCACGAAGGGCCGCGACCCTTGATAAAATATTCTAAGTTTTGGGACGTGTTTCTTTGGTCACAATCCCTCGTATTCCATAAATTAGACCCCTTAGACACCATTAAATCGTTCTATATCAAATTCATTCTTTGGTTTGCATAAAAGCACTTCGTTAAAGTGATTTTTTCTTGCATAAAAAATCATGTAGTTGTAGACAAAAAATTTCATTTCAAGTTCGTTGGTGTACATAATTTGGATTGCTCCTATTGTGAGATGTAGTCGTTGCATCTTAGAAGATGATTGTCGAAAATCTTTATCACTGATGCAGGGTAAATTAGTTTTAAGGAAGAAGTGTAAAACACTTGTTTCGATCAATTCTATCACTTGCATTTCTATTTTTATTATAAGGGGTGCTTGGGGATAGGTCACTTGTTTTTTTCTTTTTTATTCTTTTACCCTTTTTTTTTTTGGATTTTTTTTTTTATTGTTTTTGTATTTAAAGTTATAACTTATAATTGTCATTTCATACCCTTGAATTTTTTTTTTTTTTTTGACGAATTCATGAGTGAGAAGTTAGATCTATTATGCTAATTAACGAAAAATTGGATGAAAGAAGTTAAATATTTGAATGGGATGAAATTGAGACAAAATAGAAAAGTTGGGGATTTTTGGTATAATAAACTCTAATTATAAATATTTGTTCGACTCCTGTTTGGCCAGACCGTGTGGGCCCACGTCATCTGTGACGACAAGAAAGTCAAAGTCAAAATGAGGGGGGATCCAATTGCCCTCTCCACGCTAAGCTCGTGCAACATAACAGTCACAAAACTTAAATATAATAGAAAACATAAAATAATAAAATGGGGGAAGGACCCGTGATCCATGCTCAAAAACGAAATTCACAAATAAATAAGATTTATGATTAATAAATACTATGTTTATATCTCAATTAATAGTAATAATAAATTAAATTTTATTGTTAATAAATTGAGTGATGTCATATAATTTTTTATACTCTAGTTCATGAGTTAGAATATAAATAGTGTCTCGATATAACTCATCGTCCACTAGATTCTCGTGAATTCAGCGAAGATGACGATAGACAATAACCCTCTTTCCCGAAACACAACTTACAACTTTCATAATAATGCGCTTTTCATAACCACGGTTATTCTACGTGTCTCGTAAACTTAAGAAAAAACCATCTGATCAAATAATCGTCTTTTTTTTTTTTCCCGGAACGCAACAATTTTTGATAAAAGATTACCAAATACTTAACTGATTTTTCTTCACCAAAATAAAAAATTGATTCTTTTGAACACGAAAATGCCAAATTAAGTACTTTTTTTCAAAATATCACTCAAAAAGTAATGAATTGAAATGACATTCGAACTAAAGATTATTTCAAATTAAATATTAGTTTGATAGGGGCACCATCCTCGTAGCCACCACCTTTCTCACGTGTTGTAGGACACGTGCATCTCAAGGATCAAAGTTGACTAAAAGACACGATTTTCTACTTGTGAGATGAGATACACGACGGTTGAAGGTGCAAAACTTGAATTTTTCAACTATAAAAGTGGGTGAATATCCTATTGTTTTACGCACAATAAAAGTAAAGGGCTTGTTCTATTTCTCAATGTGGTCGTGTACATAGAAGGAGAACCAGCTACGAGCTATAAGAGTTTTATTTTGGAGCCGTGCAGTGCTGAAAGTATCGCACGAAGGGGATGCCACACGATTTTAGGACATCGTTCATTGCGACTCTCTTAGGCCAGCTTTTCTAACTCTATTCTCTGAGTTGATAATTTATTACACAAATCACGTAATTTTTACAACAATCTAAAGTCGTGTGTATGATTTGTGTAATAATAATTCGTGGTGATTGTTAATATATTCATTATTATTATGCTTCAACTTTTATTTGATTCTGTTAAGATTTTTTAGAACCTTTTATATTTTTCATCTTGAAACTTACTGCATAAATTTTGCGTTCTGAGAACTAATAGAGATTTTATTGATTAAATTGCACTTTTCTAAATTGTTTCAATATTTTATTTTAAGTACGTATTCCATTTTTATAACTTAGACGAAAGTATTGAAACATATATTATTTACTTGATTGTTGATTAAGTCAATAAACTAAACGTTTTATTCTTAGAACATTTTCAGAATTGAAGCATATATAATTGTATGACAATTGTTTTACTTAAGTGCTGATCAAAGTCAATTAAAAAAGGAAAAAAAAAAAAAAAGTCCAGTGCATTTTTAATATAAAATTAATTGTGACTATTGCATTTGAAACTTAAATATTCATTTAATCTCTTACATTATTATTTGGAATATTTGTTGTTAGAGAATTAATATAGTGAAATTTTAAATATTTGACTTTATTGAAAATTTATTGTTGGTGTTGTCCATATATATTGTTTAGGTTAAATTGACAAATTTATATATCTGCAGTGCCTTGGTAATTTATAGTGTAAGAATGACATCTCGTGAAGATACTAATAGTGCTAAACCAAAAGAATTTGATGGATTTTTTTTTTAAATGGAAAAAAAATGAAATATTGATTGACCGTTCTAGGGTTAATTTTTGCTATAAAAGAAGATTATGAAGATAAAGAATCTACCTTATGGTATAACCCAGAACAAATTAAATTCCATTGTCATAATCGAATATTAAGTGCTCTTTTGATAACTTTATGACATTTATCAAAATATCACGAATGCTAAAGAGTTTTGGAAAACCTTAGAGGAAGAATATGAAATTGATGATGCTAGTCAATAGATTTAAAGCGTTAACCTTTAACAAATATGTTATGGTGGATAGAAAATCTATAAATGAACAAATCCATGAATTTCAAGATTTAATACGATAAGTAGAAGAAAAAAGATCAAGTTTTAGTGATGATTATAAAATTTCATGTCTTATAGACAAACTTCCACCTTCTTGGTCGAATTTTGCTCAAGGTCTTAGACATAAGCAATTGATTTTAACATTAAACCAAGTATTCAATTCTTTGAGAATAGAAGAGCATCATAGAAATCGTAACAACAAAGTTGATGAATCACATGCTAAAGCAAACTCGGTAGAAAATTAAAAAACTCCTACTAGCTCCTCAACTCAATTTAAGTCTGGAGGCAATAAATTTAAGAAAAACTTTCACCGTTATAGGAAACACTTCCAACCTAAAAATAACCACACTAAGGATAACAAAGGCAAAGAGAAGGAGCAAGGGCCATGTTATGTATGTGGAAGAACCAACCATCTCGCTTGAGATTACTACTACAAAAGGGCTAAGGAGTATAAGTTTAAGGACAATTTCAAAAGGATTGAGTAAATATGTTGAAGGATGGTGAACATTCCATTAGGTGTGAATCATTAACCTCTTTAGTCAATTTTATTTATACTAGCAATGAATTGTGGTTAGATTCTGGAGCAAATGTTCACGTTTGTTTTGATAAGATCTTGTTTAAATCTTATCAGACTTCAAGCGGATGAGGCGTAACTTTGGGAAATGACTCCATTGCTTCTGTATTAGGAATTGGAATTGTCGAACTTAAGATGTCTTCTGGGAAGAGTTTAAGTTTAGATCAAGTTCGTCATGAACCTGAAGTTAGAAGAAATTTCAGTAGTGGATCATTTTTAGTGCAACAATATATATATATATATATATATATATATATATATATATATATATATATATATATATATATATATATATATATAAACAATGTTTTTGTTGGGAAAGGTTATATTAGTGACGAATTATTTAAATTGAATATTATTGAAAAACTTTATCATGAATTGTCCATGGTTTTTAATGTTGAAGTTTGTTACTTGTGACATGAAAGACTGAGTCATATTAGTAATACAAGTGGGGAGAATGTGCGTTACACGTTATTGGTAAAAATAACTGCATGTTCATTTGTAAATGACGTTGCAGAAAAATGCCTAAAGCACAAGAAACAAATCTATTATAAAATGTTAAGGAATTCCAAAAATGAATATGTGTCTCATTGTAAAAAAAAAAAAAAGTCACGGAGATGTGCTCACATGGAGACTCCGTGACGGACACTATATGCAAAAGTTACATCATTTTCTTCAAGTGCAGACGATCCAAACGTTTCAAATACGCGTTCTAAATACGCAAGTGCATGTTGCTCTACAATAATCTCATAACTAACCCATTATGATAAGTTGTACGAATTTCACAATTGACATTCACTACTTATATTCCAAAACTAACAACTTGAATAAAAATCTTGGACAAGCTTGTGGACACAATTTACCCATCTTATCTCCAAAAGTATGGATATGGGCTTAACCACTTGTGACTTTCAAAGCGAGCATGACATGAACACATGAGGGCACTCCCACTGAAAGTATACATTTATATATGTTAAATTTGTGTTCCAATACTTCTCAAGTTTTCGAAAAAATAATTCTTTAGCTTAGATTCTGAATTTTCCCAGTCCAAATCTTTTGAATGTATTTCCGACCTTGAATAAAAAAATTTCATTACAAGTGATAATCATCAAACTTAAATTCATGAACAAATGTGTATCTAAATGTGAAAATAGAATAAGAAATTACTCACAGTGATTATCACTCTAGCACCTGATTTTTGCCCCAAAGTCAGGGAGGCTTGAGATTACAGCTAGAACTGTTGCTGCAAAGAACATTGAGGTTAAAGTTGACGAGTGTTACCTTTGGTGTGGATGTCGGAGCTCCATGGGCAACAGAGACACCACGTGTCTTCGTGCGAGACGGAGACAGACAAAGCTCAAGCTTAACTATGCAAACAACATGCATGATGATTTCAACAGGGGTAAGAACTGGAAAAAATATTTTTGTTGTGTTTTTTGATACCCAATAAATCCGAGCAATGATGTTAAATCGATTTTATAGTTTGGATTAGGCTTCATAGGCCTCGGTCGAGGATTGAAGTGAAAACTCAACACCACAATGAACGAATCATTCCGACAACCTAAGTGGGTCATTTGAAATAGTCTAATTCTCATTAATGTTGCTCATGACCCGCCCATTAATTGGATTACTTTAGAGTTGGAAGCCCATTAATTGGTACTTATTGGGCCACTTATGTTTAACCTAGAAGTCTACCTTACTTGGCTTATAAGTGGGTCAGTTTTCTTGTGTTTTGCCCTAGTGTAAATTGATTATTTGGACCGTGAGTTAGAGAGTTGGGAGAGAAGAGAGGTCTCTTGCTTTGTGCTTCCTCTTACTTTGTATTAACTTCTCCTATGTCTTCTCTTAGCCTTAGTGGCTAGTTTGTGCTGCCAAACATTCACCTCACTCCTTTTGTGGAACTTGAAGCAACCATTATTGGTGTTGTTGGTTTGGAGATTGGTTGTCATTGTGGTGTTAGTTTAGTGGTGAAACTGAGCTCGGTTTGGTGAAATCATTGGCCAATAATCAACATTTGGTATCAGAGCAAGTTGAGGAGAAATTCTAGCCAGAAATCAGCAGAAAATCGAGCAGAAATTGCCTAAAAGTGCAGTTTTGAAAACTGCCTAGATTTTTTCAACAAGGTCCGAACATGCAAACTTGTTTTCGAGGTAAACCAGTGACCATCTGAAGAAACCAAGACCACCAGTGGACTCAGCAGGTGGAGGAGCAGCTCCCTGAGAGGCGCGTGAAGAAGGCGGCTGCGTGTGAGCCCCACGCACAGAGAAGAGATGTGGCGCATGCGGGAACGTGGATAAGAATTTGACGACGGTTTCTTCAGGCAGTTTGTTATATTTGATTTCCTGAACATATTGATATTTTTGGTTTAGTATTTCAGGTTACGCAACAAAAGTTGGACGATTTTGCCCTTGGTGGTTCGACGGTCGAAACTGCAAAGTATTTACTGAATTACTTTAGGCCATAAATTGTGGACTAAAGCAGTAGATTCGCATTTCTCATAATCTACGGACTCAGATAGGTCCGCTCTGGTAAATTAGCTTATCCTATTTAAATTTCAGCATTAGCGAGTCATCGTGTAGGGTGACATTAGGATTGGGGTTACCGTGAAGGGGTAACAATTGCTTGTGCTAGAAGTTAGGAATTATTTGCTCTATTTTGAAGTGTTGAATTTTACTGTAAGTTGGTAATTGATTTTGTGATGTAACTGTTGTTTAGTCACTATGTGAGACTGCATTGTGTGGAAATTGTGAACTTTTTGCTGATATATTTTTGTGTTGCACTGATTATTGATTATCCTGTTAGAACATCTTGGACTTGACCCGTTCGAACATTCCCCTGAAATGAGATTTTGAGTCTCACAAAATCTGGGAATCTAAAACGGTGTATATTGTTATCCTAGGATTACTTTGTGTGACCTATTTGTGCAATTTTGGTTGTTCTGTTTTTCAAAATGTCGTCACATTTCAAAATTGGAATTTTCAACGGGAAAGGGGATTTTTCGATTTGGTAACAAAAGATAAAGGGTATTTTGGTTCAACAAAAAGTTTCAAAAGCCATAGACGGCAAATTTTTCGAAAATCTTACAGAAGCTCAAAAAGAAGAATATGATGAACTTGCATACACTTCTATCATTCTACACCTGTATGACACTGTTTTGAGAAAAGTTGGAAAACTTGATTCTACGAAAAACTTTGGCAAAAGTTAGAGGATTTATATTTGCTTAAATCGAAACCCAATAATTGCTTGAAAGATTTTTTTAGCTTTAAAATGGATCCTTCAAAGGATCTTGATGACAATTTGGATGTTTTTAACAAGTTGGTTCAAGACATCGTTAATTGTGATGAGAAGGTGTTTGAAATCTATAAGGCCATTATTTTGATTAATTCTATACCTGAGTCATATAGAGAGGTTAAGAATGCGATTAAGTATGGTATGGACACCTTAACCCCCGAGATTGTCATCGATTCCCTTAGGAGTAAGGAAATGGAGATTAAGGCTGAAAAAGAAGATAAGAGAAATGGTGAGTTGCATATGATGAGGAATAGAATGAAGTTTAAGCAAATGAGTTTGGGTAGAGCTCAAGACTGTGGTGATTCGAGTAGTTAATCGAGTGATGATGGTGGTAAGAAGAGCAAGAGATGGGACAAGTCTAGTGGGAAACGATGTTACAACTGTGGTAAGTTTGGACACCTCATTAGGGAGTGCCCCAAGAAGAATGGTAATATGAGAGGTGAGGTGAATTTGGCTACGGGGTCGAGTGATGACCTTTGTGAGCCTTACCGAGTGTTACCCTAGTTACTGCATGTGCATCCGTGTGTTATCCTTTCTGTATGTGTGTGATTGCTCATTTCCGCTGCATGATTATGTATTGCATTTCAATGTGTTTGATATGTGCATTGACATATTTTTTGGAGTGATCTTATTACTTTGTGTAATGTGTGTGCATGCATAGTGGTTAGAACTATAGCGTACTCCGTTTGCTCTGTGAGTGTGTATGAGTGTGTTAGTGAGAAGTAAGAGGGGCATCCATTTTCTCCTTCATCTTTGTGAGCCTGTGTGGTTTGTGAGATTATGTGAGGCAGCCTGTGAGAGTTATTTTTGTTTTCTGTGTGAGACTCTTTTGTGAGTGTAGTGGAGTAACCAGCTCTTTCTTCTATTCTCTTTGTGAGTGCCACATTCATCCTTCCCTTTGTGGGATTAATCTTTTGTGGATTTTTTGAGCGTTGGTGTTTGGAGTAATCTTGTGGTGCATTGGTCAATTTAAATTGAGCCCTAACCTTTGTTATCATCGATAGGTATTGATTTGTCATAGTGGGTTTGTGATGCATTTGCAGTGTGCGGTATGTCTTTTGGTAAGGTAGAGTATAGATGCCTAGGGGTACATTGTGGTTTGTGCCATGGGATGTGATGTGTGACATTTGGATTACGGTGGAGATGTGATCAAATGTTTGGAATCCTTTATCTGTAAGAGACCCTGATAAGGTGGAGTGTGAGTGAGGCACTTCTATCACTTCTATTAGGTGGAGACCCATTATCCACTTAGGTTGGAGAAGTGATGTGGTGATAGAGAATTATTCCGAGAACTTAGGATATATAGAGACTTACTAGTTAGACATGTTTGGTTGAGTGATTAGTCTAATGCGCATGGTGGGCGATGAGGTGAGATATGTGTTTTCGAGGAGCGAGTAACACGGAATGGGATAGGATAAGTGTGGTAAGATCTTCGTGAGGTCATTTATGCATTTGTTGCGTATGTGTTGGCCTGTTGATTGATTTAGTGTTAATCTGTGGTTCTGTGTGAACACCTTTGATAAGATCTATGTTATCCTATATTGATATCTTCGTCGCATGTTTATTTGCTCTTGATTGATTACTGTGATTACTTGTTTCTACTTGGGTGTTCTTGACCTTAGCCCCAGTGAGTATATGAAGCAGGTATGGTATGTGTTTCGGGTGCGAAGCACAAGGTAAGGTTTGTGATACCAATTTTATTGGTTACCTTGGTTGTGCAAGTATAAACTGTGTGTTTTGGTTGCTTGCAGATTTATTGGGATCAATGTGGAGATTTGTTATGTTTTTTGATACCCAATAAATCTGAGCAATGATTTTAAACCGATTTTATAGTTTGGATTAGGTTTCATAGGTCTCGACTGAGGATTGAAGTGAAAAGTCAATACCACAATGAATGAATCATTCCGACAACCTAAGTGGGCCATTTGAAGTATCCTAATTTGTATAGTGTTGCTCATGGCCCGACCCATTAATTGGATGGCTTTAGAGTTGGAAACTCATTAATTGGTACTTATTGAGCCACTTATGTTTAACCTAGAAGCCCACTTAATTTGGCTTATAAGTGGGTCGGTTTTCTTGTGTTTTGCCCTAGTGTGAATTGATTATTTGGAGCCGTGAGTTAGAGAGTTGGGAGAGAAGAGAGGTCTCTTGCTTTGTGCTTCCTCTTGCTTTGTGCTAACTTCTCCTCTGTCTTCTTTTAGCCTTAGTGGCTAGTTTGTGCTGCCAAACATTATTCACCTACTCCTTTTGTGGAACTTGAAGCAACCATTATTGGTGTTGTTGGTTTGGAGATTGGTTGTCATTGTGGTGTTAGTTTAGAGGTGAAACTGAGCTCGATTTGGGGAAATCAAAGGCCAATAATCAACAATTTCCAAATTGTAGTTCTCACACCGAGCCCCACTATTGGTATTTCATTTCTACAGCAAACACAATCCTTGCGAAGACGAAAATCTTCAAAACAAAGTTAAAAATAAGGATAAGAAAGAAACCTCTAATTCCTGAGAACACATAAAAATGTGAAATAGAATTTTGAAATAAACAATATGCTTATGAATACAACTGAGACAAGTAGGACACTATGTTTTTTTTGGTCATTCATAACCACACAATTGAGTTCAAAGTGGCCAAGAATTGGGAGTTTCTTCTTTATAATCATTATTATTGTAAAGTTGTACAGCACAAACATTATTTTAGCAGGATAATACCCATTTTAAGACATGATTAATCTTCGCAAGTCAAATTCTCTCAAAGTGAGTGGATCAAATCTATTGGAACCCTCAATTAATAAACAGAACTAAGATTCATTACTTGCATGTATAAATAATTTTGTGATTACTTTGAGGCCATTGAGAAATCGGGGCGGGCAAAGAGAGAGTTTCGGGCTCAGGCTTCCATACAACGGTCAATCTGCTCCAATAAAAGCATTTGGACTCCAACATTTTAATTCGTACCCACCAAAACAATCTCTTTTTGATGAAAATGGAAATTTATTTTCCCAATTGATTGTTGTTCAGGATTTTGATCGTACTGTGACAAATTCTTGAGCCTAATAATCACTTAAACTTATTTTTTGACCATGTCTCCGTGTCACGCCCGTGTCTCGTGCTTAATGGAGACAATTTTTTTTAATCATATACATCTGAGCTATTGTAAATGGCCTGATTCTATCTTATTTGCTATCATCACAAAAACTTTATTACAAATTCTAGTTATCACTCAAACCTAAGCCATATAACACAATAATGCATAGAAGATGAATGAATCCATTTATCAAACACTTTCCCTTCACATTATTCTCAGGTCAGCCATGACTGTATAGCTCATAACGAATCAGACAAACATTATTTAACAATCAGAACAAAACAATGTAATAGAAGCTGACTTTTAGAGCATTGAGAAACACATTGTATCCAAAAATTCAATTTTTGACAGATTAGACACAAGAAACAATTTTAATTAATTCTCAAATCATAAAAAAAAATCTCACAATCAATTCAAACTTTGGATTCAATCAGATATTCACATAAAAACCCATAGAAGGAAAAAAAAACAGAAAAATGGTACCTCGACTTCTTCTTCCGACGTTAAGAATGTCGAACACCAGAGTTAGATTTTAACTTGTACGAGCAAATTTAGGGAGATTGTGAATAAAATACTAAAGAATTTGGGATAAAGAAGCTGCGTATGGAAATGGAGAAAATTGTAGTGGAGGTGGCGTGTGCAAGTGAATAAACCGAAAAAAAAAATTGAATTATGACGAGAGGAAATAGCGACACGTGGCTGCCAAGTCTTTCGGCTCTTTTATATTGTAGTGATGAAGATCAAGTAACTTATGGATTTAAACTTGATTCCAAAATCTCATGTTGGTAATAATAAGTGTGAAGTTTGTGTACAAGCCAAACAAACTAAAAGACCTTTTAAATCTGTTAGAAGATATACAAACCTCATAGAATTGATTTATAGTGATGCTTGTGATTTTAATAAACTACCAACACGAGCTGGTAATAAGTATTTTTGTAACATTTATAGATTACTATTCTAAGTATTGCTATATTTTTTTATTGTAAACGAAGGATGAAGTTTATGATAAGTTTCAAAATTTATTAAGCGGAGGTTGAAAATCAATTAGAACGTAAGATAACAATCTTGAGATCCGATAGAGGGGGAGAATATGATGGGAATAATCTTAAAGATTACTGTGAGGATAATGGTATAATACACAAAGTAATACCTCCTTATTCACCACAATCCAATGTATTGCAGAAAGGAAGAATAGAACTTTGATGGATATGGTAAATGTCGTGCTCATAAGTTCTGGAGCACCCGAAAACTTATGGTGTGAAGGTTGTTCTAACTTCTTGTTACATATTGAATCGAGTAACTATTAAGGACAATATTAAAACTCCATATGAGTAATGGAAAAGGAGATTTCCTAGATTAGATTTTCTAAAAGTGTGGAGGTATTTGGCAAAAGTAGTTATATCTGATTCTAAAAGAAAAAAAATTATGACCAAAAACTATGAATGTTATTTTCATTGGATATGCTCAAAATAGTAGTGCAAATAGGTTCTTAATTGTAAATTCTGAAGTAAGTGACATTACAAATAATACTATCATTGAAGTTAGATATGCTACTTATTTTGAAGATATTTTTCCATTTAAGACTAGAATTTCAAGTGAATCCTCGTCTTCTAAGAAAGTGTTTTTACATAGTACTCAATCTAGTTCATCTTTAGTAGATGAAGTTGAACATGAACTTAGGAGGAGTAAAAGGACTAGGTAAGAGAAATCATTTGGAGAAGAATTCTTTACATATCTAGTTGAAGGTGAACCTGAAACATGTAAAGACACTATGGTCTCTACTGATGCAATTTATTGGAAATAAGTTATCAATGATGCGTATGAGTCAAATATACAAAATAATACTTGGATTTTATGTGATTTACCTCAAAGATGTAAGACGATAGGATGTAGGTAGGTATTTAAAAAGAAGTTGAAGCCTGATGGAAGTATAGATAAATATAAACTTAGGTTAGTAGCTAAATGATTCACTCAAAAAGAAGGAATTGATTATTTTGATACACATTATCATGTCACAAGAATAACTACTATTAGGACATTGTTAGCATTAACTAGTATTCATAAATTGATCATTCATCAAATGGATGTTAAAACTGCATTTTTGAATGATGATTTAAATGAAGAAATATATATGGAACAACTAGAAAGATTTAAAGTCAAAGGACAAGAACATAGAGTATGTAAATTAATGAAGTTTTTATATGGACTAAAGCAAACTCCTAAACAGTCGTGTTAGAAGTTTAATAGAGTTATACTAAATTATGAATTTAAAATTAATGCACATGACAAGTGTGTATATTGCAAAAAGACAGCAACGAATGTGATACTTTGTTTATATGTAGATGACATATTAATATTTTGGACAAATTTAGGATTTGTCAATGATGTGAATAGTTATTTGTCAAACAATTTTGAAATGAAAGATTTGGGAAAAGCTCATATAATTTTAGGAATAAAGTTAAGGAAAACATGTGAAGGAGTTTCACTGGATCAATTTAGTGCTATTAAAAATGTTGAAAGAGTTTGGCCATTATGATAGTAAGCCAATTTCTACTCTATATGATTCAAATGTGCACTTGAAGAAGAATCTAGGTGAACCAGTTTCGCAATTTGAGTATTCTCAAATTATTAGATCTTTATTGTACATAGCAAATAAGATAAGACCGATATAACTTTTGCTATTGAGAGACTTAGTAGATATACTAACAATCCAAGTAAAGAACATCCAAATGCTCTGGAAAAAAGTGCTTAAATATCTCTGAGTTACATTAGATTATTCTATATGCTATAGAAGTTTTCCAAATGTTATTGAAGGATATAGCGATGCAAACTGGATAATTGAAAATATAGATATTAAGTCTATTACTGGATATGTGTTCATGCTACGTGGGGTTCAAAAAGACAAACAATTATCTCTAGAAGTACTTTAGAGTCGGAGTTGATAGCATTGGATACAATATGTATTAACGCTGAGTGGCTTAGAGATTTATTATTAGATATACCATTAATAAAGAAGCCAATTCCAGTTATTTCAACACATTGTGATTGTGAAGCAGTAATAGAGCTTGTAAATCAATCTCACTCAAATACGAAGATGAATAGACATTCAAGCAAGACTTAAGTCAGTTAAGACATTACTTAAGAGAAATGTGACTTTTCTCAATTTTGTGACATCTGAAAAAGAATTTATCAGACAACTTAACCAAACATTTACCAAAAAAGGTGTTAATGAATTATCGAAGGGGACGGGCTTAAGCTCGTAAGGGAGTCAACTTCGGAAGTAACTCAACCTTTGTGATTGGAAATCCCATGAAGAAAGTTCAATGTGGTAGTGACAATCCACACTGCATGACTCAAAATAATACTATATTATTTGTGTTCATCCCTATGATGATAGTGCTATGATAACCCTAGATGAGTACCGATGCGGGAATTCTCGCGAGGTATGGGTCATAGGCACCCTTGGAGGACTCACCTATATAAGATTTGTCATGATGTCGTGACTATGTGATTGAGCCATTCCCTAGATACTCTTACTAGAATCAAGATAAGAATACATTGCCATTAACAGTACTGCCTGCTTTGAACTGGGTCTAAATCGATAATGTGTGTGAAACAATTGAAGTTTGGCCAAATGGACCTAATTCAAAGCTTAGTTCATTATGGTTCCCTCAAATGGAAATTGTTATCACTAAGTGAGGTTCATATCCAAAAGATACCTATACATATTACACAGTATAATAATGTCACTATATACATATATATAATTATTTTGAAAGTATAAACTTGTGGGGGATTGTTGAAAATAAGTTAAAAACTTTCAAATTGAAAATTAAAATTTCAGTTTCATGTATTTTAATTGTTCAGTTTTTTATTTTCAAATTCAATACAAAATTTAATCTCATTATTATATTTATAATTTATATTTGATTTGATTTGATTAATTGTCATTACGTGAGTGTTGAATTTTTCTACTATAAAATGGGGTGAATTTCCCATTGTTTTACACACAACAAAAACAAACATTTGAAAAAACCTCTTTAGTCATTTCATATTATCTTTTGGCAATTGATAAGGACTTGTTCTGTCTCTCCCTGTGGTTGTGCCTATAGAAGGAGAACCGACTACGAGCTATAAGTGTTTTATCTTGGAGCCATGCAATGCCAAAAGTGCTTACACGAAGGGGAGGTCACACAACTTTATGACAACGTTCATCGCAACTCTCTTAGGCCAAGTTTTCTAACTCTATTATCATATTTTTATTATTTGATTCATGCTTATAGTTGATAATATATTACACATCACGTAATTTTTACAACATCAACTCTTACACACTAAAATTAACGTAGATAAAAAAAAAGTTTATAGACCATTCCATTCTCTGTGAGCACAAAGAGACGTGCCCCAAAAACCATCTCACGAAGAAACGTGCTACTATATCCGAAATAATCAAAGCATTAGCCAACCACTTGTGTTCTTTCTAAATGTCCGGATTACCTTAGAGCATCACATTCAGCTATATCAATATCTAGCTAACATTCTAGGACAAAGCCCAAGCTGCCACAATCGTTCTCTCATAGTCACACACGATATCTTCAATACCAATAAACCCATACTCCATTCTACAAGCTGTAATTTTCAAAAATTGGGCTACGTCAAAACAATCTATTTTGGATATTGGGGGATTTGCTTAAAAAGCCTAGTCAACCATAATGTTTGGTAAAATAGCCTATATCAATACTTATTATTCAAGTAGCCTATAGTCTAATAGATCATATATTAAAAGTCTTAAATACCATTCATTTGAAATGTCCAAAATATCCAATTTCAAACCAAAATTTACCAAAATTTCGTCGCCGATGCACACATTCACGATCGCGGACTCCTACTGGCAGCTTCTCAACATCCACACGAGTCGAACCATGGTGCCATTCAGCCATATCATCCTCCAAACAGGCTGAATTTCAGTTGGAAAACAGCCCTGTTGCGAAGCTCGATACTTAGCCAGCGAACAACTTGGTTTCCGGCGCCGTCCGATTTACTCAGGGAGGGAGACCACCTGGTATTAGATCGACATCACCTGGAGCATCTATTCCAGTACTAGGTCCTCATCAATTACATCAAATTCATCCCCAATTGCTTGCTGCCATTAAAGTTTTGGGCGAAAAATTAGGGTTCCACACTTTTGATGATTCTTCACTACTTGAAATGATAAATTTGATAGGGGGGGGGGGGGAGTTCAGTTGATGTTGGAATTGCTATGGATCGACATCCAATTGGTCCAATTAATGCTCAAATTGTCGAAACCAACTCTCTACAAATGCATTAACATGATTTTGCCTTGGATCCTTTAACTGGTACTAATGTTGAATGGTTAACACCTAATTTGTCTTCTACAAATGCTATGGAAGGGCCAAAGATCAAGGTTGTTGAGTCAATTGGTAGAATTGATGGTCAATTGGATGCAAATCCCACTCCTACACACACGGCTGATGAATCTTGTCCACTAGCTAAGGTACCACCAACAATTACTAATATTCCCCCCATTATATCTTTGATACCAATGCCACCAACCAATATCTCGATGAAAATCTCCTCCAACTATGATCCCCCTTCCCCAGTTTCTCTCAAAACTGACCGTCAGGCATCCAAATTGACCAATGGAACCCAAGGCCTAACTCAGCAAACAAAAAATGCTCAAAATAGACCCGACCCTCATTTATCGGCTCAAAACCCAGGCAAAACACATGTTCCTCCAATTGGAGTTACGGGAGTTACCTAAGCCCCTCGATCTTATGCCGCTGCGCTCAATTGCAAACCCGAGATTACACAGGCCAAGAGGAGCCAGAAGAAATCATTTGCCCAAGTCCTCCGTGCTCCTGAGGACTCCAGACGCCATAGCTTGGTTTCCAAGGAACCATACATATACCATGGTGAGCTCGCTATATTCTTTGAAGAGTCCGATGAACAAGTTTTGGCGGAGGCATACATGTTCACTCTTGTTGGTAAATTTGTGCATGGGAAGCCCTCAATGGTTAAGGTACGTGATAATTCTTTACGCATTTGATTTACTGGTGATTATGAAATTGGTCTTATAGATGATGCTCATATTATTATACACTTGGCACATGAGGATGATTACTCACGATTATTCCTCAAACCCACTTAGTACATTGATGGATGCCCTATGCGAATCTTCAAGTGGACCCCTAGTTTTAGTCCACTATATGAGGCTCATATTGTTCCTGTTTAGGCCTCATTTCCCTTATTGCCTATTCATTTCCGTGCCAAAAGCGCGCTATTTGCTATCGCTAAAACTATTGGACTTCCTCTTCGTATTGACGAAGCCACTTCTGACCTCCGAAGACCTAGTAAAGCTAGGGTCTGTATAGAGGTAGACTTAGAATGTAGGCTCCCAAATTGTGTTTGGATTGAAAGGGAGAAGAAAGGAGGATACTGGCAGTCGGTTGTGTATGATAAAGTTCTTGATTATTGCTTCCGCTGCAAACATTTTGGTCACATTGAGGTGAATTGTTATAGTGGCTCCCAATCTCCTCTACCTGTTACGGCCCCTGGCAGTGGTAACCTCAATCATAGACCCAATCCTAATCCGACCAAGGATAAGAAAAAAGGTAAGGAGGCCGTGACAGCACCTAGCATGAGGTGGACCACTGTTAAGAGAGATCAGAGGAGACATGACAATACATCTGGAGAGACATCTAAGACCATCCATCATATTTTCCCTCTCATTGACCCCGTGGCTCCACCTCCACTATTGCTCCGCTTGTGACACTTGTTACCCACATGGTTCCTACTAGTTCCACTACTCTTCCCATCAGCAGCACTCCCCTGATTGTTGTTCTTCAGAGTACCAATGTTGCTACATCAGCAGTTCTTCTAGATGTGCAGATTTCATTTCCTCCCAGTGGAGTCTCTCTTACAGTTGCGCCCATTAGAGTGGGTAACCATAATTCTCCTGCTATCACATCCGAAGCTCAATCTCATGTCCCGGTCAACAGTGCTCCTTTGATTAGTAGCCCTACATATCTTGATCATCTATTGGAGGATATACCACAGAGGCCACATGGTCCGATTCAATTGGATGTGCCCACTACATCTATTCTTTGTCAATAGAATATGGAGGTTTCTGTATCTACAAATCACTCTGACTTGATGCTTTATCTCATATTGAACTTCATCAACAGGGTTCATATCGTCGTTCTTCGACTGATGACTTGGCAAGTATGGTTGGTAGGACAGAAGATGATGGTTTGTCCCAGTTGGTCGAAAAAGAAATTCAAAAAACACTAACACTTCACTTCCTATGATGACGACCAGGAGTCGGTCACAGGTTATCTCTTCATACAAATCTAGATGAGTACCATCATTTGGAATGCGAGAGGCGTAGCTATTCGTCGGCGCCTAAAGAAACTCATACAGCTTCATCAGGTTTATCTCTTGGTTATACTGGAACCTTTTATTCTTCAACATAGATTTGATTATACTAGACGATATCTATGCTTTGACACGGGAGTTCAGAATGTGTCGAACAAAATTTGGTTTTTTTTGGAACGTGGGGACTACTATTACTGTTATTGCTGATCACCCCCAATTCCTTCACGTTAGAGTTGAGGATCCCAGACTAGCGCGTCCCATCTATATGACTCATGTATATGCTTCATGTGACGCAACTATCATGAGGTATTTGTGGGAAGGCCTTCACCACATTTCCCTCGACATGGACGACCCTTGGTTAGTTGTGGGGACTTTAATGTTATTACACATGATGGTGAGCGCACTGGTCATAATACTCGCGATCGAGGCACTATCGCTTTCTCTGATATGATGTTAGATTATGGTTTAGAGGATGTTGGCTTCCTTGGGAACCGATATACTTGGACCAACGGTCAAGTCAGAAAAAGATTGGATAGGGTCCTCATTAATTCTACCGCGGCAGCATTTTGTCGACAGTTTACTGTGAGGCACCTGAACCGGACTTCATCTGATCATTCGCCTTTGTTACTTCAGTGGGTTTCTGATGACGATTTAGGGCCTAGATCAGATTTCTCAATGTTTGGACCAACATCATGATTTTTCTTCCTTTGTCGCTCAGAAGTGGTCACTCCCTACCTATCTTACGGGGATGATTGCTCTTCGGGAAAAGCTCTTTAGACTGAAACAGGGTCTACGTTGGTGGACTCGACATGTGTTTGGAGATGTTTTCCAAAGGGTGCGAAATGTTGAGGATAGGGTAGACGAGGCTGAGATAGTTTATGATAGAGACCCTACACCGGAGCATCGTGACCTATTACATCACGCACATGCAGTTTTGAATCAGACCTTATCTATTGAAGAGGGTTTATGGAAGCAAAAGGCTAGTTCACGTTGGGCTTGTGAAGGAGACCACAATACTCGGTATTTTCATGCAATGGTTCAGGGTCGTCGGATCAAATCGTGTATTAAGTCCATCAAGACACAGGTAGGGGAAGTCTTAGCTACTCCTGCTAACATTCAGAATTCAGCTATTGCATTCTTTCAGGATCTCCTATCTGCTCCTACTCAACCTTTGGACCTCATTCATCATGATATCATCCCCAGGCTTCTGACTGAGTATGATAATATGGAACTAAATCGTATCCCTTTGATTCATAAGGTTCGGGAGGCAATGTTTAGTATTGATGTTGACAGTGCTGCTGGACCAGATGGTTTCTTAGCACTTTTCTTCCAACACTGCTGGGACATTATTCAGGATGATGTTTATAGGGCAGTCTTAGACTTCTTTGAAGGTGGCCATCTCCCACGGGGCTTTACGGTTACTTCTATTGTTTTGCTCCCTAAGAGGGACGACGCTTGCAGATGAACTGACTTCAGACCCATCAGTTTATGTACTGTGTTCAATAAGCTTATTACTAAGCTTTTGAACACTAGATTAAGTACCATGTTACCACGTATTATCTCTTCTCAACAGAGTGGGTTCATTCATGGTCGCCTTATTGGGGACAATGTTCTATTGGTTTAAGAGTTCCTTCATACTTTGGATAATAGAGTGCGAGGGGGAAACACTATGATGAAGCTAGATATGGCTAAAGCATATGATCACATGGACTGGGGCTTCATTTATTCTATTTTAGAGGCCTTTGGATTTGATCAAATTTGGATCGATAGGATTAGGCGGTGCATCTCAGAGTGTCGTTTTTTTGTATTCCTTAATGGTCGCCCTTGTGGATTTTTCCCCCCTCGCGAGGGCTCAGACAGGGTGATCCTATCTCGCCATCCTTGTTCATTATAGCTGCTGATTACTTCTCATGTCTACTCACTCAGAGATTTCAGGAGTATCCCAGTATGTGTTATCATCATGGAGATAGTACTCTTATTTCACACCTTTGTTTTGCTGATGATATGATCATATTCGCCAACGGTCAGAAACCGTCGACCAGGAGGATTCTTGGTTGTCTGGAGCATTATGAGAGGGTTTCTGAACAGTTGGTGAATAGGAACAAGAGCGGTATTATACTACCTAGACGGGCATCTATTAGTCAGATCAGACGATTAGAAATTTTAACTGGTTTTCGACACCAGGAACAACTTTTTACTTATCTGGGAGTCCCCTTATTTAAAGGGAGAAAAAAGAGCTTCATTTATAATGACCTGATTCAGAAGGTTAGGAACATGATCTCCGGTTGGGCTTCACGACTTTTATCATATGGGGGTCGTATTACTTTTATAAGATCTGTACTTTTCTCCATGCTATTACATCTTCTTAAAATCATGCATCTCCCTAAAGCTATCTTAAAGAAACTCGAGAGTATCTTTGCATGGTTTCTTGTGGGACTCTAAAGAACAGGCTCAACGTGTTCACTGGCGGAGCTGGAAGAAGATTTGTCTTCCTACTGATGAAGGCGGTCTAGGTTTTAGAAGATTACAGGATGTGGTAGACATATTCTCCATGAAGCTTTGGTGGTTGTTCCGTTCTCAAAAATCTCTTTGGGCCCAGTTCTTACGAGACAAGTATTGTAAGGGGACACATCTTCTTTTTGCCGTTGTTCCATACTCAGCTTCTCATATCTGGAAGAGGCTGAAATTAGTTGGGCCCCAGACTGAGGCACATGTTGTATGGAAACTTGGAGCAGGTCAGATTTTCTTTTGGCATGATTGCTGGATGGGTGAATCCACATTGGCATCCATATTCCCATACAGACAACACACATCTGCAAGGGTAAATGATTTCTACGATGATACTAGGGAGGGATATTGGACGTTTACTACAGGTTCTACCTCCTTTTATGACTGAGCAAATAGGGGCTATACCACTACGTGCTGATGTCCCTGATTGTATTTTTTGGCGGAATACATCAAATGGAAGATTCGTTACCAAGTCGGGTTGGCATCTCGTACGCTCGGGATGCCAACATCAGGACTCGTACTGGTTACTATGGAGCTCCATTTTACCCGTCAATATCTCATTTTTCTGCTGAAGACTTTGACAGGGCCTCATTCTAGTAGATGTGGTTATTCAGATGAGGATTGGATGTCAGTTGCTTCTCGATGCCAGTGTTGTTCCGAAATTGAGACAATCACTTATATTTTCACTCACAACAGCATCTCCAATCAGGTATGGAAGCACCTTGAGGACATTTTTCAGATACCTGAGTGTTCAGGAGAAGGAGTCAGACAGAGATTTCAGAGATGGAGATATTCTGGACTATACGTTGGTTGTGGACACAATCGCATTATTATTCCTCTACTGATATTTTGGTATCTATGGATTGCGAGAAATAATACGAAACATAGAGGGATTCGTATGGTAGCCAGACGTATCATTTGAAGGGTCTATCTCTTGATCTCTTTTCTTCATACGGGAGACCTTTTTCGAGCAGTGCATTGGCGATGGGACTTGACTCTTACACCCATATTTGGTATTTTTATGAACCCCCCTTCCCCCCTATTCTGGTTTGGTAGTGCACTCCATCAGTCGAATTTGTCAAAATCAATACTGATGAATGCATCAAGGATGTTTATGCGAGTGGGGGAGGGATCATTAGAGATCACGCAGAACACTATATTAGGGCTTTCTCTGCTGCTTATGGACCATGCATGATATTAGAGGCAGAGCTCCGAGCCATTCTCGATGGGATTTTACTAGCTCAAGGATTGGGTTATTCGACGATTTGGATTGAGTCTGATTCTACCGTGGCTATTCACTACATCACTAGAGGAGGTAGACCATGGGCTATCCAGGGCATACTAAGACGTATCACAGACATCATTTCATTCGACAGAGATACAGTCTCCTACATTTACAGAGAAGGAAATCAGGTAGCAGATGCTCTTGCTGCTGAGGGTTGGGAACACCGAAGATATCATGTATATGGACCACTTGACCTGCCACGTCATATTAAGGCTCTTGTACAAGTTGATAGACATGGATTGCCTAGTATTAGAGTTTGAATTTTATTTTAAATTTCAATATTTATTCTATGTCTTTTCTTTTACATTAGTTCTTATTGTAAAGGAAGTAGTACTTCCTTGTATACTGCTTTTTTCTTCGTCGATCATTTTAATTGTAAGGGAAGTAGTACTTCTTTTTCTATTGCTCTTCGTATTTTTATATAACCACGTTATTCCTCCACCACAAGTGAGGGCATATCAATAAAATTTCGGAGGTACCGCCCTTCTTCAAAAAAAAATGCTACCTTTTTAAATGACTAAGTGCCGTTTTAACAAATTTTGTATTCATTTCACTTTATGTTCTTGTATCTATATGAAAATTAATGAAAAACGTGTTTTAACTATATTTTGAGTGAAATTTATAATTTGTAACCAAAATGTCATGCTATCGTTATAAACGATTTGATGACATTTTAACTAATTTTGTGTTTGTTTCACTTTATATTCTCTCGTATCTACACAAAAATGAAAGTAAAAAAATTCCACTATATTTATAGTAAAAGAAATCACCCGATAGTGATCAACAACATTGTTTCATGAGTAAACTATAATATTCTTCATTATAAATGAAGGTAAATATCCTAAATTTCATTATATTTCAATTATAGATAAAATACTCAAAAAGATAGTTTGTTTAACTTATATAAATCTTTAAGATGTTGAAAAACATGATCAAATAGCTTTAAAGTGAAATTGAAACTTTGTGACCCAAAATGACATGCTGCCATTTTAAATGGTTGGTTGTCATTTCAACTAGTTTTGTATTTATTTCACTTTATATTCACTTATATTTATATAAAAATTAAAAAAAAATCAAGTTTTTATCATATTTGAACAACAAGTTAGATACAAAGTTCATCCGATAATGACCAACAATATTGTTCTGTAAATAACTTACACTCTATTTCTCTACGAATAAAAGTAAGTAATACAAATTTCATTATATTCTAATTGTGAGATAAGATACTCAACAAATTAGTTAATTCAACACGTACAAGTCTTTTAAAATATTTCAAACTATAATCGATTAGTTTTTGAATGAAATCGAGACACTGTGACCTAAAACGACATATGATCGTTTTAAATGTATGGTTAAAATTTTTACTCATTTAGTGTTCATTTTGTTCATTAACGTCTATTTTGGATGGATCAATGTTAAATTTTGAATTTAATCTTGAAATTGTGATGGTTTTTGATAAATTATGATAACTATTTTGATCAGGTTTTTAGTAACTATAACAGCAGCACTGTTTGTTCAAACCAAAATGGCATATGGTCGTTTTAAACATATGTTTCAAGTTTTTACTCATTTGGTGTTTGTTTCAGTTCACTCACATATATAACCACATGAAAACTTAGGGATGAAAAACATAAGTAGTAAGTGTGGTATTCAATGTGTACGAGTCATGTATGATGTTTCAAAGCATATTTTACTAATTTCGGAGTGAATCAATACCCTATAACCCAAAACGAGATCTGGTCATTTTAATAGTATGGCTGGGGTTTCTACTCATTTAGTGTTTGTTTCGATTCATTCATGCCCGTAACCATATGAAAGTTTAGAGATAAGAGTTTTAACTATATTTCGACGTTGCGGTCGACATATTTGTTCAAACTATAGTAAGTTATTCTTTAGAATAAAATCGATGAGAAACGTTAAACTTCCAAGATTGATAAAATATATATATATATATATATTACCCGATGGTGATCAACAACATTGTTCCATAAGTAAAATATACTAGTTTTCGCTATGAATAAATGTAACTATCCTAAATTTCATTATATTTCAATTATAGATAAGACACTCAAAAATTTTAGTTTGTTTAACTTATATAAGTCTTTTAAAATGTTCAAAAATATGATCGCATAGTTTTAAAGTGAAATCGAGACACTATGACCCAAAATGACATGATGACATTTTAAATGGCTAGTTGTCATTTCAACTAGTTTTGTATTCATTTCAAGTTTTTGCCATATTTGAACAACAAATTAGATACAAAGCTCGTCCGATAGTGACCAACAATATTGTTCTATAAGTAATTTACACTCTACTTTACTACGAATAAAAGAAAGTAATACAAATTACATTATATTCTAATCATGAGATAAGATACTTAACAAATTAACTAATTCAATATGTACAAGTCTACTAAGATGTTTCAAACTATGATCGACTAGTTTTTTTAGTGAAATCGAGACCATGTGACCCAAAATAACATCTGATCATTTTAAACGTATGGTTGACGTTTCTACTGATTTAGTGTCCATTTCGGTTCATTCACTCCCGTAACCACATGAAATTTTAGGGATAGAAGTTTTAACTACATTTCAACGTATTGTTCAACACGTACAAATCTTATATGATGTTCGAAATACTATTTTACTAATTTTGAAGTGAATTTGAAACTCCTTGATCCAAAAGAGTATGTTGTCATTTTATACGTAAGGGTGCCATTTAGGAGGTAGAGTATACAAAAACATAACATGTCTTTCGCTGAAATTGACTCATCACCAAACATGGCACATGAATGTTTTAAACGGAAATCGACCCATCGCCTAAAATGGTACATGAACGTTTTAAATGTATGACTGCCATATTTTTATTCCAGTGTTCATCTACTGCACATTGAAGGGTGAAATTAAGGCTCGATTGATCTACAATTCTATTAATTAGAGCATTATCCATGATCTTATGACCCTCAATTTCAGTTCTAGTTGCCGAATTTGGAGCAATATCCTTAGGAACAGCCTCAATTGAAACAGATAGGTCCTCCTCGCGCTCATACTCATGTGGCAAACTAATTCTAGAATTGTGGTTGACAATTGGTGGAGAACCTATAGATATTCCATCGTCATCTGTAATTCCCCTCATCGAATTAAACATTTGGAGTAGCATAGATTCATCAAATCCTTGAGTCCTAAAATTTTCACAAAAACCCAAAACGACATCTGATCATTTTAAACGTATGGTTAATGTTTAATCAAATCCTTAGAGTCCCAAGTTTTTCGCAAAGGAAGGAGGTTTCGTTAAATTTTTGAATTTAAATTTAATCATGTTATTCAATTGATTTGAGAAAGGGGAAATTAAGTTTTCTATTGGTGTTGAATAAGAGTACACTAGGTAGTTTATAAATTATGATTTAAAATATTTCTTTTAAAAATATTATTCTGGTCAAAAGCTAAAATCCCAAAGTGTATTATGAAATATGCTATTTGATCCAATTACCACTTGGGTATTCCACATATGGGCGTAAATTTACAACATTTTCTGAAGTCGATATGAAATTGAAGAGACTCGATCCAATAACTATCTGTCTACGTCGTCCCCAGAAGGTAAAAATAAGCACAAAATGTTATCAGGAAAACAAAAGCCCTACAATTTGAACGAAATTTTACATCATCTCGGTTTCTTTTAGACTGGCTATTCTAGCATTCTCGCGATCATGCTTAAAAGTCCAATACAATGGTGTGTAAAACAAGCTGCATAAACCAAATGGAACTACCATCATCGCAAGGAGCCCTCTTGACAATGCAAAAGCCTCTCGTGTTGATCCCAAGAGGGGATCAACAGACTTCGGATCGTAGCCATATATCTTTTCTGAAAGAATTCCTACAACTGGTGCAGCGAAAGAGGAAAATGATACCTCGAAAGCACGATCAAATGCATAAATCATTGTACGATGGTTGGCAGGGACCACCTCGGCAAACATCGGGCCGTTTGTAGCAGTAGCACACCAGCTGATGGTAAGGCCCATTATGAATAGGGTGACAGCGAATATATAATAGCTGCTCACGTTCTGTGGGATTACTCGGAGAAGGAACAATGAGAACGGGATGCCCATAAAGGAGCTGAACTGTGCACACATTATCCTTCCCGAATGAGGGTATATTTGGGATAATTTATCTGCTATTACACCACCGAGAAAAGATCCCAGAGCGCCTCCAGCAGCAAAGAGACTGACCAGGGTTGCAGCCCCGTTGTGATCAAAACCTACAGATGCATCTAGTTAACTAGTGAACAAGCAAGCAAAAGTATAAGGATCTGATATTGATCAAATCTAAATCCCCATTACCAAATGTGGAATATTTAGTATACCCCTAAATAACATGTCAATCCATGATCGAGGGAATATGTGTACAGTATGATTAGGCTCCACATTTCAACAAATCAATGGCTAAGTTCTGACCACTTCCTTTCGCTCCGTCATCGAAGGTTTCAAAAGTAACAGGAAAAATTAAAATTTGCAAGACTAGAGTCTTAAAATTTGAAATTTATAATAATTCATTTCATCCTAAAGTAAAAATCATCACAAGACATAGTATGAAGTACAGGAAAAGCTTACCGATTAGTTCAAACCAGAAGGTAAAGAACACAATTGCTGTCCACGGAATTGAACCAACAAGACCTTGTAAAACAATGAATTGAAATGTTTGCACTTTCATGACAGATTTCATGGCTGCCCACGACTCTGACCAAATTGTTACCGAACCGGTATTGCTTTTGCCTATCAACTTATTCCTGAAGCATGAAAATTCTCAATTGCAATGCAGCACGAGAAAGTATAATGTTAATAAATTAACTGAATAGAGAGTCATACCGATCAGAAATCTTGCCCATATCTTGATCAGTGCTAATTCTTCTGGGGTCAACAACAAACTGAAATACGAGGAACCCAATTAAACAACTCAAGGTTGCCATCATGATGAAGGCACACCGCCATCCGGGTACACCCCAGAAATCATTACCAGCCATAACGGTAGCAATAGCTCCACCTCCTATGCCACCAACTGTACCAACAAGATTTAGAAACCCAAATCCGGCACCTCGTACACCATCCTTATAGCTATCCGCTATGAAAGACTGAAGTGCGGGTATCACAATTGCCAGTCCAAAGCCATTTACTGCTCTCCAAAATGCAATTTGCAAAAAGTACTGGCTTGCACCCACTGCAGCAGTCGACAAGGCCCAACACAGGGTGCCAATTGCAAGAACAGTAGGGCGATCATAATTGATTGCTAAAATACCTGCGACAGGTGATGCCAGTCCCTGTACAAAGTTCCGTACAAATGTGAGATATCCAAGATCTGATGGCCCTGCAGAAAAAGCTTCACTGACTTCTTTGTAAACAGCCGGAAGGAGATTCTCATCAGCTCGTTCCATTATAGCGGCCAAGTTGATGATAATTAAAGAGAGAGAGATGCCTAGAATTTTTCTGGTTCTGTAATATGAGAATATAGATCCATAATTCATATCAGAGAAAACAATGTAAACATCTCAAATTATGATAGGAATGAAAACTATTATTACAGGCAATGCATCTATAATCTTAAAAAATTCAACTTCGAGTATGTAAGTCAATGAAAACAATAAACGAATGTTGAATGTGGAACTTCTATACATAATATGATAATAGCAAAAGGTAGAAAGCATATAACAAGGAATAAGTAAGATGTATATCCTGATAGGTAAACACATCGGTTATTCATAATAAATATCTTTGAGACCTTGTCATTGACCTCAACTATTAGCAACGTGAATTCTGCAAATTCATATGAGCAATTTGATACAAAAAGTAGACTGTGGATAAACTGAATAAGAGATACATACCATATATGTGAAAGCAATGGATACATATTGCCAAATAGGTTTACGAAATTGTGTGACCTTGACTATTTCATATATAGATCATTAAACTTTTTCTTACTTTTAGAAATGTCAAGTCTCTCAACTCATCTACGAGTACAATGAATCACCATTTAGCCCCTATTTTCAAAATCTCATTTTTCCTCTAACTCATTTTATGGGATCTATAACTTTTCAATCACACATTTTATCAAGTTTTGTCAAAGTCTACTAAATATCTTATTTTTAACTAAACCAAGCAGGGGCATAATATCGGATTATTAGATGCATATTTCAAATTGATTCAAGGGTTAGTCCCCAAAATAGGAAGCTTAACTCCGGTCGTGTCTGCTGGCACATTGTTGCGTTGGAGGTAGAGCAAACTTTGTGTTTCATGAGCTGCAATTTCGATTTTCGAGGAGTATCATGATGCATCGTAAAGTGCATTAAATTATAATCTAGAGGGTTTTGCGGAAAATAGAATAACCAAATAGTATTGCAGGAAACGAGTTACTTCCTTTTACTTTTTGGCTAGAAAATGTGGTCATTATGTTTTATGATATATAGAATGGAATGTTTGGTTGTAAAATGCCATGAGAACAATGAAATGGAAAGTTAAATCGTCAAACAAAACTTCAAATTTGGTTCTACAGAAGTTATTACTATTTTAAAAGACAAAAATCAAGACAGTATAACTAATGTCCGCAGCATAGGTACAGTATTAATGTTTCACAAAACAATTGGGAAGAGTTGAAATTATTACCGTAAAGGTTCCTTTTTTTTTTTTTAAATCAAGATACGAAAATTTGACCAAGCACCTTTGAAAATTGGATTACATGATCTGAATGGATTGAAATGCATCAATGAAGAAAAATCAACGAATTAGTAAATAATTAGGCGTGGTTCAAACTAAAAATTCTAAGCAAAACATGAATTAAATTTTTAAGCAGGAGCATTTGAGGTTTTTATGATAAATGACAGCTTAGTTTCAAGCTCTACACTGATGCAAAACTGCTAAAGAAAATCTATAAATTATAACATTTCAGAGACAATGTCTCAAAATCCAAAACGAGATTGCATAATCAAAGCATAGGTCGAAATTTAATTTACTGAAGTTAACAACATGCTGTGTTGGTTTCTTATAGATGTACCACAATCCAAATATATGTATCCAGAACAAAACTAGCACCATTAAGCAGTAACCAACTTATAACCTGTAGATTCACCAAAAAACTTAGATTCTGAAACCTAAACACCAAGAAAATTGTTCACAAAACATAAAGAACTTGTTTGGTACACAGTGCCCGACAAGAGTGATCAGTACAAAAGAGTTGACTTTTTTCCCTTACCATGTCGAGTGTAATTCAATCGTCCTCACCAAACACGCTATAAGAGCATGAGCGTTTATCAATCCACAACTCAACTATCAGTATTCTAGATATCATATCCCCAGTTTCCTTCTCCCCCCTCTTTTTTTTTTTTTTTTTCTCAGAAAGAAGATTACTTAAAAATCGAGCAATCATTTGAATCTGGATATCAAACAGCCAATATCTGTTGTTTGCAATTAAATTAACTACATGCCTCATAAACACCAATATAAATAAACTAGTATAAAGCATTAATCTACTTAACAAACTAGTATAAAACATTTAATCTACCACTATCCAATCACAAATCGACTGCAATAACCATAAATAAAAAGAAAAGAAAAACATTTACAACAAATTCACCAATTAAAAAAAAAACATAGTAAAAGCAAAACCCATAAAGCAAAAGAAGATAACATGGGAAGAATAAAAAATCTTACTTCATTGTGTCAAGATTTCTTGGGAGAAGATTCTTGGATTCAAAATAAACAGCCCCCCCCTAAATCTTTATGTTCGTAGGCTAAGTCCCATAAATTAGTCAATCAATCACCACTTAACTATAAATTGTGAGACTTTTCCTCCGTGGCCGAACTACAACACCACTCGCCAACCATCAGACGTTGTGATGTGTTTGTACTGACAATTGGCACGAAGGAATAAGGAGAGAGTCTATTTGTCCATATAGGTATCAAACCTACTCAAAAACAGAGAATTAAAAATTAAGGTGAAATTACTATTATACCCTTTTTCGACATTTTAATCATTTTTCCGCTTTTATCCTTTTAATTAGTTGGAGGATCATTCATATAAATATTCTCAGTTTGAATAGTTCATTGTTCTAAACTTTGTTTATAAGCTTCTAATTCTTCTCCAATAGCTTCATAGAATTTTATTTCTAATTCTTCTATAACATAGGCCGGTAAAGGTGGCTCGATTGATATATAAGATTTATTTTTAAGTTTTGATTCCTTTAATTTAGATTCAATTTGTTTATATATGATTTTTGGTCCTATTTTAATATTATCATTTACAACTTCTAAATTAGATTTTATATTTTTTATATGAGTTAAAACATCTTGATTTATAATATCCATTTTTTCTAAAGGTTGAGCATAATTATCATATTGTTCTAAAAATTGATTTATTATAACGTCTTCTTCTTCATGTTCGAAAAATTCATCTACTAAAATTTGTAATCCTTTATTTTTTATTTCTGATAATTGTTGAGAACTATTTATTTGTTGTATTTCTTCACTTAGAGTTATATTTAGTACTTAAATTTATTGTTAATTCTTGCAATTTAATTCGATTAGTATTAGTTAAAATATTAATATTTTGCAATTCTTCTAAAATCATTTTATCTTTCCTATTCATTTTAAAAATATATTATTTTAATTTTAGAATTTTTCTCTAGTTTCTTTACTAGGCTCTGATACCAATTAAAAGGGTAAAAGCGAAAAAATAGTTAAAATGGCGAAAAGGGTATAATAGTAATTTCACCTTAATTAAGAAGGATATTTAAGTCTTTTTATTGTCTAAACAGTGTTTGCCACGGATACCTATCTTCTAGTTGGAATATAAGTTCCTGGATGAGTGGCGAATAAGGGACAGGGCATTATTGAATCCAACGTCATTTACTAGGTAGCCACGATATGGATGGTCAACGAATGCATAATAAGGAAATTCTTACTTGGCGAGATTTTATTGGATGGGATTATCAATTATGGGGTGCTTGAAAAAAATGAAGTGGAGTGGGATTATCAATAATTTGGATAGTTGGATCAATGCCGAATTCCTATGCACTGCCCTCAACATCAAGCAAATTTCTTAAAATATCCATTTCTCAAGTACAATGAAATAAATATCAAAGGGTACAAATGTAATTTTACTTGGTTTGGTCAATAAATGCAGTTGCCTTTTCATAAAAATTACTCACTCCATCCTACTTATATATGCTTATTTTATTTTTAACACGAATTAAGAAATCTTATTTAACCCCTATTTAGTAAACATTAACATTTTCATATTCATTCTTCTACTCATTTTCTATCACACATTCTTTAGTAAAATAATATTTTCCATCACATCTATAACTTTTCATTCTTTTTAACCACATATTTTCCATCAATTCACTATTCTAGAATACATTCTTCCAAAATAATGTGGTTCAAACACGCCCTTAATATTATTGGAAAAATATTTTTTGTCAAAAACATTCCTAGTTTACCCTCATTTAATTATCAATAACTAGCAGTAAATTATTATTGGAAGTAGTAAATAAATAATGATATATTAGTAAATGAAAAAGACAAAACATTCTCAATAAAGAAACAAGACTACTCCATCCGTCCTATTTATATACGCTCGCTTTCCTTATTTCCTTGTAAAAAAGTTATTTGTAACACTAAAAAAATGTTGTAAAAAGATTATTGGCAACACTCAGAAAATGTTGCGAAAATGTTTTTAGTAACGTTCAAAAAAATGTTGCAAAAAGATTATTGACAACACTCAAAAAATGTTATTTGAAACATTCAAAAAACATTACAAAAAGGTTATTAACAATATTTAAAAAATGTTACCTCATTCATTTACTCTATGGCAACATCGAAGTTTGCAACATACTTCCAAACGTTGCAAAAGGCTTTTGACAACGTTTTTTTTGAACGTTGCGAAAGACTGTTTTTTTGTTGTAGTGAGTGTGGTGAAGAGTGTTTGTGACCAACTATTTCTATTTGGGTGATTGTTATCAATAAATTAATTAATTTATGATCAATAAATGATATGTGACCGATAACTTGTATAATTTGTGACTAGTAAACAATGTGACAAATAAAATGTAAAATTGCGACTAAATTTGTAACCGCAGCTCATAATTTGTTAAGTTGTAATCAATGAATTTGATAATTTGTGATCGAAAAATAACACATGCTCCATTAATTTGTTAATTTGTGGTCGATAAATAAGTTTTGATATATGAAATTTGTGATAAAATAAAATACATTACCACTTACTTTAATAATTGGTGACCGATGATAAATTGTGACTTATGAAATTTGTAATTTGTGATCGATGCATTTAGTAATTGATGACTAGTATATAACAATGACCATAAATTGTATAGTATTATGACCAAAATATATCTTACTAATATTTTTTAAGTATTTATTTAATTAACAAAATTTAATTTTGACTTGATTTTGAAGTTTTAAAACTTATTTCATATTTTAACCACCTTGTTCCGATCTATTATTTCATCAGCCCAAATGAGAAGGACTTATTTTAGGAAGTTGTCCAATAAAACTGGGCCCAAATAACTATAGTTAATTAAAAAGGGATTCATATAGTCGAATTTTCAAGGAAATGAATAGTTTTTACTTTTTAGCATTAACTAAGATGTCGTCTCTCTCCAAATATAAGGAAATTTAAGAATCTTGTATTCTTACACTGTTTCTCTTACTATAAGCGAAAATAAAACTCAATTAGTTTCATTGTTAGATTTCCCTTATATATATCATCTAGGGGTGAGCGTGGATTGGGTTGGGTTGGGTCGATTTTTGCCCCAACCCAAACCCGACCCAACAAGGTCGGTTTGATTGAAACTCAACCTAACTAAATGTCGGTCAGGTTGGATTGGGTTGGTCGGGTTGGGCAACTCATGTTTTCAGAAACCATCTTCCCAACAACGTATACTCTCTCTTCAAATACCTGTATTGTTCTTTCCCATTCACCACTTTAACATATATAGATCACACTTGAAAAGTCTTGTTATACTTCTTTGGTTAGTTTTCAGTGCAATATTTTACCAAAACCCACAACAGTCTAAAATTTTCAAATAGTATAAAAGACCCGTCGAGGATAAAATCCCATGTCACTTAAATATAAGCATCATAATCACTTGACCTTTCAATAGAGAACTGCATCAAGAACTGGATTTAAGAGCAGAATCTTCCCTAAAAACTCAATTAAAGAAAAAGAACCAACCTCTCTTCCGCTTCGCAATTTGAACTAACTATCATCATCTCTTTCCTCTACATTTCGCATTTTGCCGACGAACTTTGATTTTGAGTTTCTTCTTCAAAAGCTTCCTCTTCTGTTAACCTAGTGCTTGCAACTTCATGGACTTCAAAGGTATGCTTTGGAGAGAGAGAGAGAGAAAGAGAGAGAGAGAGAGAGACTTAGGTTTTGTGTAATTGTGTTGTGTGGGCTGGGGCGCTTTGTGTTCTATTGGGATGGGCTCACTTTTTTATTTATTTATTTAAACTAAGCGGGTCGGGTTGGGCGGTTTTGGTCGGGTTTGGTGGGTCAACCCATAACCCGACCCACTTAACATTGCCAACCGACCGAACCCAACAAAAAATTGGAAAAAGTCGACCCAACCCGGTCGGGTTGGGTTGGGTCGGGCGGGTTGGGCGGGTTTTTGCCCACCCCTAAATTATTATCTCTTCATATATGAAAAAAGATATTCGCATGTTAAAGCATATACTACGGTCAATTAGATAGATCATACAGAAAATTTATATATGTTTTATTGAATAAAATTACATCATATTTGGTACATAATATTAGTAGGTAATGTTACGCATCGCCATCGAGGCTCAAAAGACAAAGTGTCACGTAGCAATTCACGTAGACAAAGAATCAACATAAAAGTCAACGAAGACCCAAGTGGTCAAATACAAAGAAATTATGCAACTACCAAATCTCGTACCGAGGCACTACACTTAGGCTGAAATACAAATACTGTCTAAAGAAACAAAAAAATGAGTTGAAGCTCTCCACTTTGAGGACCGGCTTCGAGGCTCTCCATTCATCCGAAGCTCATGAAACTGACAATGTCTCTTACAATATATTTGAATATTTTTTAGAAGTGACTGATATAACACTTGTAATATAGAATGTCAGCTTATTGTACATGGTGATGGACCATTATCAATGTATTAATTGTATGAACATATAATGATATAAAACCTCAACTAAGGAGATGAAATCATGTGGTTCTGATCCTACATATACCATGTCGACCAATGCAATATAAATATATTCTCTTTGTAACTTAAAAGGGGTTGGAAGAATTGGAATGTTGGATTGTTATTCTCACATCTTGAACTCATGAATGTTGGATGAGCAAGAAATATTTACAAACATTTTTACGAGCATTTTCATTTAACATTACACATACTTGGTAGAGAAATATTTTAATACACAATCTTACAATTTACATACGCAATTTGTTTTTATCCATCCACATATTCTAGCGAGATCTTTGGTTAGTAGCTATGGTTCTTGATAAGTGCATTTTGCGTATTTATTTAGGCCACAAAACATGAAAAATTGTTGATATATATGTTGAAATATGACTTAATTCGATATAATTTATGTTTGTATGATTACATTGATGGATGGAATGAATAATATGCAAAAGCGAGCGAAAAAGGACCAAATTGGAAGAAAATGAAACTTCGGGGATCAATGCAATTATTCAGAAAATGACTCGAATGGTGAATCAAGCATGGAATTGAGTTAAGTAACACATTGTGATGTTATGGAATGTTAGAAGAAGAATGAGTAGGAAGCAAGGCCAAAAGGTAGATGAAACAAACTTGGGGACCAAAGTGAAAAAAAGGGAAATAATCTCTACCATGCAGTCTCATGGTAGAAAGTTCATACAGTCGCCCAAGCACCAACATGAGATAAACAGTGCAAAATTCTTATAACCATGCTGTCGTATGAGTTTACACCATGTAGCCGCATGGTTCATTCTGGGCGCAAATTTTCTAGTTTCCTTATTCGAACAAATCTCTTCTGGTAGGGTATGTTGACGACCTATTTAACCCTAAACTCGTCCAAACTTAGGGTTGGACGCATTCTTTGAGAGAAAAACACATTGGAGAGCTAACAAGAATGAAAGAACAAAGATTTTCACTTCAAGATTCAAGATTTCAAGCCTAATTTCTACTTTTTTGGTGATGTCTTCTTTTTATTATTTTTATTATTCTTTTATTTTCTCCATGTTAGACTAGATTTTCAATGTACTAGGTAAACGAAGAACCTCACTATGTGATCTTTTAATTTTCTATTTTTCAATTTAATATTCAAACACGATTGATGGATGTTGAATAATTTATATACCCTTTCTTGCCTCCATAGTTAAATGCATGTGATTATGTGAGTTTGTGTGATTTATTTTATACATTCGAAAGAAGAGAAATAAATTCTACAAGGTTTAAATCATCGTAGGGTCCGATAGGAGATAGAAATATACCGCTATACTTTACGTGAATCTCTAAGTGTCTATAGTATGCGAGAATAAGTTCAATTTTACTCGAAAGAGATTATTGGATAAGTGAGAAATATCGATTCTTCAATCAATTCATCGTGTTATCGAATTGTAAAATAGAGGTTAAAAGTGATATTGCTTGGTGATTCGAGATCCTAGTGCACTTTTCATTCATTAATTTCTTCAACTTGTTGCATTCAAATGTTATTGTTGCATTTAGTTAGTAACCTTAGTTTAACTT
>CM032630.1:32139339-32369263 GCA_019097785.1 Fraxinus excelsior
TTTCCTACGACGATAAAAAGGGCAGAAGCTGGACAGTTTTTTGGGTCCGTTCAAAATGCTATTACTAACTCTATAAATACCTATTTGAGACTCTAAAAATATTCCTACGTTCCTCTTTGAGTTGTCTTTATATGAACACAAGAATCACTCAATTTGGATCTATGTACCCTGAGATATAAATTTTTAAGTGTCGAAAGGTCGAATCTGAAGTTCTGTACAACACCTCACTGTTTTTAGTAAAACGTCCCCATCATATGATCTTGAAAACTCTCCATATTTTAACTTGGGAAACTACTATGACATATCTTTTAAATGCCACAAATTTCATATAAAACGGAGTTGAGGTGAATTTTATAAAAAATGTTTGAACTGGCTACCCAAACTAGCCGTGACAGCACCGAGTCCACGTATGTAAAGAATAATTCCAAGTCGGCATGCCCTTCTGCTGGCCATTAAACATTATAAAGATATTTTACTATAAATTATAAATAGGTTTCCAGAATGCATTACCTTTTATTTAAGAGTTTTTCCATGTAATTAAAGCGGAAGTTATTACGTTTAGTACGTGACACTCGAAGTTTAAGTTCAGGGTGTTACAGATTCTGCCCTCAAGGTTCAGGATAAGCAACGTACTCGAGGTTCATAGCGTTTTTTTATACCAGATATACTTGCGGCAATTATGTGAAAAATATGCAGTTGATTGGTGATTTCCACTGCCAGTGTCGTCTGAAGTGAAACACCTTGATTGTTGCACTTGAATAATACTTGCCGTAGGCACTACAGACCATAAATGTTATTGGAATTCACCTTTCATCTGATCTTGGCACGAGCATTTATTAGTTTACTAGTAATTCTGCGAAGTTGAATACATGCTTCCTTACTTTGAATAGTTGTGGCACTGTGCCAAAGCAGGTATACGTTGTATATATACATGCAGATTGCTGTGTTGCATTATTGAGCCTCTTGTATGTGTGTGTATATATTCGCACTCACTACTTTTCGAGTTTTCCATATTATCTGTCATCGTACCTCCATGACCTCCTAAGAATGGATTATGGAGTTATGGCTAGCAGTGATAATGGATGATATTAATTCAGCTGCCCGATAGCTTGACTCTTTTGGCGCGGTCTAAAATAATAAGCTCGACTCTCACTCTTCTAATCCGTTTGTACGCACGAAAAACTTCTGTAGGGATGACCTTCCGTCTCAACTCCGTCCCCTTTTTAAGTAATGAGGCCGAAGATAATTTCAACTAGAAAGGCTTGTACACAAGAATGGCTTATGAAAAAAATCATATTATGGTTTATGCACTTTTCGTCCCCAACCTTTCCAAAATGTTACTAATTTACCCTTAACTTTTCTTTAACACCAAACATTTCGCAAATCACGTCCCTATTGACAGAATCATTAAGAAACTGTATTATCTCACTCATGTACACCTCACGTGCTATTTCACTTCTGCGACAACGTCTTAGATCCATCCACATAAATTAAGAAAGAAAAAAAAACTGTCATCTTCCCCAATTATGCTCCACCCCTACCATATTTCCTGATTTTTCTGTTTCAACAGCTCGTCTAGGCCTTGCACAGCAAGATTTAAAACCGAGTTGGATTATTTCGTCTTCTGAAGTTGAATCTGAAGATTGCCATTAAGGTCTTTTGCATCATTTAGTTATTTTCTGAGTTCTTCAACAAATGTCAGAGGATCCACTTCCTCATTTAAACGTCTTGGGAAGGCTTTCAAGTTTTCTCACATTCTTCCTTGAGAACACCTCTCTCCTTTTTCAAGGATCCTGCCCCCTTCTGTTCTCTTTCACAATCTGCTTACGAAGAAGAGTCTGCAGTTCGCCGGTTCTAATTCCGACGTCTCTACCTCCCTGGATAAAGTAGCAAGCTCAGATTTGAGTTTCTCAATCACAATACCTCTCGAAGTGCTTGAAGTACTATTATGGATTTTCAACTATACATTTGTATTTGCAAGATGAAATTTCAGCCATTCATTGATTTGCAAACTTTTGTAGAACATTTTGCATGCCGATTTGGACATTTCTATTAAATTGTAAATAGTAAACATTTTTTTGATATTCCACTAGCGGGTTAAATACACTAGTGGCCACCCAACTTTCAACTTTGTGTCCACATGGCCACTTAACTTAATTTTGTTTCACCATGGCCACTGAACTTTATATTTAGGGTCACCATGACCACCGAATTTGATTTTATTTCGCCAAGGCCACCCAATTTCATATAACGTTTCATTATGGCCACCCAATTTTATATAACATTTCATCATGGCCACTCAACTTCTTTTTACCATTTTCATTAATTTTAAAAGGGGAAAAATGGTAAACTTGCCTTATATATACAAAATAAACTTTAAAAAAATAAAATAAAAATTTATTTAGGTCATGTTTGGTACAGATTAAAATCAAATTTTAATCTAAGTTAAAGTAAAAAATTCAATATTAACCATATTTTTCATGGGTCCCATAGCTTTTCAACCACACATTTGAAAAACTTCTCACAATCTATTAAAAATCCAATTTTAATCCCCGTCAAACATTCTCTTAAAAAAGTTAATTAAAACAACAAAATAAAATAAATACTATAAATTAAAATTAAAATTTATTTAAAAAAACATTTTTACAATTAAATAAAAAGTTATTTAAAAAAAAGTTACTTAGAAAAAAAATAAAATGGTATTATAAAAAAATGTTCTTTAAAAATAAAATAAAATAAAAGATGTGGGACCCATGAAAAATGTGGTTAATATTGATTTTTTTATTTTGACTTTGATTCTAATCTGTACAAAATATGGCTTAAATAAGTTTTTTTTTTTTTAAGTTTTTTTGTATATATAAGGCAAATTTACAATTTTTCATCTTTTAAAATTAATGAAAATGGTAAAAAGAAGTTGAGTGATCGTGATAAAATGTTATATGAAATTGGGTGGTCATAATGAAACGTTATATGAAACCGGGTGGTCTTGGTGAAATAAAATCAAATTGAGTGGCCATGGTGATACTAAATATAAAGTTGAGTGGTTATGGTGAAACAAAATCAAATTAAGTGGCCATGTGGACACAAAATTGAAAGTTGGGTGGCCTATTTAACCCTCCACTAGCAAAGAGAATTTTAATAGAATTAACAGAATTATATGTTATAGATTTTAATGGATTCGTTGGATTTCTTGTGATTACGATAAAATCCTATAACTTCTTAATAGATAATCTAAAAATAGAAAATTTCTCACTTCGTGAGTTTAAAAAAAAAAAAAAAAGAGTATAATTTTGTCTTTAAAAGAACTAATTTCATCAATTTACGAAGTTAAGCAAATAAATATCGACAAACATAAAATGAATTACAATCTATAAATCAAGCAAATTAACAAATTAAAAGTCAATTTAATTTTTTTAATAAAGTTATTTTCATTAAAGTGTCAAGTATTAAGTAAAAAATATGCATTAAATATTTTCTGATCGGTCAATATAGTACAAAGGTAAAATGGATTCCCTTTCTATTCTTAGCTACCAAATAAAAATCGATTACAAATTTGAATGGGAACGATTCGTTTACTCTCCCATTTTGGATTTTGGAATGTGAATCTAAAATAAAATATTTTATTACTTTTACTATTTATGTTTTCGTTTTCGTTTTGTTTTTTTTTTTTTTTTTTTTTTTGTCAAATGTATTAATTGTTTGACTTTATTTTCGTGAGCTCGAAATTTAGAGGTCATTCGAATTCATAGAGAGCTTGACTTTAATATTTATGGGCTAGAAATCCACTTAAATTTATTAAAATCCTTTCAATTAATGAAATCTTTAAAAATCTACAAGTTATTCGGGTAATTTATATTTAGTCTATTAAACTTTTGAGTCAAGAATAATTATATTAAAGAATTCAGAAATTCATTAAAACATACCTTGACGACACCCCTATAAGAAATTTCCTTTTTCATAGCGCTAGAGGCAACTTTCTTTTTCTATTTTGGATATTTGTTTTTTCCCATTTTCGTAAGCGCCGGCAAGAAATTCATATCCATTTTAATAGCATTGAATAAATGTTAGCATTTAACAATTGAAACTTAAATCGAACATAAACCAAACATATCTATATTTAACAATTGAAACTTAAATCGAACTATTTCCAAACAATTTGATTCGGTTTTGAAACAATCGAAATTTAAACCGTGTGACCCAAACCATGATTCTATCGCGCGCGCGCGCACACACACACACACATATATATATATATATATATATATATATATATATATAATCAGAATTAGATTATTCAGAACTTATTTATACACTTTGCATAAAGGGCATTATATACATCATAAGGGCATTCTTCAAACATACTCATGAATGGTTTTTAGTCATGTCAACTATATATTTCCTTACAAAAAAGGTCTTCCTTGAGACAATTTAAGAAATCAAATTGCTGGGTGAATTGAGAGAATATCAGCGGGGCATATTTCTCTCAATTTTTCCACAACCTCAATTGTATCAACATCCCCAATTACTGTTAATGTCTTCTCCTTGGTGTCCATAATCAGACCTGTAACCCCTATATGAGGAGGTAGATTAATGAAACGGAACATATCTGTGCAATAAATGTTGGATATGTAGTCCTAAATGGTAACAAAAATAGGAAATATGAAAGAAAATTCAGTACCTGAAAGGCTAGAAAGTAATTTCATGGCTTTCTGTTTCTCTTCTTCATCGCGCATATCTAGTTTTATGACCATCTTCTGAACCGAGAATGCAAAGAAAAGTCATTGAAGAATGTTTGTAACATACAAATGCACTATGGTAGCTAGAGATCTCGGGATTTACCTTTGATCTTTTATTGCTTCCATCAGGACAATCTGATTCTTTCTGTATAGGTTGGCAGGTTAATCACAAACAAAATCAAAATATTAAGAAAGTAACATACAAATATAGGATGGAAAAATTGATTTACCCTTAACCGATCCAGTTTGGTTTTCCTTCTCTGGAACTGACCTGACTCATCTTGCTGGACCTGTTGGCATTGGTGATCAGGCCCGGTTCTGAGGCGAGGCAAATGAGGCCATCGCCTCAGGCCCAAAGGTGGAGGGGGCCCAATTTTTTGGCCCCCATATTTTTTTTTTCATCAGGCACCAAACCAACACTCGAGGGCCTCTCTATATTAGCCCAATTAGGATTTTTTTAAACTAACCTAAACATACAGGCTACAACCCGTCATTCCATCTTCTTCCCCTCTCAACGATTCATTCCAATTTCCACAGTTTCACTCTCCAAGAAATTGAATCCACCAATCTAACCGTTCTTCAAGCCGCCGACGTCGGACCCCGGTATTTTCATTGACGGCTGGCCTTCAAACTTGGTTCGAGACAAACTCTCCCAATCCCTCTCTCGTATTAACCACCAGTTCACTGCCGTCCACCATATTTGCCGTGAGTCCGTAACTTATTTCTGGCGAGTAAACTGAGTTTTTCTCTTGTTTTTTACTCTAGTTTATTTTTCCTATACTTCCATCAATGTATTTGCTTCCTGCAGACTGTGGTGCCACCTAGCCTATATTTTTTCTTTTCGTTTTTTGCGGACATTTACTCTTCCAGAACAGAAAATTCAGTCGTATTATTTTAATGCCCAAAGCTTTGTTGCATCTGAGATTAAACCACTTCTTAAAGAGTTAAAAGTCCCTTCTTGCTTATGAGTTCTTCCCTTTTTTTCTTGTGTGGACAGTGGACTATCGTTGAATTTTTAATTATTTCTTAAATAAACAGTAATGATTTACTATTAGAGATTAATTTGAATTTCCTACTTTGTAAAAATTATTTCTTGTTCAAGTAGTGTAGAAAATAGTCTTAACTTTTGGTTCAATTTTGGAAGACTTGAAAATGGGTGCCCCTTGTGTGTGTGTTGAGGCCTTTCAAGAAAACACGCCGTCATTTTATCACAGCCCAATTTCCTTTTGGAGTGTATACATCTAGAACTAAATTGGAAAGTAATTCATGTAGCCAATCCTAAATTTAGTAGAAAAAATCTTTGTTTTTGTGTTATCGCGATATATGAAACGATTGTCATCTATTTTTGAAAGTGAGTATGGTTGCGAGCGTCAAATGATATCTTACTGCTAGAAATAATTATGTTCTCTATCTTAATATATCTTGTATTAATTGTTGTATACTGTGCATTCATTTCCATCTTAGCTAGTACAGTATCTTCATAATTATGATTTCCAATTGATTCTGGTGCAAAGCTTAGTAACGAGGCTGCAACCATCATTTTCTTATTTTCAGGTAAGATGTACTCAGTACAATGTAATGTGTCTTCCATTAAAATGTGATGCAACTGAAATCGGTTTGATCTTTGAAGGCTTGAAGTTGTGTAGCAATTTCTCATACTAGGTAGCTTGTTACTTTCTACAAAACTGACAAGACATGTTTTTGCTATAAGTGGTGACTTGTGAGAAGTCATGTCTCTACTCTTTCTCACAAAATTGATGAGCAAAGCCATTATTGGATCGGATTATACATTACATTAAACAAGGTTTTAGTTTTTTTTTTCTTTCGTAATAGTGTCGGCTACTCTACAATTCGCCTTAAAACTGGCCATTGATATACTAGTTTCTTTTTCCACTTCTAGGTCCTAACACTTGAACTTCAATTTTTGAAATTTCCCGTTTGCCTCCTTATTTGTGAATAATTGTGAATATGTTGGTTATCTATGAATGATTTGTGAATGATTCAATTTCAGGCTTGTGAATGCAACATTGGAACAGAGCGTGATTCCATAATTTTAGTTGATTTTCTACTTCTCAAGTAAGCAATGGCTTACTCTAACTTGATATTTAATTGTCTGTTTGAACTCTTGTCGATTTTGTTACTTTATAATATAAATTTTTTGTTCTTTATTATATTTATTTGTTGTTCTACTGTTCAGTGTTAAGTTAGCAATACGTTGTATAATACATTGTTGGATTTTGTATTTATGTTGATTTTGGGGGGCCCAATTTTGGAAGTTTGCCTCAGGCCCCGAAAATCACAAGACCGGCCCTGTTGGTGATCAATATGATGTATCTAAAAAAACAAAGAAAAAGAAAAAGAAAAAGAAGGGGTGAGTGATTGATTTACCCCGTATTTTAACCGATACAATCTTTCTTTTGTTTGACAGAAAAGAACTTCAAGAATTTCATTTCCTTGGTCCCGCTGTTCATCAAGTATACCCTTTGCTGATTTCACAGCGGAAAGACTGGAGTTATCTATCTCAATTATTTTAAGCGTCTGTATTTCTCCAACATCAATTGGGATCTCTACCAGTTTTGAGCACTTCCAAAGGATTAGGTGCTAAAGCCTTGGAAAATGAGTGTTGTCCGCTCTCCACTGCTCCAAATCTGTCTCCCAAATTAGCAAGAATTTTACTTTGAGAAATTCTCCTTCAGTTGGTATCCACTTTGGGCCTACGAAGGCAAACTCACGCAATTTCAGCACTTCAAGATTCGGCAACATGCCAAAAATCGTCATATATTTCCAATCAATTCTGCCACGTTCTAGAGTTATCTTTTTGAGCATTGGAGAAGAAGTGATGCTTCCCAGGAAAGTTGAATTTGGGCAACATGACGATTCAAAGAAAATTTTTAGTCTTTCAAGTTTCTGGAGATGGAAGTCATAGGCATTCCACATATTGGCATTATAAATAATTCCCAATTTCTTTACATTTGGGATTTTTTCAAGGAAGTGTTTTGTCATTCCTAAATCTTGTACATTCGAAAGTGTCTCTAGATTTTCTAAAATGAAATATTTATCACTATCCATTAATGGGGAAAAGAAACCTGGAAGCAGGGAAACTCGAGAGAGTTTGAGATGCCTCAATTGTGGCATATTAAAAATTTCTTCTGGTAGGTAAACTGCAATTCCCCAAGGGTCTTCAACAACTAAAGTCTGTAAATTTTCAATTAAGGCAATAGAAGAGGGAATTTCAGCACAACAAGTGATAGCAATGTACCTCAAATTAACTAGTTGAAGTATTTCATCGGGGAACCATCTGAATTCTACTCCAAGCATATCTAATACCCTTAGCAATCGACAACCAAAATAATAATAAGAATGCAATTGAGTATCGTCCCAACCAATATATATAAAAGAATGGACAAGAGACATCAATCGCAATGTCATGTCCTCCTCATTGGGACTATATGAAGAATCGTCATGAATACTCAGACGTCGATGCAAAGTTTCCTCTTCTGGAAAAACGTGTGGATACCTGCTCTTCAAACAAAGAAATTCCTCCTTATGAGCCATCATCACACAGAGCTCTCTCAAAAGACCATGCATGATGCAGGTTTTCACTTTTCCACTAATAGACCCTTTTTGCCTAACCAAAATAAGATTTCTGTCAATAAGATCCCCAAGGTACTCCCGTGCGACCTCTTCCAAGTGTTTAGATTCACGTGGCTTTAGAAATCCCTCAGCGACCCATAACTTAATGAGTCTAGAGACTGGAATTTCATAGTTTTCTGGGAAAACTCCCATATAAAGAAAACATGCTTTCAAATGAGTAGGCAAGTGTTTGTAACTAAAAGATAATATCTCCGAGCACTGGGCATCTTTCTTTGCTACAATTGAACTTAGATTTTCAGCAACATACTCCCAGGAATCTTTAGCCTTACTGACCTTCGAGAGGAGTCCACCAGTTACCACAATTAGTAAAGGAAGTCCTTGACAATTTTTGGCTATCTTTTTTCCAACATCCACCAAATCAAGAGGGCAATTTTCGTTGCCGAACACCTTTTCGATAAATAATTTCCAACTTTCTTCCTCATTAAGAAATCGCATCTGGTGATGAGCAATAGATGAGTTGACGTAATCAGCCACATCTTTTAGCCTGCTTGTCAATATGATTCGACTTCCATTTTTATCATCTGGAAATAACATTTTTATGTCATTCCAAACCTCAACACTCTGTACATCATCCACTACAATTAGGTATCTCCTACCCTTTAGATTTCTGTACAAATGTTCTTTTAATAGTTCATCATCCTCTTTGCTAATGTGAGCGGTAACAGCTGTGTCCTCTAGAAGGCTTAGAAGAATGCCACGCAAGCGATATTGTGGAGACAAAGTTACCCAAGCACGAGTATCAAAGCGATACTTGATATATGAATCATTAAATGCGTTCATGGTAAGAGTAGTCTTACCTATGCCTCCCATTCCAACTAGAGGTAGCAATGAGTCGAGCCCGAGCTACCCATGCCTCCCATTCCAACTAGAGGTAGCAATGAGTCGAGCCCGCTCGGGCTCGACTCATTGCTACCTCTAGTTGGAATGGGAGGCATGGGTAAGACTACTCTTACCATGAACGCATTTAATGATTCATATATCAAGTATCGCTTTGATACTCGTGCTTGGGTAACTTTGTCTCCACGATATCGCTTGCGTGGCATTCTTCTAAGCCTTCTAGAGGACACAGCTGTTACCGCTCACATTAGCAAAGAGGATGATGAACTATTAAAAGAACATTTGTACAGAAATCTAAAGGGTAGGAGATACCTAATTGTAGTGGATGATGTACAGAGTGTTGAGGTTTGGAATGGTGCAAGGTTGTGCACACATTGGCTCAATTTCAACTGTAAATCGAATATCAACCATCACAAGCCAATCGGCTCCAACCCATAAACTATGAACAAGCTGTCAATGAAGATTCTGGAACACTTTAATGGAGAGACTATACCACCGCATGCTGTTCTTCAGGGGGCACGACTAATGACTTTGCTTTTCAGTAAACAAAAGGTAAAGCCGAGATCCAAACAGCTTATCCCCAACAAACCCAGATCAGATTTTCGTAATTCAGTAAATGCAGATGAATTATTGATGGCTTCTTCAAAAGGAAAAAACAGCAGAAAATAAAAAGGATCAAGTTCAAAGGGAGTAACGGCTGACTCAAATGGTTTCTTTTACTACGCAGAGGAACCAAAAACTTCACCTGAACATGGTGCCGTCGACCAAGCCCGTACAATCCTCAGCCGGATGGAAATGCCGTCGCCATGACCGACTGGAAGCTTCGTCGCGGATTAATCAAGAGCATGGAGTCCCACTCGAGCTCGTCAGCCGGAGATCCTCCGACACGAGGCGTTCGAGCCTATTCTCCTCCCCTTTCCACCACAGAAAGCACCCACAGAGAGAGAGAGAGAGAGAGCAATGGAGGTGCGGCGCGAAGACGTCGGCGGCGTCTGGTAACCGGGAAGAGCCGGAATCAGTGCGGCTAGGGTTCGGGTTACTGTAGCCGGCTCTGATTACCAAGTCGAATTTGGGGGTCTCAAACTTGTATTGATAGATAGAAAGTATACAAAAATATATACATGGTGAAAAGGAAAGTTTGTACTTTAGTCCCTAAGAAATTAAAGGCTACAAGTTGGTAACTAAAATACAATATATATTTCAACTCAATTTGACTGTTCTATTAAACATGTTCGATTTAATAATAGCCAAGAATTTCTTTCTCATCGCATGCAACAATTCTTTATTGACCATGGCATTATTCATGAACGCACTTGTGTTGAGACGCCCCAACAAAATGGTGTGGCTGAACGAAAACATCGACACCTATTAAATATAGCTCGATGTCTTCGATTTCATGCACATTTACCAATTTCCTTCTGGGGTGAATGCATACTCACTGCCACGTACTTAATTAATCGCATACCAACCCCTTATCTCAATAATAAATCTCCATATGAGCTACTTTTCAACAAAACACCCAATTATGATCATCTTCGTGTTTTTGGATGCCTCTGTTATGCACACACTTTAACTGTTCATCGAGATAAGTTTTCTCCCCGTAGTACCCCATGCATATTTCTAGGCTACTCTCAAACACCACATACCTATCGTGTCTATGATTTACAAAGCAAGAAGACATTCCTATCTCGTGATGTACACTTTGTGGAATCTGTCTTTCCCTTTGCTAACATCATGCAGAATTCCAGTGATACCACCTCACCACCTATCATAACCAATAACCCACAACTGTTAGATATACCATACACCACATCAAACCCATCCCATGATTTCAATATCGCTTCTACCTCATCCTCACAGCCATCGCCCCTACTAGCCTCTGAACAATACGAACCCTCATACCGAGATGAGAATAGTTTTACCGCTAGCCCTTTACCCGCCACACCCTCAACCTCATCCCCGTCCCCACTATCTAGACCTCGTTGCACTATCACCCGTCCTACATATCTTCAGGATTATATTTGCTCAGACCTGCCATCGGAAGTCCCACGTTCGTCATCTCATTCCCAATCCTTCTCAGGTACGGTTCACTCTTTACCTAATTTTCTTTCTTATCGTTTTTTTAGTCCAAAACAGCCTTTCTCTCTTCTATCTCCAAAAATATCCAGGACCCTGTTTTTTATACTAAGAAAATCTAATTGGTATCCATATGAATATTCTTTATCGTACATATTTAATTATGAATATGGTATTTGAGTTAAATTTGGTTACATACTTAGTGTTAGTAGTATTCATGTTCTTCTCTCTTGACAGATCCTTAGTTGAATACCGATGATGATACCATGTCTCCGTTTGAGCATGGAGAGGTTTTCGTTCTCAATGATGGCGGAGAGGTTTCCTCATCCTTCTCTTCATTTATTCACGATATCATAGCTTCTTGGTTTCAGTCGTTTTAATGATCTGAAGAATTCTGCAACAACCAAATTTAATCTGAAAATTACTCCTCCATCAAATAGTTATACATCTATATTTTGTCATTCAATCTTTCAGCTTCATTTGTCCAAATTCCATCTCATCCTCTTAGTCCAATATAGAGGTTTTGATGATGCTTTTATCTTTTTGTTTAATTTGAAACATTTGATCATTCTATTACAATAACTTTAATAATTCTATTTCCAATAGAATGTTCTTATAGAAATGCTTGCAGTGCACTTGTTATTTAATAGCTTTTGCATTTGGTTTTTAAGCATTTAGATGGTGTGTTGTTAGTCGTCCTCTCATAATCTATAAGATTGGTGTGGCAAATCCAATTGCTTATAAATGTTAGAACCTAATCCAATTACTTATAAATGTTTCTTGGAATTTAGATGAAGGGACAAAAATTAGAACACAATGATCCAAGACTATCTTTGGAAAAAAAAATATAAAGCTTGCATGATATGATATCAACTCCTGTGTGGTATCTAATTGTAGAATTTGTAAAACTAATAGTAAATATTTAGATGCAAAATAATCTGTCCTTTTACCAAAAATCATTTCTAAAATTATAACGGTAATCGTGCAACGCACGATCCCCACTAGTACATATATAAAAGAGGAGAATTTTTTTACTATTCATATTCCATCATGCTTACATGTGAGAATAGTGGACAAAGGTTGTTTGACCCGTTTCAAAGTTTTTTTTGGCCTTTGACCACTATTATTTATTTTAAAAAATGAAAAACTTATTCATTTCTCCTTTTTCCCTTTTCACCCTCCGCCTAATTAAAAGCAAAGGCTCTTATGTGAGGAAGAAGGGTTAAATACATTAGTGGCCACCCAACTTTCAATTTTGTGTCCACATGGCCACTTAACTTGATTTTGTTTCACCATAACCACTTTACTTTATATTTAGTGTCACCATGGCCACCAAATTTGATTTTATTTCACCAAGACCACCCGATTTCATATAACGTTTCATTATGGCCACCCAATTTCATATAACATTTCATCACGGCCACTCAACTTCTTTTTACCATTTTCATTAATTTTAAAAGATGTAAAATGGTAAACTTGTCTTATATATACAAAAAAAACTTATTTAAGCCATATTTTGTACAGATTAAAATCAAAGTCAAAGTCAAAAAATCAATATTAACCACATTTTTCATGGGTCCCACATCTTTTATTTTATTTTATTTTTAAAGAACATTTTTTTATAATACCATTTTATTTTTTTTCTAAGTAACTTTTTTTTAAATAACTTTTTATTTAATTGTAAAAATGTTTTTTTAAATAAATTTTAATTTTAATTTATAGTATTTATTTTATTTTGTTGTTTTAATTAACTTTTTTAAGAGAATGTTTGACGGGGATTAAAATTGGATTTTTAATAGATTGTGAGAAGTTTTTCAAATGTGTGGTTGAAAAGCTATGGGACCCATGAAAAATATGGTTAATATTGAATTTTTTACTTTAACTTAGATTAAAATTTGATTTTAATCTGTACCAAACATGACCTAAATAAATTTTTATTTTATTTTTTTAAAGTTTATTTTGTATATATAAGGCAAGTTTACCATTTTTCCCCTTTTAAAATTAATGAAAATGGTAAAAAGAAGTTGAGTGGCCATGATGAAATGTTATATAAAATTGGGTGGCCATAATGAAACGTTATATGAAATTGGGTGGCCTTGGCGAAATAAAATCAAATTGGGTGGCCATGGTGACACTAAATATAAAGTTCAGTGGCCATGGTGAAACAAAATCAAGTTTAGTGGCCATGAGGACACAAAGTTGAAAGTTGGGTGGCCACTAGTGTATTTAACCCGAAGAAGAACGACTCCAAACAAAGAACAACAGTGAAGAAGAAATTAGGGGACTTTATTTACTAAGCCTAGTCAAACAAAGTTTTTGTTTAAAAAGACCATCAACAAACTTCTTTGTTTAAAAGGCCCAAATATATGAAAAATGGAAAATATAATTTGTAAATGACTAGAATGTCCTTGTATACAAAAATACATTACTACCCTAAATCCTCTTTCAATTTCCATTTAGCCCTAATTCAATTTTTGCTACCATTTTTTCTTCATCACGTAAGTTCGGGACTACAGGTATGCCATTCCTCTTCATCTTCTCTTCATCATTTTCTTCATATAATGAAACAAGAAGCTCTACATTCTCATTCCTATGAACTCTTATTTGGTCAAAGTGAGTAATAAAAGTTTGAGACATTCTTGTTGGACATTTGGAGAAGAAGATGGGGTATTATAAATTTTCAATATTTGAGTTGTTTTCTTTCTCCATTTGTTTGAATCATTTCTTCATGTTGTTGTATATATGTTTATGGTGCTAATTTGTCAACAATCATTTTGATTTCATTTCATCATTGGATTAGAGATTTGATATGGGTTACTTCTCATTCTTCTTCTCACTACCCCTTATTTGTATTAATTGAAGTGAAATGTAATTTAGTAAAGGTATGTTTGGCTATTCTTTTCATTGTTTTACTGTAAAACAAACATTTGATTTTTGTCTGTACAAAACGACTTCAATATCGTTTTCTGCAATTCATAACGATACACATATTGTTATTAGTATTGTAAGATGTTTGAAATTTGATGAATTTTTTTATGATGAGTTACAGTTATGGACACCGCGGATATTGTATGGATATCAGTTTGTCATGCAGCTGAATATGAACGGTCCGTTGAAGGTGTATGGAAATGGAAATGTGCATGGAATGAAATATAAGTTGGTAAATGCATGTTTGGTTATTGATGACAATTTTTTTAGTAGCTTAGTAATAGTAGGTATTTGATTTTTGTCTTGTTCATTCTTATGGTATAAAGGATTTTGAGCTACCAGATTTTCTTCTGGGCATGAAACTTATAAATTTGTGTATGCTTTGCCTTTTGTCTTGCTTGTTTATTAAATTGAACTGAATTGAATTACATGCTAGAGACAGCGATGATGAAGCCGAGGTGGAATATGGTGATAGTGATTTGGACGATGAAGATGATCACGGTGATTGAGATGATCATGATGACTACCATATTGATGGCCTAGAAGTGTAGGCTGAATCAGTTTTGTCATCATTGAGGGAGTCTACGACAGAAAATTCTCCAGCTAAAAATGGAGAATGGAGAATTCCCAAACATGTGATGACTCAAGAAGTATTTCCACTATTGACACGAAGATAGAGTGGGCGACCTTGTTCAAGCCTTTTATTGTGTTTTGATATATGTATTGATATTTTGAAACCATTTTGTGGCTGAACCTTGTTCTTTTTGCTGGAGTAGTTGCTATTCCTATAAATGTCGATATTTCTAGGATGTTACCTAACCATTAGTTAGTGCATTTTGATAATTGTAATGATTATGGATATCGTTTATAATTGAAATTTACATATCTTCTAAGTTTAAATATTGTACACGTCCAGGGTATAGATATACTGTATATTCATCTAATGATGTGACCTTCGTTCAAGTGGTACAGAGTATTTCATGTCGTTCAAGTACAAAAATGCATTCATTCGGAAAACGATATTGAAAGCGTTCCTGAAACACAAAACGATTTCGATATCGTTTCAGCACACACTGCTTCATTGAACAAACTACAACGACATTGATATCGTTCATGTGTTACAAAACGATATCGATGTTGTTTCGAAACAAAAATTGCACTTGGTAGGATAACGATATTGAAATCATTTTTGAAATAAAAAACGATTTGAATATTGTTTCAGTGTAAAATACACTCTGCTTCTGTGAACAAACTACAACGACATTAATATCGTTCATGTGTCGTAAAACGATATCGATGTCGTTTCCATTCAAAAATTGCACGGATTATTGAAACGATATTGAAATCGTTCCTGAAAAAGAAAACGATTTGGATATCGTTTCAGCGTAAAGTACACACTGCTTCTCTAATTTCAAAACAACATTGATATCGATATTGTGTCTCAAAACGATATCGATGTCGTTTTCATCCAACTCGTTAAATTTGTACTGAACGATATGGACGTTGTTATGTTATTTTGTGGATTTTATACATAACGATGTCCATATCGTTTCAGTACAATTTTGACAACATTGATATCGTTTCAACTTAAATCATAACCAAAACGATACATATATCGTTTTAGTTTATATAAAACGATAATTATATCGTTTTTGCTATAAACGACGATTCGACTATCCATGATAGCCCGACATGCATTCGACATATGTATGATGATCGAAATTGGTCATCAAGTGGGTTCGATCTCACTCAAAAGAAATTATGGCGCTATTTATGTTCTCATAATTATATACAACCTTCGAACTATTGAAATAGAAAGAAAGTATCTTCGTTCATTTTTTCTAAGTTATTCGAGTGAATTAATCCACTTGATGATCATTTTTAATCGTCCTACGTATGTTGAAGCCATGTTGGGTGGTTGTGAATGATTGAATCGTTATTTTTAGCCAAAACGATATAATTATCGTTTTTCATGAAAAGAAACGATTTCTATGTCGTTGTAATTATTATTTGAACTGAAACGATTTCAAACTCGTTAAATTTGTACCGAAACGATATGGACGTCGTTATGTTATTTTATGAATTTGATACATAACGATATCCATATCGTTTCAGTACAATTTTGACGACATTGAAATCGTTTCAACTTAAATCATAACCAAAACGATATATATATCGTTTTAGTTTATATAAAATGATAATTATATCGTTTTTGCTATAAACGACGATTCGATCGTCCACGATAGCCCGACATGCATTTGACATATGTATGCTGATCGAAATTGGTCATCAAGTGGGTTCGATCTCACTCAAAAGAAACTATGGCGCTATTTATGTTCTCATAACTATATACAACATTCGAACTATTGAAATAGAAAGAAAGTATCTTCGTTCGTTCTTTCTAAGTCATTCGAGTGACATCAACCCACTTGATGACCATTTTTAATCGTCCTACGTATGTTGAAACCATGTTGGGTGGTTGTGGACGATCGAATCGTTATTTTTAGCCAAAACGATATAATTATCGTTTTGTATGAAAAGAAACGATATCTATGTCGTTGTAGTTATTATTTGACCTGGAACGATTTCAAACTCGTCAAATTTGTATTGAAAGGATATGGATGTCGTTATATTATTTTGTGGATTTGATATATAACGATATCCATATCGTTTCAGTACAATTTTGACGACATTGATATCGTTTCAGTTTAAATCATAACTAAAACGATAGTTCCTATAAAACGATAATTATATCATTTTTGCTAAAAATGATGATTCAACTGTCCACGACAACCCGACATACATTCCACATATGTAGGATGATCGAAAAAGGTCATCAAATGGGTTCGATTTCACTCAAAATAAACTATGAGAATATTTGTGTTCTTATGACTATATACAACCTTCGAACTATTTTCATAGAAAGAAAGTATCTTCGTTCGTTCTTTATAAGTCATTCGAGTGACATCAACCCACTTGATGACCCTTTTCAATCGTCCTACGTATGTTGAAGCCATGTTGGGTAGTTGTGGACGATCAAATCGTTATTTTTAGCCAAAATGATATAATTATCGTTTTGTATGAAAATAAATGATATCTATGTCGTTGTAGTTATTATTTGAATTGAAACGATTTCAAACTCGTCAAATTTGTATTGAAACGATATGGACGTCATTATGTTATTTTGTGGATTTGATACGTAACGATGTCTATATTGTTTCAGTACAATTTTGACGACATTGATATCGTTTCAGTTTAAATCATAACTAAAACGATACATATATCGTTTTAGTTTCTATAAAACGATAATTATATCGTTTCGATTGAAACCTATGCTGAAATGTCGTTTCAATTCACAAAGAATGACATGGATGTCGTTATGTGTAAAATCGACGATTCGTTCTCTCTTTCTAATTCATTCAAGTGGTATCAACCCATTTGATGACCTATTTCGATTATCACACATCATAGGTGATTGTGGACGGTCGAATCGTTGTTTTTAGCCAGTATGATATAATTATCATTTTCTATGAAAAGAAACAGTATCCATGTCGTCGTAGTTATGATTTGAATTGGAACAATCTTGAACTCGTCAAATTTGTACTATGAAAGTTATTATGTTATTTCGTGAATTTGACACATAACGATGTCATTATCATTTCAATACAATATTGACGACATTGATATCGTTTCAATTTTAATCTTAATTAAAATGGCATATATATCATTTTAGGGTATATAAAACGACAATTATATTTTTTAAGGTATATAAAAAATATATCTTGCACGCCGTAAAATGTTTACTTGGGGGATGAAGGGGAAAAATAAAAAAATTAATGGTTGGACCGGTGAATGATTACTTAAAAACAATTATTTGAAATAAAATTAAAGATTTTAAGTTAATTGTCACTAATTATTTATATATTTTGTTGACACCGACCTCCGATGTCGTTGAGCTCGGACTTCCATATCCTAATGAGGAGAAGGGAATGGGAGCTCGGTAATGTGAGGTCAGCTCAGTCCTTATATAACTTACCCAACAAGCCATTGTAGTCTTTCAAGACGCAACAGTAACTAATGATTAAAAATCGCTGACAAGATCTTTGAATTCCCAACCAGAGAAATACACGTGGAAAGGTCTTGTGTCAGCGCCTACCTAGCCTTCCAATCAGATGCCTTAGCTTGCCTTGCTAAGCAGTACATTTACTGCTAGGACCCGCTAGTCCTATCACCTCACGATCAATAGTACAACGTTGAGCTCGGGCGCCAATCCTGTTATGCCAACGCATGACCTAGTCCAGCTCTACTTTTTGGGTTGACAAGACAGAATGACAAGACGTCAGTATATTTCCCCTATAAAAGGGCCCAGCATACAAAAAGGGAAAGAGGATGGTCTAAAGGAAAATACTAAGAAAACTCATTGGAACCCTCTGAACACTTCCGATAATTTACACACTGCTATTGCTTTATGAACCAATAAAAATCTTTCTTATTGTTGCCCTTTAGACAATCGGTTGTATCTTAAGTTGGCTTTGATCTTGTTCATACAATTTTGAACGTCAACAGTTTGGCACTAGAAGGAGGGCCCCCTACTTGAAAGCGGCCCCATCTCCACACACGATTCACTAAAACGACTTCGTGGACGAATTTTCAGCATCTGAAAATTAGTCCCATACCCACCCTAGGCGAAGTAGCAATCCCAGGAACTCCGAAAGGAGGGGGGTCGGGATGAAACTGCTGACCCACAAATGGCGACAATGAGGGAAGCCATTGAAAGACTAATGAACATTGTCAGTAGGTTGGAACAAAACCAAGCCCGGAATCCTCCACAAGAAAATAAAGGGGAATCTCTTTGCCATGAAAAGACCGAACGACCCCCTACTAGGAGGACCTTGCATTTTTCAGGCGAAGGGTCCTCCAGGGATCAAACTGAAGAAGTCAAAAGCTCACCTGCGGCGACGAAATCAAATACTAGAAGAACAGACAGTGTGTTCGACAGGCTAGGTTCTCAACATTCCTTGACACCAGCCAAGAAGAAAACTGGGCACCGGAGAAACCATCCTAGGGAGCGGCCAGAGAACGAAGTGAGCGCCCTCAGGAAGCGTATTGCGGACTTGGAGGCCAAAAGTAAGGGGAGTACAGATGAATATTTCACCAAACGCCACTCACCATTCACTGAGGACATCCTAGCAGAACCACTGCCTGAAAAGATGAAAATGCCCCAGCTAACCGGGTACGATGGGGAAGGAGATCCCATCAACCGTCTTGACAAATATTCCTCCTAGATGGAATTGCAAGGAGCCGGAGAGACCATCATGTGCCTGCTTTCCCCTTAACACTGGGAGACAAGGCTCAAAGGTGGTTCAGAAGGTTACATCAAAGGTCTATAAAATGCTGGAATGACCTCGCCACTGCATTCCTCGCCCAGTTCATAGGTTCAAAGGCAAGAACCACTCCCAAAGAAAGGTTGGTAAGCATAAAACAAGGGAAAATGGAATCCCTTAAAAGCTATTTGGACAGATTCAACAAACAATCCATGGAGGTTGAGAAAATCTCTGATGATGCCGCACTTATGGCAGTTCTGTCCGGACTAAGACCCAAAACGAGATTCTGGTGGTCTGTCCATGAGGATAGCCCACAAACGAACCACGAACTCTTGGGTCGAGCTGAAAAATACATCAGTGCTGAGGAGGCCACTTTGGACCATGAAGATGCTAAACATAATCCCCGATCCACCCGACGAGCAAAGGGGAGACAAACAGAGAAAGATGGAGGTCGGGAAAAAAGGAAAGAGAAAAGGGATCAAAGCCGCTCTAGACCGTATCCCGATAAATTCCGCGACTATCACCCTTTAAATGCTACTCTGGAGGAGGTTTTTCTTCAAATTGAAACAAAGAAGTCTTTTCATCGACCTCCACCTGGAAGGAAAGAAACAGCTGGGAAAAGCTAAGGAAAGTACTGTCGGTACCATAGAACAACAGGACATAACACTGACAACTGCCGAAACCTGAAGGAAGAAGTGGAAACACTCATCTGACGAGGCCATTTACAGGAGTTTGTAGAAAGCCGTAGGGAACAAATCCTGCCGGACCTCAACAACCAAACCAACGGGGAGAAAACCAATTAGCTCGGCCTGAGATCCAAGCTCGTGACCCACAACCCCGTGCTGAAACCCGAATGCTGATAAGTGGAAATCAATGCTTGGAGGGTTCAAGAAGAACTAGGCGCAAGTTGGCACACGATTCCCACGTATATCAAAACTTTAGTATGAGATACCCCACGTCGGAACCTGCTGCCTTTCCAGACTCTGAGTGGTTCAGATTTTCGAAAAAAGATGCACATGGAGTCCTACAAAACCAAAGCGACGCGCTGGTTATCGCAATGAATGTGACAGGAGTTCAAATACACTAGACTCTAGTGGACAACGGGAGTTCGGTAAATGTGCTTTACTATCGAACTTTGAAACAAATGGCCATACAGGATCGATACCTTCAACCATACCCCCGAAAACTATAAGGATTCTTCGGAGATCCGGTTGAAGCTCGGGGGCAGATAGTACCTAGTGTTGAGTTCGGCGAACCCTCGTGTTACAGAAGAATCTTGGCAGACTTCGTCGTGGTGGATATCCCTTCAAACTATAATGCTATATTGGGAAGACCCTTATTGCATGAGTTGCAAGCGGCCACCTCAATATATCATTACTGTCTCAAATTCCACACTCCAAATGGACCAGGAATAATACGTGGAAATCAAGTTGAAGCAAGAGCCTGTAACATAGACCTACCCAAGCCCCTAGTTGGAATGCTGAATGGCCAGCACTGCCAACGAGCTGGGGTGTTAAGGCCTGAAAATCCAATGATAACTGACCTAAACAAGGTCAGTATGACATGCACAATGGAACCCTTCTCAGACATGTTGGACCCGCGACTAAAAGTACGAGGTTGAGAACCTGTGGAAGAACTGGACATTATTAAGGTCAGTTCAGGCATCCTACCAAAAGAGCTAAAAGTAGGTCATGACCTTCAACTCCCAGTGCGGGATCAAATCATCAATTTCCTCCAAGAAAACCTCGATGTATTTGCTTGGGAACACGCGGACATGAAGGAAATTAACCCAAAAGTCATGTGCCATAAATTAGGAGTTGATCCCTCAGCACGGCCTAAACAGCAATAAAGAAGGCCTCTGAATCCGGAATGATATGAAGCTCTCAATAAGAAAGTACAAAAGCTGCTCAAAAAGGATTTATCCGCGAAGCAAAATACCCAAAGTGGATTGCCAATCCAGTGCTGGTAAAAAAGAACAATGGAGATTGGAGGGTGTGCATAGATTTTACCGACCTGAATAAAGCTTGCCCTAAAGACGGATTCCCTTTACCAAGAATTGACCAAATGGTAGACGCCACTGCTGGGCACAACTTGCTCAGCTTCATGGATGCATATTCATGCTATAATCAGATTCCCATGCATGAATCGGACCAAGAGCACACAACATTTATCACTGACAGAGGTCTGTACTGCTACAAAGTTATGCCATTTGGCCTCAAGAATGCTGGAGCAACCTACCAGCGTTTGGTTAACTCCATGTTTGCCAAACAAATTGGAAAAACCATGGAAGTCTACGTGGATGACATGTTGGTCAAAAGTGCAGAGGCTTGGGAACATCAGCAACATCTTGCTGAAATGTTCGAAATCCTAAGAACATATAGGATGAAGCTAAACCCCCACAAATGCGCCTTTGGAGTGAGCTCAGGAAAATTCTTGGGATACCTAGTGAACCGCAGAGGGATTAAAGCTAACCCGGAGAAGATAAGGGCCATTATTGAAATGCGTCCTCCATCTAGACCTAAAGAAGTTCAAAGTTTAACAGGACGGATAGCTGCCCTCAGCAGGTTCATGTCAAAATCTACAGATAAGTGCAAACACTTCTTTGACGTATTAAGTGGAGGAAAAAAGTTTGAATGGACATCAGAATGCCATGTCGCTTTCAACCAATTGAAATCACACCTATCACAACCACCCATACTGTCCAAACCAAGAGAAGGAAAAACACTTATGCTCTACCTGGCAGTTTCTGAACATGTCGTCAGTGTAGTGTTAACCAGGGAGGAGGATGGAGTGCAGCATCCAGTTTACTATGTTTCTAAGGCCTTACATGATGCCGAAGTTCGCTATTCCCCACTGGAGAAGTTGGCCTACGCAGTGATAATTGCAGCTCGGAAATTGAGGCCATACTTCTTGGAGCATCCCATTGAGATCTTGACTAATCAACCTTTAAGACAAGTACTGCAGAAACTCGATACTTCAGGGAGATTGGTAAAGTGGTCGATTGAGCTCGGCCAGTTCGACATAAAGTACAAGCTGCGTACCTCAGTAAAAGCTCAGACGCTTGCCAACTTCATTCTTGAGTTCAGCTCGGACCCCATGGGGCAATCACCTCCTCATGAACCTTGGAAACTGTTCATTGACGGATCCTCCACAGATGAAAAGGCAAGGGTTGGGATTGTCCTGATAAGTCCAAACCAACAACTGTTCTGTGAAGCGTTACCTTTTGACTTCAATTCTTCTAACAACGAAGCTGAATATGAGGCCTTGATAGCCGGCCTCCGAATGGCAAACGAAATGAAAGCTGATTGCTTGATCGCGTACAGTGACTCCCAACTGATAGTAAACCAAGTCAATGAAACCTATCAAGCTAAAGAGGAAAGAATGGGCAAGTATCTCCAGCTTGTCAAAAAGGAAATCCAGAAGTTTAAAACGTCCATGTCAAACAAGTCCCACGAACTCAAAACCGACATGTTGATGCATTAGCTCGATTGGTCACAAGCGAAGGAATTGAAAGGTTCGATAGCATACCTGTTGGGAGAATCCATCGCCCTGTAATTGAAGAAGCTGAGAACATCTGCATGATGACAGACCTCAAACACACATGGATGGACGAACTCGTTACATACCTCCAAACAGGTACGTTTCCAGAGGATCCCAACTTGGCAAGAATGTTAAGGATAAGGTCAGCATGGTACATGTTGATCAATAGTATCTTATATAAGCGAGGATATGATGCACCATTGTTAAGGTGCTTAAATGAGGAAGAAGCCCTTTACGCCATGAAATAAATACACGGGGGTATATGTGGAAATCATGCAGGAGGACGGTCATTGGTACACAAAATTATGCGTCAAGGATATTTCTGGCCAACCATGAAGAAGGATACGTTGGAGTTCACCATGAAATGTGATAAATGCCAACGGTTCGCACCGAACATCAAACTCCCACCTGGAGAGCTGAACTGTGTAATGGCACCATGGCCTTTCACAAAATGGGGAGTCGATCTTATCGGTCCCATGCCCACAGGAAAATGAGGTACGAAATTTGCAATTGTGGCAGTTGACAATTTCACCAAGTGGGCTGAAGCCGAACCCATGGCAAAAATTATCGAACACAAGACCATTGAGTTCATATGGAAATCAATCATATGTAGATTTGGAATACCTCACTCCATAGTGACGAATAATGGAAAGCAGTTCGACAACACTCGCTTTGCAAATTTCTACGAGGAATTAGGAATACAGAAACATTTCTCCACACCAAATCACCCCAGGCTAACGGCCAAGTTGAAGCTATCAATAAGATTATCAAGCATACGTTAAAAACAAAGCTTGATACTCTTAAGAGAGGATGGACAGAGGAACTCCCCAGCGTGCTATGGTCTTATCGCACTACTGCTAGAAGCAGCACTGGAGAAACCCCCTTCTCCTTAGCCTTCGGAGTAGAGGCCGTAATTCCCCTTGAGGTCGAAATCCCTTCTATCAGAACTTTGACATATCAGGAAGATAGAAACGAACAAATGCTACGAGAAGAGCTGGATTTGATAAAAGAAAAAAGGAATGTTGCCGAGGTCAGAAATGCAGTATACAAACAGCGCAATGCGAGGTATTATAACAAAAAGGTGAAGAAACGAGAGTTCGAAGTTGACAACCTTGTCCTGAGAAAGGTCTTCCTGGCAACGAGAGAATTGAATGCTGGATCCCTAGGACCTAACTGGGAAGGCCCTTACAAAGTAAGCAAAGTATTGCTTAAAGGGGCCTACGAATTGGAAGATATGGAAGGAAAACCCTTGCCGCACCATTGGAACTCAGAGCACCACAAAAAATATTATCAATAGGCAGCTGTAATATGTTGTTGCTATGAATAAAAATCATGGTTACCAGAAATGTTCTCCAGAAGAGTACGGCGCCTACAAGGAATTTCCATAAAGCCCTACTCATAAAGTAGGCCGAGCTAAATGTTGTAAGTGCTGCAACACTTAGCATAATTCCTACAAGGAATTTTCATAAAGCCCTACTCATGAAGTAGGTCGAGCTAAATGTTGTAAGTACTGCAACACTTAGCATAATTCCTACAAGTAATTTCCATAAAGCCCTACTCATGAAGTAGGCCGAGCTAAATGTTGTAAGTACTACAACACTTAGTATAATTCCTACAAGGAATTTCCATAAAGTCTTATTCATGAAGTAGGCCGAGCTAAATGTTGTAAGTGCTGCAACACTTAGCATAATTCCTACAAGGAATTCCCATAAAGCCCTACTCATGAAGTAGGCCGAGCTAAATGTTGTAAGTGCTGCAACACCTAGCATAATTCCTACAAGGAATTTCCATAAAACCCTACTCATGAAGTAGGCCGAGCTAAATGTTGTAAGTGCTGCAACACTTAGCATAATTCCTACAAGGAATTTCCATAAAGCCCTACTCATGAAGTAGGCCGAGCTAAATATTGTAAGTGCTGCAACACTTAGCATAATTCCTACAAGGAATTTCCATAAAGCCCTACTCATGAAGTAGACCGAGCTAAATGTTGTAAGTGCTGCAACACTTAGTATAATTCCTACGAGAAATTTCCATAAAGCCCTACTCATGAAGTAGGCCGAGCTAAATGTTGTAAGTGCTGCAACACTTAGCATAATTCCTACGAGAAATTTCCATAAAGCCCTACTCAGGAAGTAGGCCGACCTAAATGTTGTAAGTGCTGCAACACTTAGCATAATTCCTACAAGGAATTACCATAAAGCCCTATTTATGAAGTAGGCCGAGCTAAATATTGTAAGTGCTGCAACACTTAGCATGATTCCTACAAGGAATTCCCGTAACACTTAGTACGATTTCTACAACAAATCGTGAAAGTTCTATTCACCAGTTCGTTTAAAGTTATAAATTCAGTCAGAAGAAAGCAGAGGTAAAACATCAAATGGAATGTTTTCGTTCATGAACTGAAAATAGTACAGAAGCTGAAAAAGAGTTCGGAGAAATACATGAAACTAAGAACTAGGGGGATGGGGAGGAAGATCTTCAGCCACGGTTGGTTGGGCCTCGACTTGTTGAGCTTCAGAGGCTCTCAGCATCCGCTCCAACTCCTTCTCCTGCTCCTCCTGAGCCTCCACCAAGAAAGCAGTATCCCAGTCCGGCTTTTTCTAATTAATGAACTTAACGATCTCTCCCATAGCCAGGGCGTATGCTTTTTGTGCAATGGCATCAAAGGCGGGAGAGGCCCTCCACTCTTCCACGGCATTTGAAACTTTCAGCTCGGCCTTTTTCTTAAGGGCCATCGCCTGAGCTACCACCTCGTCAGCTCGCTTGTTCTCGAGTTTAGCTCGGGAATTCGCCTTTTCTCCCTATAGGTGCAGCGCCTTGTTCTCATCAAGTAATTTATGCTCCTTAGTAAGGCAGGCATCGAGCTCTTCCCCCATCTTGTTCAAGCGATCCTCATAATCCCTCTTCTCCTCAGCAAAGGCCGACCTCTCCACCTCAGTAAAAAGCTTATCAGCTTTGGCCTTAAACTCCAGCATGGAATCAAGTTCCGTCTTGACCTAGGAAACATAAAAATGACATCAAAATACGCAGAGAGGCTATTGATTAAAGTACAGCACACCGGATGTAAATTTATCACCTTATCCACTATTAAGGACATGTAAAGGACGACCCTATGACAGTAGAGCTGAGTAGTGAGTATATTTTCTCCGATAGGCATATCATTGAGGAAGCTTTGCTCTTTGTCGTTCCAGCTTCTTGTCATAAGTACAGCAGACTCCCTGAAAGGAGGGGAAAATGCAGCTACTGATTCCCTTGCCGGAGAAGGAGCTCGGAGGAAGTCCAGAAGCACTTCAGGCCGGCGCCCAACTAGCTCTTCAATGCCCGACCTCTGAAGGTCAGGACACTTCTCCTGGGATTTGGAGGAAAAGGCCGCAGTAATCGTCGGGATAGCCATGAGAATCGGGGAGGCAGGCAGAACGGGAGCAATGGGTAGGTCGATAGAACGGCGCCTCTGTAAAGGCTGCTCATCCTCAGGCTCCATCTCTGTGCCTTCAGGCTGGACTATTTCCTTGGAAGCAACTTCCTCCCTCTTTCTTTTTGCAGCCTCAGCTGCCTTAGCCGCTTTAGCAGCACGGAAGCTCAGCATTTCTAGTTCTTAACCTGAGATACGTAAGAAAAGAAGTAAGAAACAAACTAAAGATGAACAGGATTAACAAGAATTGGTAACATCCTTACGGGAAGGGGCAGGTGCTGAAGCCCTATGTCTACTAGTTGCTGAACTCGGGGGCACGGCTCGGAGTAACCCCGCTACAAAGAGGTTATCGTTCATAATCACGAACTTGCAGGATCTTTCCTTATGAGATAGAGCTCGGATAGCGTCAGTTTGTTTTTTTATCGCCGAGCTCAAGTGACAATGTCTGTAAACTGCAAAACACAAAAAGAAATAAAAAGTTAGTCCCTTCATTCAACAATCAAAATGGGAGAACGGCAGTAAACACTCTCACTTACAAAGAGGATGGTAAAGAGTGGGGACTACTGTAAGTGTTATGCCCTAGGTCCAATCAACTTTGGACATAAGCATTTTTAATGTATATATATAATCGATGCATATTTATGGTAAGATCTATTATTTAATTCAATTAATATTCTAATTAATTAAATAATAGAATCCGTAGATTCAAGTCTTGATGATTTGTTAATCACAAGGAGTTGTGATTGTGAGATACAAATTACATATGACTGAATCTTAAATCGTCTGTGGTCGTATGTAATAACGAGATACGGATATCGTTATTATGGATAGAGCATCACGTGTGGCATTTCTTCATAAAAGTAAGTAGTTGATCTTACAAGCTAAAGTGTGGAGACACTTGAATGAACACGTGAATGTTTTGTTATAGAACAAAACATTGGAGACCCGCTGAGAGATTTCACTTGGAAAACTATCTGAGTGTCAGTGGTTAATCTCTAACGTTCGGTAGTGGAATTGGTCCTTTGACTTGAGGTTATCGTAGTGCCTTATATGAGGACAGTCATGCTTTGGTGATGTCGGATGTTGCTCTGTCAAGGGTCACTAATACGGCATCGTTCGGGTATGTCAAGAATCATATAAAGGTTGTGAATGATCAATAGAGGATTCGTCACTCTTAGATAGTAAGAGATTATGATCTACATTTGATTCAGTTAAGTTGATAATGAAATCCTTGGCCAAGGTGAACTCATAAGTCGAAAATAAGTTTTCGACTTACGCTGACTTAACAGTAGGATAAAAGACATGATTGATAATTGAGATTGACACATATCCATATCTCATAATTGATCGGATCATATTGACGAAAGGATTATAGTTTCACGGTAAATGAAGAAGTTTGGTTTGTCATATCATATGACAGTTCCCGTCACATGTATTGCCCTGACACATTGCTAGATGTCAATCTGGGATGACGAATGTGAATTAATGATAAATTAAAAGGGGTATTTTAATTTATCAATTTTGATTAGATCAAAATAATAATTCATGTCGTTAGGCATCGTGATTGGGAACATAATGGGTCACACACAAAAGAGAACCAGAAGAATGTGATTTACCAATTAATTAATCGACAAGTGTTGGATGATTAATTAATTGGGTTGATTATTAATTAATTCATGGACCGAATTTAATTAATTTGATTAATTAAATTATTGGACCGAGTTTAGTTTAAGAGAAGGGTCGAGCCCACTTAGACTAATACTAATAGATCACTAGGGTTTGAAAATTGTAGGGTTTTTCCATTATCATTCTTGCTAGCACAAGAAAAGAAACCCTAGACACAATTCTTATTCTCTGTGTGAATCACCATTAGAGGCTGGACAATTGGACATCTTGGATTGCAGTTCATGATCGTTCAAGAAAAGCATTGGAGTTCGTGAATCAGCAAAAGAGTGCAGAATTCATCAAGGTAAAATTCTATCACAGTTTTTATCTAAACACAAAGCGAATCCTTGTATGGGAATCAAAAATTGTTTTAATTCCGCTGTGCATGTATAAGTAGATTCCCAACAACTACGTCATCCCTATCTACCTCATCGGGATGGAACTGCCATTCCCCCAGGACGTAAAAGAATTCCTCCTTCCACCCCTTAATCGAAGAAGGAGTATCTAACACCAACGAACCCCCCGTCCTAGGCCTGGCACTGGTATACCACCAACCCGTGCTTTTCCCATCCTCCTTGAAGGTAAAAAGGGAATTGAATGTGGAAACATCCATCTCAGGATGACCTAACTGTTTCCATAAGATTAGGGTGGCCACAAGGGTCCTCCACCCGTTAGGGCATAACTGAGTAGGGGCTATTCCCCAGGAGGAAAGGAATGACCTTATGATCTTTAGGAATGGAAGCCTGAGGCCGGTACTAAGAATGGCACCGTTTAAGGCCACGCATCCTACGGGAGGGCTGTCAGCTCGGTCGGAGAAGGAGGGCATGACTAGTTCTACTGTTGGGGAAATACTATATTTAGCCCTAATCGTAGCTAAAGATCCCTCTGCTATAACTGACCTAAGGGAACTAGCTCCCCAAGTGCCGCCCTTACTACTCTCCTTCCTCAGTTTCTGCATGTGCTCCATGCTCCTAGGTGAGTTCGATAATGGGTTTGGGGGAGATGGTTGAGGGTAAAACGAAGCCAGAGAAACAGGTGTGAAGACTTCTTGGCAATCGGAACTAGCGGTTGAAGTACTATATGACTGAGTAGACGAAGAGGGTGCAAAATCTTCCTGTTGATTCTCCCAGGAGTGCACACGAGATTCGTCCGAGCTCATACAAGCGAGTTGAAGAGAAAATAATGCATAAAAGAAAAGGGTATTCTAAAATGGCAGAAGAATACCTGGACAGTTATCCCGTTCGAAAATTTAGGAAAATGAAAAGGAATTTGAGGATTTCAGAATCAGAAAGGTTGAAAATGCTAAGGAAAAATGGAAGAGAGCTGTTTAGGAATGTTAAAAGGCGGGATGTGAGCCGTCAGAAATTGAAATAATAAAAAGCGACCGTCAATCAATGCTTGAAGGGAGGGAAAACGCCTCACCAACCATTTGGTGACAAGTGTATCTGACGGCTGTAAGAATAATTATTACACGGATTGGAACTTGTGCCACGTCATTTCAACAAGGTCAGTTTCTCATTTAAAAAATTAGACCTGACCTGGGGGGTAACTAGTGACACCGACCTCCGAGGTCGTTGAGCTCGGACTTCCATATCCCAATGAGGAGAAGGGAATGGGAGCTCGGTAATGTGAGGTCAGCTCAGTCCTTATATAACTTACCCAACAAGCCATTGTAGTCTTTCAAGAAGCAACAGTAACTAATGATTATAAATCGCTGACAAGATCTTTGAATTCCCAACAAGAGAAATACACGTGGAAAGGTCTTGTGTCAGCGCCTACCTAGCCTTCCAATCAGATGCCTTAGCTTGCCTTGCTAAGCAGTGCATTTACTGCTGGGACCCGCTAGTCCCATCACCTCACGATCAACAACACAGCGCTGAGCTCGGGCGCCAATCCTGTTATGCCAATGCATGACCAGTCCAGCTCGGCTTTTTGGGTTGACAAGACGTCATTATATTTCCCCTATAAAAGGGCCCAGCATACAAAAAGGGAAAGAGGATGGTCTAAAGGAAAATACTAAGAAAACTGGTTCGAACCTTCAAAAATTTCTTTAAAATTTTTAGATACTCAAAATTCTTCATTTACAAGGGAGGGTAAATGGGTTTTTTGATAATTTTAAATAATTAAAATTACTTTTCTTTTATTCATTTGAGTCAAAGGCTATTTGAACAAAATGATTGTGAGCAATGGCATTTGAACTTATTCCCCAAGAAATTATTCCTCTGAAGTCTGAAGCGAGATCTCAATCTTGGGGGTTCTTTGCTTGATTTTCAGGATTTCGAGATTGTCTTGGGTTTTTGCCAACGCTGAAGGTATGTTCTTCTACTTTGTATTTCAATTGAAGTGATGGATTGAGTTTAATTATATTGTGAATTGATTTGTTTCAAGCCTCGTTTCTTGTTTATTGTAAACTCAAATCAGGGATTGAAGGCCCATGAAGTTTCTATTTTGTTTCTGGGGATATATTATTGTAAAATTACTATTGCAAAACTGGGGGATTCAGTAGGATTTATCATGAAAAATGGTTCTTATAGATTGAACTGCTTTGAGTTAAATACTTTGATGAGTCGCCACGAGAAGCTAATTAGGGTAATGATTGGTGGGTGCCGAATGAATTAATTAGCTCTTGAGTTTCTTGGTTGGCTTGGGGGTGGGTGTTGCATCTATTACTGCTCCTATGTATATTGCTGAAGCTTTCCCATCAGAAATTATGGGAGTCCTTGCGAGCACAAATGTGCTTATGATCACTGGTGGACAATTTCTTTCATACCTTTTGAATCTTGCATTTACAGAGGTCAAATTTTTCTTACTCTTTCCATTTCATCCTATGCTATAATCTCGGTTTTTACTCTCAATTCTTCGTCTTGTTGGTTTGTCATTGATTCACATTTGCAATGTCTTGCAATGAGGAAATTTTGCTCATGTTAAATGAGGTAAATCTATTTCAAAAACTTACTATTTATGGATAGTGATCCTGGAGGCTGGAAGAACACTAAATTTACAGAGAAATCATATTAGATGTTGGGCACTTTGAGGGTGATAAAAAAAAGTGTCATCTTCTCTTTGTATTAGTCATGGAGTCTTGAAGGTCGGGGTTTCTAAAAAGACCGCCAATGGAATACTTTTCACCATCAACAATTTAAATAAACAACCTCAAGTTACATTAGAGGATACATTGATGAATTGCACAGAGCAATGTGTACCGACCTCCGATTTTTTTCTTGTCTTGGTGCAACTTTTTGTCATTTTTATTAGAAGTTGAAACTATTAGTATTGTTCACATGTAATGCTGTTAGTATTAGATTCAGATTTTCTTACATAATTGTCGAAATTAATTAAACAGGTACATTAGATCTTTATTTTTTTAGGTGGGGTTTGGTTGTGAAACTAGTAATTTTTGAGATAATATGAGCATTCTTCAATTTAGGTTTATGTAACCAAGTGTAACCATAAGTGACTGACTATATATTAATGGACATTAGAGTTTCAGTTTGAATTACTTATTCAAATAACAATCATCTTTTGAAAGTAATACTTTTCTTGTTCCTCCTGTAAGCCCTTTCTTTCTAGACTCCCTTCAGACAGCTCTGAGAATGATTGGATGCATCAAAATCAATTGACTTCACACATGAAAGATGTATCTGCATCTATTGATTCTATATGCATATAAATTTTATTTGCTTATGCTTATTACATTGCTTCCTTGGCATGAAAGGTTTCCATGTTGCAGTTCTGGCGAGCAGCATCAAGATAGAATATTGGGATTGCATTATATAATAAATTGCAGAACAGGAGAAGTAGAATATGAACTGATGAATGTTTTCTTACATTGATACCTTGAAGCAGATACATATATATACAAAAAGGAGAATAATACACATGCTACTTACAACCCTAGTATATAACGTTATCCTATATCAAAAGGATATTTCCTAAAATAGAAAAGGCAACAAATCAATACAAATAATTCTGAGATCATGTAGAGGATTCGTAATACTCCCCCTCAAGTTGGAGAGTGAATATCATGAATTCCCAACTTGTTACGTAACATTACAAATTGGTCCTTTCCTAAAGCTTTTGTAAACACGTCCGCCAATTGTAAGTGTGTGGGCATGTACGAAGGACTAATCATTCCGGCTTGTAGTTTCTCTCGAACAATGTGGCAGTCTATCTCAATGTGCTTCGTACGTTCATGGAAAACGGGATTTGCTGTGATGTATAAGGCAGCCTGGTTGTCACAAAATAAAGGTGTAGGAGCTGGTTGTACAACCTTTAGATCTTGCAATATGTAATGTAACCATGTTAACTCCAAGCATGTGTTTGCCATGGCTCGATATTCAGCTTCTGCAGATGATCTAGAAACATTGGCTTGTTTCTTGGATTTCCATGAGATGAGGGAATCTCCAAGAAAAATGCAATATCCTGTAACTGATCTTCTTGTGGCACAGCACCCTCCCCAATCTGAATCGCAAAATGCTTTGAGAGTTAGACTGTTTGTAGAAGAAAATAGTAAACCTTGACCAAGATTACCCTTGATATATCTGAGAATGCGTAAAGCTGCATCCCAATGTGGTTTTCTGGGTTCATGCATGAATTGACTCAATGTGCGAACAGAGTATACTATGTTAGGTCTTGTCACAGTAAGATAAATCAATCTACCAACCAACCTTCTATACTTAGTTGGATCACTTAATAAGATCCCATCTGTAGGAGTAAGCTTCAAATTTTGCTCCATTGAAACTTGTCTGGTCGTGCACTAAGAAGTCCTGAATCTTGTAAAATGTCTACCGCATATTTCCTTTGAGACATAAAAATTCCCTTTTTTGATCGAGAAAATTCAATACCTAGAAAATATTTTAAGTCACTGAGATCTTTCATGCGAAAGTGCTTGAAGAGAAACTTCTTGAGATGTTCCATTTCTTGAAGATCATTGCCTGTAAGGAGTATATCATCAATATAGATAAGGAGTGCAGTAAAAGAAGTACCTCTCTCTTTGGTGAAAAGGGAGTAATCGGCTTTTGACTGCCGATAACCAGCTTTCAGAATGGCAGCGAAAAATGTGGAAAACCAATTTCTTGATGCTTGTTTGAGACCATAGAGGGATTTATTAAGCCGACACACAAGATTCTCCCCCTGTCGGCGAAGACCAGGTGGAGGTTCCATGTATACGACCTCTTGTAAATCACCATGAAGAAAAGCATTTTGAACATCTAACTGATGAATGAACCAATGACGTGCAGAAGCAATAGCAAGAAGGCAACGAAGTGTAATGAGCTTGGCAGTGGGAGAGAAGGTTTCATGGTAATCAATACCTTCAACTTGAGTGTATCCCTTAGCAACAAGGCGAACTTTATGACGCTCAATAGTGCCATCAGATCGATACTTGATTTTGTAGACCAACTTGCAGCCAATGGGTTTATGACCAGCTGGTAAATGAACCATACTCCAGGTGTGATTCTGCTCTAATGTTGTTAATTCAGCTTTCATCGCATTTTGCCAATGTGGATCAAGGATAGCTTGAGCATAAGAGTGAGGTTCGATATGACCTGTAATGTTAGCTAGAAAGTTACAATGGGCAGAAGATAAATGAGAATATGAAAGGAAATGAGAAAGAGGGTACCGAGTACCTGATGCTGAACTTGGTGTCGAGGTTGAATGATTGGCTTGAGCAGACAAAATGTAGTCTTTGTGCCATGTCGGAGGTTGCTTTGGATGAGTGGATTGATGTATAGGGGGATTAAGGTTAGGCATATTGGAAGAATGGGCTGTGTCTGGTGAAGATTCAGTCAATCGAGATTGTAAATGCTCAGAATCTATCTCTTGAGGTTCGTTGTTTTCTGGTAAGGGAATATGAGCATGAGGAGGACTGGGTGGTTGATCGTGAGGAGATGGTGAAGGAAGAAGTGAAGTGTCTAGGTTAGAGTCGTAAGGGAAAAACAAGCTATCTGTGGCATCATGCGAAAAATTTGTTAAAACGAAACCAGAATCAGGTTGAGAAGAAACCGAAGGAAATGTGGTTTCACAAGACTTGACATCTCGACTAACAAAAAATTGTTGTGTCTCCAAATCATAAAGTTTGTAACCCTTTTTGACCAGTGGGGTACCTAACAAAAATGTATTTTTTAGCGTGGGGTTCAAATTTATGAATGGGATGAACAACAGTTGCATAACATAAACAACCAAAAACTTTCAAATGATTGAGTGATGGTGGACGATTGTGCAACAATTCGAAAGGTAGTTTATTAGATAGCAATGGTGTAGGGAGTCGATTAATAAGATATACAACTGTCAATATGCATTCATCCCAAAAAGTAAGAGGGAGATGAGATTGAAAAAGTAAAGCACGTGCAACAGTTAGAATATGACGGTGCTTTCGTTCAACTACTCCATTTTGTTGTGGAGTATAGATACAAGTACGCTGATATTCTATGCCATGTGATTGAAAATAATTTCTCATGGATAGAAATTCAGGGCCATTTTCTACCCGAATGGCTTTAACGGGAGCATGAAATTGAGTATGAACAAAAGTAAGGAATGATCGTAAAATAGCTTGAGTTTCTGATTTGAAATGCATAAGAAATACCCATGTGCATCTTGTAAAATCATCCACAATAGTGAGAAAGAAACGTGCCCCTGAATGTGTAGGAGTTTTGTGAGGACCCCAAATATCACAATGCAATAAATCAAATGGAGCATGAGTTGATATAAAACTGGAAGGAAATGGTAATCTAGTTTGTTTAGCCATAGGACAAACATTACAATATTATCAAAGGAAACTTTATTATTGGGAGACAATAACGATGATATTAGTTTCAGTCGAGATGGAGACGCATGTCCAAGACGTATGTGCCATAGGTTGGAAGGTTGAGAAACTTGATGAAAGGTAGGTGTCCTTTGCAACGGAGACATGTAATAAAGACCACCATGTTGTTTACCCGAGCCAATCATCTTCCCCGTAGCCAAGTCCTGCAAGACACAGAAAGTGGGAAAAATAATGGCACAACAATTTAGGGCAGTGGTGATTTTACTAACATACATCAAATTTAAATTAAAAGATGGGACACACAAAACTTTGTTTAATGTGATATTAGAGTTAAATGGTATAGTTCCTGTAGAAGTTATTGAAGCTGAAGATCCAGTAGGTAATTTTAGGTGTTGGTGATATGTCTGTGTGGGTGGAAAGATTGGAATCTGTAGTAATATGGTCTGTTGCCCCGCTATCCAATATCCAAGGCTTAGTGAAAACAGAATTAATAGCACTGGAAGAAGAAATCAGACCTGCAGCATTTGCAAATGCGTTGTCATTACCGGTGGTGTGATTTGGTGTCATCTGAGACAAGACACGAGCAAGTTGTTGCAATTGATCAGTATTAAATCCATGTATAGATTGTGAAGAATCTATTGCATTGGCAGCATGAGAGGGATGGTGTCCATGTTGTTGAGATTGATTGTTTCGATTCCTTAGAGTTGCTGAGGTGTTGGAATTCCAAGTGCCATTTTTGAATTTGCACCTATCTTCACTGTGACCTCTCTTATCGCAAAATTTGCAATAAAATTTCAAAGTGTGACAGTTGTCAATAGTATGGCCATCTTTATTGCAATGATCGCATGCTTGTCTTTGGGCTTGCTTGAATAATTGCTCTGGCGGCTTTGAGTTGCTGCTGCAATAGAAAAGTTATCTATACTTTCAGATGTCATTTGTTGCTGTGTTTTTTCTTGAATAACAAGGGAGTGTGCTTGACACACATTGGGCAGCTTTGACATCATGAGGATGTTGCTACGAACATTGTTGTAGGTGTCGTTGAGACCCATGAGAAATTGCATAATTCGATCTTCTTCTCTTTGCTCAATATGTGCTTTAAATTGATCACAATGAGGGATGGTTCGATATGAATCTAGCTCATCCCATAGACCTTTAAGCTTTGTGTAATATGAGGATACAGACATGTTACCTTGTGAAAGTGATGCTAATGATTTCTGAAGCTGATAGATGGTTGGTGCATTCTTTTGTGAAAATTGATCTTTGAAATCTTCCCATACTTGATAGGCTGTCTTATCATGAATGACCCCTTTGGCTAAATCTGATTCTACTGAATGAGTGAGCCATGATAAAATCATGCTATTGCACTGATTCCAGAGAGCAAATTCAGTTGGCTGCTCTGTTTCTGATGGAGGTTTGACGGAACCATTGATGAAACCGATTTTGTTCTTGGCTATCAGAGCATGGATCATGGATTTACTCCATGATTGATAGTTGGTTCCATTCAATTTTGTTGGGACAAGCATGAGGCCAGGATGATCTGAATGATGAACAAAGAATGGATTGGATGGGTCCATGCTTGAATTGTTGTTGCTGGTGTTTGACTGTTTGGAATGGGGCTGATCTTCTTTGGACATTGAAATTGTTGCTGGAGTTTTGAGTGTTTGGAATGGAAATTAAAAAAAAAATCAGAGAAAAACTTGCTCTAATACCATAATAAATTGCAGAATAGGAGAAGTAGAATATGAACTGATGAATGTTTTCTTACATTGATACCTTGAAGCAGATACATATATATACAAAAAGGAGAATAATACATATGTTACTTACAACCCTAGTATATAACGTGATCCTATATCAAAGGGATATTTCCTAAAATAGAAAAGGCAACAAATCAATACAAATAATTCTGAGATCATGTAGAGGATTCGTAATATTATAAGTTTTCGCAGTCAGTAACATCACCGAAGGAAATCGTTCTGTTCTTTTCTTGCCACTAATATTTGTAGTTTTTTTTGTGGATTTTGGCATGTTGCTGCTTAATGTGCTCAATCTTATTTGTCATTATGATGAACCACTAAAGATTATCATGTTGATCTTGTATACATTGTACGAAAATGGAAATAACAATATAGGTCAAACTCTCCCTTCTATAAGCCCTAAGAAAGACTAGTATATCTCATATGTGTTACCATCTTGAGGTAGACTTCTTATGGGTGGCTGTGACCTTGAAGGCATGGCTAAGTCAAAGTCAGAAAGAATTTTTAATTTTATTATCTATTTTACTTTATGGCCAATGAAATATTTGACACTATCTTTCTATAAAAAAAAACTAATCCTCAACAATGCAGTTTATCTCAACTGCACAATCTCATCATAATCGTGTAGCGTGTTAAGACACTTGGCATCTACAAAAGTAGAGATTTACTAGCAATACTACTTGAAGAACCACAACATAGGAGCCTATTTTAGTGAGTGATATGATGTATAGCAATTTCATAGACCATAGAGTCCAAATGCTGATTTTGGTAATTGAAAGTAAGCTTTAGGGCATTTCAGCTGGTTTATACACCGGGATTTACTTGCTCCAAGTTTTAAGCATATAATTTATATACCTGGTTTTGCTTCCTCCAAGTTTTGACTTTTGCCTTTAGCCCTTTTTTGAGCTTCTGAATTTAATGAACATACGATTCCTTATACTAGCATAATTCATTCTTTTCGAACTATACTGAAAAAGGCAGGAATTAATGGTGACTGGTGATCCACCTACTTGTTGTAAAACTTGAAGGGCTTGATTCACACCACTATCAATATGAAGGGAAAAGTTACGAGGAAACGTGTCTTTTTTTTTTGGAGTTTGTTTTGTTGTTTTTCTTGATCATGTGAATGCTATGGGCAGGTTTTAAGGAGGAACTAAAGGCTACAATTTTGATTAAATGAAATCTACATAGATTTGAAGACGGACACTATTGCTATAGAAAGGAATACAAAAACTACTAAACAAGTCATTTCGTAAGTTTATTATTACAATTACATATTCACTTGTTCATATTCAATTAGTTATTACACTTCGTTTATTATTGTTTATATTCTTTTAGGGGAGATTGTGGTATGTACATAGTAAAATATATAGTGTTCTTGAGCATCAACGGTGCGGTAGAATAAGTTAATGGCTTCTATATGAATAGATGGAGGGAAAAGATGGATGTCGATATTTTTGCCCTTGATTATGATCCGTAGGACATTTTGATGTATTTGTATGTCTATGAGTTATGAGTATATATTATAATTATGAGTCATTTGGCATGAAATGACTACAGTCGTTTAAAAACGACTGCAGTTGTTTTCCATTCATGACATGTTATATGAACTAAACGAAAATGCAAAAAAACTGTCCACCATTCAATCGTTCTTGGTTTCAATGGTTGATCACTTCATTCTTTCTAGCAATTAACGAGATGGGGTGTGCCAGTGATAGCTAATGAATCAGAAAATCAGGTCTCAATATTAACAGCAATGACAATGTTTTCCATCTTCATGGGAGTTTGGATAGCTCCAATTAATGGAACTTCCAAAGGAGAGCCAAAACCTTCACAGTTTGTAGCATTTTTTAGAATAAATGTATCTGACCTTGCGTAGCTCTTGACGAGGTTTGGTCTTTGTATACAGTTTGTCAATATTTTTAACTGGAGTTTTTGGAGACAGATGTTGAATATTGAGTTTTTTTTTATGTTGTGACTAGTAGTTAAAATTTTCGGGTTGATTTACAAGGTAGATAATGTTGTTTTTATCAAAAATATTGGTTGTCGAATACTATAGTCGTCTAAAAAGATTATAGTTTATAGTCGCTCTGAAAAAAAAACTAGTCTTTTAAAACGGCTATAATGTAAGATAAGATGTGAATCAAACTTCTAACAATATAGTTCGTGTTTGATTTCAACCTATTAGTTTAAACGAAAAGGAAGATGAATTTCATTACATACAATTCATCGTGCTCTACTGACAATTATTAAGTGAACTGTATTTAGTTTCTAAGTATGTGACTTACAATAATGTATAATGAAAGATATATGAATTGATTTGGATAAGATAAATCATAATGTTTTAACGATATAGTTGATTGATTTTGATAAGTAAAATCATGATATATAACATTCTAAATCGTGTTTGTTTTAATATCAAATTATTTTGTTAAAAAATGTATAGAAAAACATGCATATGATTGAAAATGACTGCGGTCGTTTAAAACGATTGCAGTCGTTTTACATGAAACGACTACAGTCGTTTTAAACGACCAGAGTCATTTTTGTGAAACACTTAAAACGATTGCGGTCGTTTTTAAACGACTAAGTCGTTTTACATGAAACGACTGCAGTCGTTTCCCATTCCTCGCATGTTATATGAACTAAACGAAAATACAAAAAACTGCTCAACATTTATAAAACGCAATTTTGGCATGAATTACGACAAAAACTCGCAATACAAAGCATACATTGTAATAGATAGAAATCAATTTGCATTGTTTATCTGAACGACATGAAATCACAATTTTTGAATTTAGTTGCTCGCAAACGCCATTTACAATTTTCATCTTTGCAAACAATTCGACGTTATACTTCATTGCAAGCATGTGCACTTCCATCATAAGTTTTTTTTAAAAAAAAATTTGACGATCTTTTAAATCTGCATCTTCGAGAATCACATATGATGTAAGAGTTGAAGTTACAAGGTGCTCGTTTGTAAAACGATGTTTTTCTCTGTTGTTTTGAAGCATCTCGGATCCATCTGTAGAGAAAACAATAGTGTTACAATTTTTAGTGATAATATCTACATTATTGTCTTTGGCTATCTCCAATTCATCCCAATAAATATTCTCAGTTCGATCCACTTCGTTGTCATCGGCTGCTTGCATTTCACATTGAAGATTGTCACATTCATTTTGCATTTCACAATAAACTTCATCGTCTTCCACTTCATGAAATGAATCATTATCTTCTTCTTGTTGTGGATGCTCAAATAAACGTTTGTTCACAAGGGTTATACAAATGGGACAATGATTTTTTTGTTGTTGTTGAGAGATAGACTGTACTTGTCTGTTTGAAATAATTTTAATTGGAACTGTAAACTGTCTGTTTTAAAGGAGAATAAAATCTCATCTCAATTTCATGTGAAGATAAATCAACTTTGTAAAGATTTAGCGCTTCACAATACAAATCTTGATATGAAGTATTTGAAGATATTGGAACTCCTTCCACCATTTCATCACTCCAACTTCGTTTTCACGTCCATTTTTCTTGATCATCATTAACAAAATCACCAAAATAAAATATAGAAATTCATGTTGTTGAGTCCATATCTGTAATTAGAATAGTAAAATTTTAGAATGTTAGCAAATAATCAATCATGATATAAAATGACTGCAGTCGTTTCTATGATCGTTTTAAACGATCGTGGTCTGTTTTAACGGTTATAATTTTGATTTGAAAAATGGGTATTATGGTCATTATATGATAAGGGCATTTGAGATATTTCAACAATACTTAAAAGGATAATATGAACATTTTAATCTAAAAAGGGTCTCAAAAACTTTTCTATAGTAAGTTAGAGAGTAAATTTAATGAATGATAACCCAACTTTGGCTTATATTACTACTTGCTCATTCAACAAAAGAACATAACCCATTGCTCACTCATCTATCCAATTATTTACTCCTTGCTCTCCCATTTTATCTCCGTCTACTTAAACTAACCAATTGTGCCACGTGGAGCCAAGTGGCACAAATCAGACCTGAAAGAGAAATCAGGTGATGGCCTGGCACTTCTTCTTTCCTCTACTCTCTGTGAGTCGAATTTTGACCGGAGGTCATCTTCTTCTTTCCAATGGAACGGGCCCATCAGGTTTTTCCTTCGAATCCCACTGGAGGGGTTTGTTCATCGCATGGTTCTAATTTTATTTTGGGTTGCAGTGATTTCTACGAGTATAGATCGTCTTCTTCATCACCAAACTTCAAGCCTGGTAATACAGATTTTTTGGTGAAAACACAAACTTAAATCTATTTGGCTTTATATAATGATTTTGCAATCGATTTGATTGCTGTGGATGATTTAATTTCAACAAACCATCGATCTAATCCTTCCAAGTTAACATTATCAGTTGCAGGGAAGGGGGTCGATCGACTTCTAAGATCCTGTCCAGCCTTATCGCCATTCTCTTCTTCTACATCCTTGGGATTTATGGACTTTTTTCCAAATTTTTTGTTTCTTGACGGTGATCTTTCTTTTGCAGCAACGGCGATTTTATCGACAATCTCTCTTTCATGTCTGATTTGTGCCACGTGGCGCCATGTGGGATTTCCGTCCTCCACGTGGCACAATTGGTTAGTTTAAGTAGACGGAAATGAAATGGGTGAGCAAGGAGTAAATAACTGGATAGATGAGTGAGCAATGGGTTATGTTTTTTTGTTAAATGAGCCAAAGTTGGCTTATCATTCATTAAATTTACTCGTAAGTTAGGCCTAAAAAAAGTTTTGAATGGTTTGATTAGGTCATTTACTAAAATGCGTATGACATCATATATCAACAAATTATCTTTTGGACAATGCTAGGTTTACTTAAAATTTTACTACAAGGGTTACTTCCTCGCCAAGTGGCGCCCCCTATTGAAGGGGCGCCCCACCTTTGACCTTGATTTGCTAGCTCCACCAAGCTGGACGGCCGCGATCTTCTCGCCAACAAACATGGCCTGATTTATGAACATTGCCTAGCTCACATGACATAAAAATATATTATATGCCCCATTTATGATAGGTAGAGACTTTGACTAAACTGTAGTTTTATGCCTTTTCTTTAAGGAGAAAAGCCAGCCTCTACTGGGTTGCCTATTTTATCATGTTCCACGCTGCACATAAAACATGTCAAATTATTTCCAAGGACTACTTTCTTCTACCTCTTAAAGAAAGAACCATGCTAGGCTTACAAATTTTTTTGACAAACACCTTGACAAAATGCAAGGTGGCGCCCCCTATTGGTGGGGCGCCTGCCGCGGTGACGTGTCAAATTATTTCCAAGGACTACTTTCTTCTACCTCTTAAAGAAAGAACCATGCTAGGCTTACAAAATTTTTTGACAAACATCTTGACAAAATGCAAGGTGGCGCCCCCCTATTGGTGGGGCGCCTGCCACGGTGACGTGTCAAATTATTTCCAAGGACTACTTTCTTCTACCTCTTAAAGGCCGAGAAAAATGTAACTACTGTAGCGACCGAGAAAAATTCAAATTTCTCTTGTAGAATTCGGAAATAAATGGGTTATATTATTAAGTCGCTACGACCATTCCTAAAAGTTTAATTTAAAATTTTGGTCACGATAGTAAAGTTGTGTACACTTATTCATTGTCAATTGATTTTCCAATTTGTATATTTAACTCAAATATTCTCCACTCACCAAATTTTAGCCCATGATTATAACCACTAATCCATGTTTAAAGCAACAAACTAACCATTTAACCTCCATTTTCCTGTCAATTGGAAGTGGAAGTCTATGACACGTCCACCCAATTAAATATTTAACCACTCGCTAACATTATCCTTTGTAACTACATTGACCATCAACAATTAATTTGAAATCTGAAATTAATAACCGTTCCATTTTATTTTAAGAGTCATAAGTTAGTTTCAAATGCACGTTATTATTCTAAGGTAAATGCTAATGTTATCCGTCACTTGAAAAATCAAATTTCAACTTCTTTAGCTACCTTTGTCTCACCAACCACAAATATACACACATAAATTTCATTTAGCCTTTTCTCATAGATTAAAAAGCACTTTTGAATCTGGAAAATATTTGAAGGATGAGCTAAGAGCACATTGCATTTTATTACGAATTGGACACAAAAGGTTATTCAAACTCCAAGCATTTAAGGTAGGGGTGTTTTCTACACTTTTGTATTGAAGTAAAAATTTATATGTTTTTGAATTGCTTTAAATGTGTTATTGTGTTACTTATGAGAGAATGGAAGAACCTTTTGGTAGTTCAAACAAGAGATAAAGAGATGATATATGATACTTGAATGGGGTTATCACAACCCGAAGAGTAAACGGCTAACTGATCACTGGTTCGTTTTACTAAATTGACGGTAACACAATTAACCAAAGTTTACATTCTGAAAATATATATTTTTACCATTTACTTAAGTGTTTTTCCTACTGAGTATTACTTGTGATACTCATCCCTACAAAATTTACAGGTTCATTGAAGGCATAGTGGTGGCATGGCTTGGTGGCACGTGTTCAGGCAAATTTGAAATGCTTTTAAATTTTAGTAATATTTCCATTTATGTAAACCTTTTATGAATGCTTATATGACACTCTTGACAATGTTTTAATGTTTATCTCGTCTGGTTTTATGTAATTTGCATGACAATTATAATTTAAAAAGGTTGAATTGACAATGCATGAAATTTATTTACTGCTGAATTAAATTTCAGATTTTGTCTTTAATTTGAAAATGGTATAACTTGGGCTACGGTACATATTTTTGAGTGAAATTAGATGGGGTTGAAAGATCTACGAGTCTTCTAACAGTAGCCTCTGGAATTTCCTTAAAATAGTATCTAGATAAAAAGTTATTCCTGTTTTAGTAAACTGCGTCGAAATAGTGACGAGTTTTCTATCCCACTTGGTTGAAAAATATTTTCGTACCTTAAACGTCATCTTCGATACCCCAAATTTTTATATGTTGTTCCTACATGGATGTAAAGATCTCAGTTAAAATTTTATAAGTTTTCGACGATATTTCGTCGCTAGGTCAAACAATTTTAGCTATCCGCTGCAACGCTATTGGTATTGCTGAGTACTTCCGAATGTTTTCCAAAACAAAATCAAATTCTACCGAAATCGTCTAAGTTGATATAGATAATTACCTCCCATCATATTTTATAATACATTTCAAACTTCAAGTCTCCATTATTTGAAAATTATTTTGATTGACGTTAAAGAGCTCAAATTAAAAAAAACTTTTAACGCTTCTATTTCCTAGAATTTGGGCGTTACAACTACTACTTCGTATTTGTTAAAGATATGGAAGTAACTACTACTTCTTATTTGTTAAAGAAATAAATGTAATTTAAAGTAAGAGATAAAATGTCTACCTTGTTCAGGTAATATAATTTGCCGGCAGGCGCCCCACCAATAGGGGACGCCACCTTACATTTTGTCAAGGTGTTTGTCAAAAAAATTTGTAAGCCTAGCATGGTTCTTTCTTTAAGAGGTAGAAGAAAGTAGTCCTTGGAAATAATTTGACACATTTTATGTGCAGCGTGGAACATGATAAAATAGGCAACCCAGTAGCGAGCCGGCCCATTGTCACTCCTATTTATGTCCTGTTTTGCGTATCTTTTGAAAAGTCAAAAATTGTGTTCAAGACTAAAAGTTAATATTGAACATGTTTGGATAATTTTTACAAATATTTTGTTCGACGCCCCTCCAATTGGGGGGCGCCACTTGACGAGAAAGCAACGTAGCAAAACTTTAAGAGATAATATCATAGACACCTCTTGAGCTTTATAAAATTATCAAAGACACCCCTCCACTTTCAGAAAATTCAACATAACCCCCCCTAGTTATAGTTTTGAGTATCATATAAATATTCTGACATTTTTTATGTCATATCTCATCTAAAAGAACCCTGACATAAAATATAAAATTATCCCCTCAACATGCCACGTATAATCGAAGACAACCATTATTAATATGATCAAAATGTACTTAAATTTTAATTGGCTTAGTACTAATTACTTAGGAGCAACCGTACAAGTGATTACAATTATTGCATGCTTTGTAACATCAATTATTAGACAATAATACATAAAAAAAATTAAATAATTTATAAAATATAATCAAGAAATAAACATTTTGACAATAGATTAAACATATAATATTAAATTTTTACATTTTACATTCTCTAAATCGTTCTTACACAATAAAGTTATTTGGAGAGTGTTACGCCTAGACGTCTTATTGAATAATTTTTTATTATCCGATCTAATATTAGTAGTCGAGCGTTTCAAATGTATTGTATTAATTCTATAGCATGTGTTAGAAAACTCAGAATGCAATGATGATTAGCTGTTTAAAATCCAAGATTATAAGCAGCTGGAAGATGCGAAACAGGAACTCAAGATGTCGGAATAAACATGACACCCATTACATTAATTCAACTTTTATTAAAAGCCTAAATTAATTAATTAATTAATCCATATCTATAATTATTAAACAACTCATCAAGATTCAAAAGCATGCACCATCTAGGAATCTTTCCATACATTATCTTTATGAATGATAAATCGAGTAATGCTATTTGATCTCATTGGTTTTAAGCACCAGTTAATGCAGCATTGAGATCCATTGCGTTACCCCTGTTTAACAATCATTATTTGGAGAAAATAGAGTTTTGAATACTGATTTTTAAGGGAATGTGAAGTTAAAAAGTAAGAATTTGTTTTTTTTTTATGTACAAAATTTTTTATTTTATGAACATATATGATTGAAATTTGAAAATAAGTATGTAGAATTTTTAAAAAAAATAATGGTTGTAAAACGGGGGCTTAATTGGTTTAAGTAAACAAATTTATATTATAACCAACTGAATGCTTCAGTGGATCTCAGTGTCACATAAATTGGTGCTTAGCACAAATGAGACTATATAACATTACTTTAATAAATTAGGACTAGAAAGAAAAAAAAAATAGAATTTAGTTCGATGTGGGATTATTGATTCGGCTAAATTTCCAAAGTATACAAAAGAAAATTGGGTGAATTTAATGAAGTTGAAAAAATAGCAAAGTTTTACCCGGTGCTGTTGATCTAAATTGAGTTCATGATCATAATATCTATAAACTAAGCTTTTGAAAACAATGTTGTTTTAAAATGTCAACTATTCATTAAATTTTATTTCCATTAATTAGAAATACGTTGTTGGCAATCAGGGACGGACGCAAAACATAAAAAGTTATGGGGGCACAATCGAATTTGCAAAGAAGTTTGGAGAAATTTTATACTCGAAGATTTACATGAGATATGACTTTTTTAGATGTAAAATTTCGAAAATTTTTGATGTCATATTCCTTATGAAGTTTCCTAATAAAATGATGAATATTATATCGAGAAGTTTGTATCACAAAAATAGTAAATGTTAATAAAATAACTGAATTTTTTGAAAAAAATGTGAGTTAGACGATTTTCTTTAAAACTCACGTTTAACGTATTTTTAACTATTTTCGATATTTATTTGGACTATTCGATATGTCCATAATGTAATTCTCGAAATAAGCTTCGAGATGACATAAGTAATTTGTAAATTCGATTAGCGTATAATCGTCGGAGAATTTTTAAAATTAGCATGTTATCAAAATTCAAATTTATTGTGATTTTGTCCATATTTGGTGGAAATTAAAATCAATTTTTTAATAAATTTTGATAAAAGTTAAAACATTTATGGATTCTATGAAATATGTTATTAAAATTAATTGTTAACTTTGATTTAGATTAAAATTTAGATTTCAATCAATACCAAACATGAATTTATTTTTAAAAAAAAAACTGAAAAGTTGGGGAGCACGTGCCCCCCAGGACCCCCCGGGTCCGCCCATGTAATGGCAATAAAGACTTCTTATTTTGGATAAATGTATATTTCCTCCGTCCCATAAATATTGATTTGTTTTCCTTTTTCGTCTGTACCAAATCATAGATCAATTTCCTTGTTGAGAGTATATTTGATTTTTTACTTTTCTAATATGCCCTGTTGTCAACAAAAATAAATTACTCATTTAAATCATTATTAATGTAGGGGTATGTTAGGAAAAACGTGAATTTTTTTTTTATATTTTCAACTATATTAATTATATTTTATTAATATGTATGAAAATGGAAGTAAGCTTATTGTTGTGGGATGAAGGAAGCATATGTTCTCAAAGGTATATTACAAATATGTTCATCCCTTTTCCTTTCTGTTTTCTATGATTTCTCTTGAGATTACATTTAGAGCAATATGGTCTGATTATTGATCAACACTAAACACAATAGATTGTTCCATTCTTACTCCAAAGAATTTCGTGTACCAACTAATGAATTGTTGGTTCAACATATTAGTCAATAAATGAAACCTATATATTGAATAAAACTACTTGTACGTAATGTAGTTATATACAGATGCGGTGTCAAAAAGAGAGTGATGAATGTTTTTATTGTTGAAGAAATTCTGACTCAATCATATCTCACCACATCATGTGTACATAAATTATTATATACATGTAGTATAACCGATTAAATTAATGGAGACGATGGAGTTAAAAAGATTGCACAAAATTATATAAAAAAACAGGCATGTGATTGTAATTATTGTTGCATAAAAGATTCTCTAACCCAAAATCCTTCGGAACTATCCCTTCGTCATGTAGTATGTTACAAGTTAGAACGAACAATAACATATGTAGCATTCACATTGGACAGTAATGCATATACCAATAAATAAAGATCGATCTTTTTTCTTTGATCAAGTATTATTCACTACAACGGGTAGCTGGAAGATGGGAAACATGAGCTTGATTTGTCGGGATAAACATGACACCCATAAAAACTTTTATTAAAAGTCGAATTAATCAAACCATATAATTGATAAATAATTCATCAAAAGCATAAAGGAATCCTTCCCCATACCATGTGCAATCAACCCTAAAAGAAACAACAAATTATTCAACTAGTTATAATTAATTAATTTTCCAGATTTTGGAGAATCCCTCTCTCTCATTCAAGTCTCTCTTATTGCTCTTATCATTTTTTTTTCTTAAAGTAAAAATAAATAAAAAATTAAATGTAAATCGTTCTCGTCTTTCAATTCATATTCCAAGTCCAACTTATGAGCAGTTAAGGAGTATTTAGGGTCCCAACACAAAAGATACAAAATAATCGAAATCCTCTCACACATTTAGTCCTATTTGGTGGGGATTAAAAATAAAATTTTTAATAGATTTTAATAAAAATTGATAAAATGTGTAGTTAATAAGTTGTTGATGTTATGAAATATGCAGTTAAAATTAATTATTGACTTTGACTAAAATCTAGATCTTAATTTCTACCGAACTTGAACTTATTATTTTTTTCATAGTTAAGTAACGAGGTATCTTGAAAACTTATTTGAGAACGTCATTTTAAAATTTGACTACTCATTAGAGTTACATAAATCAATGTCCGTATGACTTACTCTCCCATCCTATTTAGATAGGCTTGTTTTGTTTTTTCCCGCGAATTAAGAAATCTTATTTTTCACACAGAGTTACCCTTATTTATGTTATTGAAAATACAATTCTTGTAAAAAACTTTCTTAATTTACCCTCATTTAATTATCAATAACTAGTAGTAAATTATTATTGAAAATAGTAAAGAAATAAGAGTATATTAGTAAACAAACAAAACAAAACATTCTTAGCCCCTGTTTGGTATACATTAAAATTTTCATTTTCATTCTTCTACTCATTTTCAACCACACATTCTTCAATAAAATAATATTTTTCATCACATTAATAATTTTTCCTTCTTTTTCAACCGCAGATTGTCCATCAATATACTATTCCAGAATACATTCTTCCAAAATAATATGAAATACTCCCTTAATAAAGAAAAAAGACTATATAGTCGGGACAAGAAAATAAGAAAAGTAGGCCTATATAAATAGGACAAGTGAGTATATCTTAAAAAGTCAATATTATTAGAAAGTGTAGCTAATCAAACTCTTCTAGCTGAATTATCATTTTAATATTTATTCTACACAAAAAATATATGAATGAATAAAAACAAATGTCTCAATTTTACCATATGTTTGGCAAGTGTTTTCAGCATTTCATATTTGTTACTATGCATGATTCATCTAATAGTTACTAGTTAACTGTACATTATTTGGTCTATCAATCTCTATTACCATTACCTATCACGACTATTTAAATCATTCTTCTCTTAACTCATCATAGTTAAAATAAAAAAAAATGGACTAATTAAATAATAAGATTTAGAGATAATATCATAGACACCTCTTGAGCTTTATAAAATTATCAAAGACACCCCTTCACTTTCAGAAAAATCAACGTAACCTCCCCTAGTTATAGTTTTGAGTATCATATAAATATTCTGACATTTTTTATGTCATATCTCATCTAAAAGAACCCTGCTATGAGTACAAGATTTTTTTTACAGAAAATATACAGAAATTTGAAATGAAGGGAAATGATTGAAAGATTGGAGGAGGGAAAATACACACACACGGACATGATTGATGCATTTCAAATTTCAGCAAAAATCTGGCAAAAATTCCTGTACTTGAGGAATTTTTGCATCTAAAATGATGTTGATAGACCTAAAATGCTATTATGAAGAGGAAAAAAAAAAAGAAATTTTCTATCCTTAGTTGTAGTTAATTTTCATTGCACATAATTTAAATTTAAATGATATAAATATCTTATAAGTGGTTTCTTTTCTTTTTCTTTTTTTTTAAATAAAACTTTGAAGTATATTTAGAACAATATATGCATAGTAATATTAAATGAAAATATTTCATAAGTGGTATATAAAAATTTTCAATACATACATACATACATACATATATACATATATATCATAAATCTCAGGAATATCCCTAATATTGCCTCTAAAATGTATTGTGTCATTTTCTAAGCGTGAGATGGTTTCTCTGATAAAACTCACGTTATGTGATAAAATATAATATTTCACAAGCAAATGGTTAAATGCACACCTCAAAATGTTCTTTTCCAGGTCAGTTTGGCTTCTTTTGTAGAATAACTTTTCAAAAAAGTAGACTTGCTTTTTGAATTGAAGGATAGTCAATTCAATCCACTACTTCCACTTCCCTCAACCGATCAAATTAAAAAAAAAAAAAAAATGAGTTAAAGACGATGACATTTTGTTTTATGTCACACGAGCATGTCCGTAATACTTACGATATGTAATTTCGAATCCTTCTTTACCTACGACCGGCCCAACAAAGAACAAATCGTAAGTAAAACAGGGAATTTGACTTGTTTAAATATTACCAAACTTTCTACTATGATCTTTGAGCGTAAAATTAAACAAATCAAAAGAACTTTTAGTTGTAAATCCATTAAAGCGGATAAAACAAAATTGAAGGTGCCCAATTAAATAATTACTTGTGCTATCCAAATTCCAAACTGATATACATGTATATAAGCCATTGATTCGGTTGGACAGAAAGGTAACACCCAGTTGTGACTAGGGGTGGGCGTGGGTTGGATTGAGTCGGTTTTTCCCCCAACGCATACCCAACCCAACATGGTCGGTTTGGCATAAATTCAACTCAACCCAACCCATGTAAAGATTGAAACACAACCCAACCAAATGTCGGTCGGGTTGGGTTGGGTTAGGTTGGGAGTTAAGACGACTTATCAACAAACATTAAAATCACCAAAGTACTAAATTCAAAGCAACATTAATATATTGCGTTAAAGAGAGATGTATTGGAAGAGAGATCTCATCCAAAATCACAACCAATGTTGATGATTTGGTGAGACGACGCCCACCGCGTGAGAGAGATGATGGAAGATATGTTAGGTTTTTTTTTTTGTCTTTCACTTTTTTTTATTTACCGGGTCTCTCACTTTTATTCTGTTTTAGTTTGGCAAAGTTTTTTAATTAGTGGTTCGGGTTGGGTGGTTTTTGTCGGGTTGGATGGGTTAACCCACAACCCGACCAACTTAACCTTGCAAACCAATCCAACCCAAGAAAAAAATGGCAAAAATCGATCCAACCCGATCGAGTTGGGTTGGGTTGGGTTGGGTCGGACAGGTTGATCGGGTTGGGCGGATTTTCCCATAATGACTAGGATGGATATCTCCTAGTTGTGACCTAGATTCAGCCTATTTCTTGATGGATTGTGTTGATGTCATTGCTTAGGTATTAATCCTGGCGTTAATACATTTGACAGACCAATCAAGAAAGTGAAAATTAGTGAAGTTTTTTTACTCGAATACTTCTAGTCCCTTGTCTCGAGACTGCTAGGCATAGAAAGAGGAGAATACTACCTAACTGGACAACAATAGTTTCTTTGCATGTCCAAATCCAGAGGCCAACCCAACTATTTTCTTAATCAATTTTAGGTGGTGAGCTTTGGGATCTTAATCCTAACATAGCTAGTTACTCCACAATGTACATGGGGGGGGGGGGGGGGGGGGGGTTGTCAAGAAAGCTAAACACCTAAGGTGGCTGAAAAAGAGAATTCGTTTCACATCTTTGTCTCGGGTTAAGTGCATGTTTAGTATGCGTTATATGATATTAAAGTTGTATTGCGTCGTAAAATTAATAATATACTCGCCGACTTCTTTTTTTGATAATTTATCAGATATACATTTTTCAATTTTGTAATTAGAGTCAGGTAATTAATCTTATTTTATGCGACGTGCTTGTATATTAGAAGCATGCTCATATTCGATTTTGGATAAGATACATGAATGTTACTTTGGTCATAATATTCTTTTTATTATATTTAATTATGTTCGTACTAAACATATTTGGCACATGTTTGAATTTCGAAAGTATACCACTAGCTTGAACAATCCTATGAACATACAAGTGATTTTCAAACCAAACAACTTTTCTACTTATCATACACATTTGAAAATAAAAAAAAATTATCCAAAATTATTATTTTTATTTACTTTAAAGCTCCGCCAAACATGCTCAAATATCCGCGTTCATATTACCCAAGTCAAGAATATGGGATAATTAAATTGAGGTCAAATGTACGAGTTGAAAGAGGTCTTTTTAATAATTAAGTGAAAAAAAAAAAAAATAATAAGTTGTCTTCTAAATTTTCTTTTTTTTGGTCAATGACGAATTCTTAATTCATACGCCAAAGGATATTCATCTAATATGTCTGAAGTCTTATATCTTGTCCATTAGAGTAGTCGATGGTCGCTAAACAAATCAAGAATATACACTAACCTCATATTACCTTCTTAATATTAAAGATCGAATAAATTCTCTATATTTGATGGTTCAAATACCGAGTAAAGAGTATAAACACGAAATGCACATGACAATAAAGGCTATTAGTTAAATTCACAACTAAAAATCCAAAGTATTTGGACGTCATGTAATGATAAATCGCAAAACTTTCAAGATAACGTGAAAATTAATTGAACCGTTTAATACTCCTGGGTATCATATGGAAATGTTCGGTATAACATACCAAACGCAATTGAACAAAATTTTTCATAGTTCTTTTTAATTAAGTTCGTTTTTCAAATTAGGACATCAGACGAGGTAGGGTAAGTTTATTAGCACTACTTTCTTCTCACATTTTTTAATTCTCTTCTAATCATATTCAATTTAGTGTGTGCGCCTAACATTTACGCATGTTTCCTCTCCTTTGGATAATCTTGACCGAATATAAAAAGAATTCTAACGACACAAGAAATTGATACACTACACGCCCACCATACATACATATACTGTGTTCATACTTGAGACAAATGGCATTATTGATATTTCCGAAGACACTGAGGTTTCTTTCAAATGACAGCTCTTTAAATAAAGCCCCAGTGTCCCAAAGTTCAGTCCACATTCTCTCTTACTCCAGCTTATAATAAGTAAAAAGTCCTATGAACTTATAATTGATTCCACTGGCACCCTAGAAAATATGAACCTTAACGATGATCAAATGAGCTTGATTTCTCAGTTCTATCCTGAAATATACAGCCAAGTGGTCCAAGAACAAGGTTAGTACTGCTTCCAAGAAAAAGATTATGCACGCATTTGATTATGTCGTCGTGTCTTCTTGTGGTATGCTCGACTGGACTGTATTATTTTGTTGTCGACCTGATTAAGTAAGAAAGAAGTTAAATATATAAACCCTTCTAGTTTTATTGCACATAGTATACCTTTGTTCAGTGTTTTCGAGTACTGTAAATAAACTAGAATTTTGTGATGATATTTAGGGGTGGAGAAACCTCGGAGGAAGAGTCGACGAAAGAAGAGCAAAGGGAATTGCGGAAGCGGAAGTGGGGCGTCCGGGAAGAGGAAGTTAAGCCATGAACAAGTGAATATGTTGGAGAAGAGTTTTGGAAATGAGCAGAAATTGGAGTCTGAGAGGAAGGAGAAAATTGCATCTGAACTCGGACTCGACCCCCGCCAGGTCGCGGTTTGGTTTCAGAATCGACGTGCTCGGTTCAAGAGCAAGAAATTGGAGGAAGAGTACTCTAAATTGAAGACCAAATATGACTGCACTGTGGTAGAGAAATGTAGGCTGGAGAATGAGGTACGTCTCTCGCTATTGTTCTCCATCATATCCAGTACTGCGTACCAATAACGATTACTATGTGCAGGTATTAACGCTGAAGGAACAAATTTGTGAAGCTGAAAAGGAGATACAAAGACTGATATTAGAACGTGGAGATGGATTTTCAAGCATTAACAGCCCAAGTTCATCGTTTTCAATGGAGCTTTTGGAACCACCTTTTTTGGGAGGATTTGGAATGGAGGGATTAGAAAATGTTCTTTACGTACCACAAAATGATTATGTTAATGGTTTGGAATGGGCTAATGTCTATAATATGTAATTAAATAATTTATTAGTAAAGTAAGGGCATTTTATATGTAGATATTGACCAATGAATGTACATATTTTCTCCTTGATTTCTGGTTAGTGTCTCAATATTATATTACTAATGACTAAGAATACGAGAATTTCTCATAACATAGCTATTAGATTTTAATTTATTACGAGAGGAAGACCTTTCAAAATTAGTATAACTCAATAAAAACGACTAGTCTTACAAGTATTTAAAAAGACCTAATACCCATAAAATCCCACTATGTAAGAATGTACGCTTTTACCATTCATATACTCGTTTTGTTTACCAAATACAATACTTGACACTCAAAAATTATAAAATGCAATTATAATAATATATTTCTCCCTTTCGTCGTGTGTTATCTTCTCGTACACATATGTGGTAATAACATGGACGTCAAGTGGTTGATATTATCCCTCTAGGACCAGAACTTCTTATTTCAGAGGGTGAATCCATCCAATTTGATCAATCATTAATGAGTCATCCTAATGTGGGTGGATTTGGTCGGGGAGATGCAGAAATTGAGATGGTCGAAATGTGATCAAAATTATTGTATATAAGATTCTCTATCCTACAACCCGTCCACCTTATAATTATTCGAAAATTTATAATTACACAAATCACCTAAATTTTTTTAAATTTTACCCATTCTTGATATGTTACGTCACAAATCCGACCGCAAGAATGTGTGTTGTTCTATCAACACACTAATAGCATATTCAGTATGCAGCATTGAATACGATTTTTCTTTCTTTAATCCAATCAAAGATGAAAGATGCATGCAAGCAGTTCGAAGACGGGGAACAAGCTCGAGTTGTCGGGAAACACTTGACAAGCATTACTATAACTGAACTTTGATTTTTAATGGAAGTGGAACCCAATAATTGATAAACAACTCTACAAAAGCATATTGATCAAGGAATCCTTCACATATCTTATCCAATCACCCTAAAAAGAAACAACAACAAAATCAATCACGTTAACTAGTTACAATAACACATCTCTATATAGAAATAATCACCATATAGTCGAAAATAATTCCAGTTCAATTTGAACTAATTATAAGGGTGTGTTTGAGCCATATTATTTTGTAAAAATGTATTCTGAAATAGCAGATTGATGGATAATGTGTGGTTGAAAAAGAATAAAAAATTATTGATGTGATGAAAAATATTATTTTATCAAAAAATGTGTGGTTGAAAATGAGTAGATTAACGAGAATGAAAAAAATAATGTGTACCAAATACGGGCTAAATAAGAATAAACTCCACATTTTTATAATTATAGATATACTATATTATGTTAAATTAAATGTTTAATGTGAAATAAATATTTCTCTAAAGTAGTATGGTGAATGTAAAATTCCATTACATTTCAAGCACCTAATCGCAAATATAATTTTTCAAGAATTGCTTTAGCCCCTGTTTGAATTTATTAAAAATCTTTTATTAGATTTTATTAAGAATGGATGAAATGCGTGATTGAAAAGTCGATAAAAGATTTGGATCCAATTACGAACACGTGGTTGAAAAAAGAATTCGAGGAAAAATGAATTTTAAGAAATGAGGGTCCAACATCGGCTTAATAAAATAAAATAATAAGTGGTAAACATGTGAGGAAGGATAATGGAAATTAACACAAACAAAGAAAGACACCTAACATTTTGCTTGAAGGAAAGAGAAATCCACGCAACGTTGGAAAGCCACTTTTCAATTTTAACCAATAATTAACAAATTATGAATTAGTTAAGAGTTATGATTGCTTTTAAACATTTAACTTTTCTTTATGTTTTGTGTAGGTGTAATTTAGAGTTGATTATACATTTAGCCTCCGTTTGTTTCCCATAAAAATTTGCTAAAAATGAGAAATATGACCATTATACATCACATAAAGCTTTCAAATTTGAATTTCTATCTCTTGTGTGGGACCCAATAACGATTATATTTTTTATTATCATTTTACAATAATGCGCATCAACTTAGTGAGCTTTCATTTGACAGGATTGAAGCCCCATCCTCATCGATTTGGAGTTTTTCGCACCATATTTGTTCACAAATAGTTCCATTAGAAGGATTTACCCTTTAAGCATTTGACTATCCTATTTTTAAACAATTTAGACAAGGTTGATTACCTTAGCCATTAACCTCAAAATTTGAGCTTATGACCCTTAAAAATTCATTATCTATCGATAATGGGGCTCAAATTAAGGCGTAAAATAAGGATGGTTGAATTAAAAGATTAAAAAATGGATTAACATTTTAAAACGATGCTTGATCGTGCCCGACTTCGGAATTCTCAAAATCAGCAGTATTATTTAGCACAATTGGTGTTAGAATATCAGTCTAAGTTACACTAATGTGTCATTAAATCAGAATTACAATTAAATAAGTTACTTAATTTCAATTTCATTGAGCATATCACATAGTATTACCTAGATTGTGTTATAGCATTAGTGGTGCAAGACAACATTATCCCAAAAATAAAATAAAAAAAATTGTTTGTTAATTATGATGTAAAAAAATTGACCGTGGATAAAGAAATTGTGGTTTACATTGTTTGATGTTGAGCGACACTCGCATTTCTGTAAACAATATCTACCTAGCTTTATTTTGTAGGTGAATATACTAAAACAGGCTACTCTAAGTATTGCATATGGATGTGCATTATATTTTGTATGCATTGAATACTATTAGACACAATAATGGAACATTTCTTAATTATATTTTTCTGTAATGTTAGAGAAATTATATACAAAGTTACATATAATCGAAGACATCCACTTATTAATATGATCAAAATATATATACTTAGAGTGTGTTTGATTGCATTTATTTTTCGTGGAAAATGTTAGTTTTTCATCCAAATTCCTACTTTGAAGCATTTGATTGCTATTTTTTTTTTTTCATGAAAAATATTTTCCAACCTCTAAAAATATGCCTAATTTCTTTGTTTTTAATAGGGATGGCAACGGGGTGGGTATGAGACAGGTCGGTCATTCCCACCCCCATCCCGTCGGGTATTTTTATTATCTTATCATATCCTCATACCGGGTTAAGGCCGGTTCGAGACGGGATCAGGGTCGGGCAGAGCAAGTCCCCTACCCTATTTATCGCCCCATTTATTTTTTTCTTTTTATTTATTATTTATTTTATTTTTGCTTTTACTTTTTTATGTCTTTAGTTAGTAAATATTTATTATTTTACTAATGTGTTAAAAACAACTTATGTTTTCTTTAAAAATGATGATAAGTTTATTATTTTTGTTCGATAAAAAACTTAAATTTGAAATTAACTTTAAACTGGGCTGGGACTATGTTTCCTGTATCCACTTCGGGGTAATGACTCTCGTCTCATCCCCGCCCCGTTTACCCCGGTTAAGCTGGTAATTCCTGCGCTTATTCGGGGCGGGGTCCCAAAGGTATCGGATTGAACGAATTTTTTTGTCATCCCTAATTTTTAAGGGAAACATTTTCTTTGGGGGAGTATGTTTTTGTTTTCCTTATAACAAGGAAAATATTTTCTTTTCTAGAATATATTTTTTATACCAATCAAACATACTATTAATTTTAAATTATGCTTTTCGTGTACATAGAACTAATTACTTGAGCAATAGTATGAGGGATTACAATCATTGCATGCTTGGTAAAATCGATAATTAAGCACTAGAAAATAATAAAGAAAAAACGTTAAAATTTTTGTTCCTGGTATTCATTCAGTAATACTAAGACATACATAATTGAGACAGTGGAATTTGGAAATGTAAACAAAATTATTGTTGCATACAACCCTTTCTGGGTTGGAATTATTTGAAGCATACTGCCCCGTATTATTGGAACTGGTTTGATTACTCTTACTGGTTCCAAGATTTCCCTCAAGCATTGGCGGATGTCTCTCTCTAATTCACAAGATCCCAACTGGTATAGAAGACAAAAAATGCAAGCAGTTTGAAGACGGGAAGCAAGTTCGAGTTGTTGGGGATAAACTTGACAATCATTTTTATATCTAACCCTATAATTGATAAAAAAGAAAAAGGAAAAAAAAAAAAAAAGAGGAGAATCTCATTGAAAAGCATACTTATCAAGGAATCCTTCCCATACAATGTACATTTCTTAATCAATCACCTTAAAAAGAAACAACAAAATCAATCAACTAAATATAATTAACTAACTTTCCTACTCTAGGATAATCTATCTCACTCAAAAGATGTAATTTCATGATAAAATTCCATTAAATTTCAAGCACATAATAAGATAATTTTTTTTTTCAAGAATTGCTTTAATAAGGCTGAACGAAAAAAAAAATTAAAAAAAAAATAGTAAGGCTGTGTTTGATTGTCAATATTTTTCATGAAAAATGTGTTTTTTCCAATTCGTTTTCTACTTTTGTGCTGTTTGATTGACAATTTTTTTTAAGGAAAATATCTTTCTACTTTTTGTCTCGTGATTTTCCTTGAAAACAAGAGAAATATTTTCTTTAGGAAGATGTTTTTATTTTCCAACTCTCTCTCTCTCCACCAATAAAAAATGAATAAGTATGTTGGAAACAAAATCAATCAAACAAGAACAAGAACATGAAAGTTATCTACATTTTATAATGTTCTTGACATCTTAAGTGTACTTCTCGACATCTCAGAAATATTTTATTTAACCATTTATAGGGAGAATTGAGTATTTAATGCATGACTGACATGATCTTTTTAAAATAAATAGTATAAGTTATGTGTTAAGTTATTATTGGTCAATGCAATTTTTAATTATATACATAATTTTGTCTACTTTGTGGGATTTAAAATTCTTAATAGGGCATTTTGGTCTATATTATAATAAAATGAATATTGAATAAATTTTGAACATTTTTGCAAATGACTACGTGAAAGTGAACATTTTTTGCAATTTCCTCTCAATATTATTTAGCTGATTTTCTTATTTAATCCAGTCAGATATTATCCACTATAGCTGATAAAAATACTAGTAGTTCGAAGATGGGAAACAAGATCGAGTTGTCGGGATAAACTTGACAACTATTACTTTAATTAAACTTTGATTAAAAGTCTAATTAATCGAACCATATAATTGATAAACAACTCATCAAAAGCATACTGATCAAGGAATCCTTCTCACACCATGTGCAAAAAGATCATGGAAATTAACACAAACAAAAAATATACACCTAACCTTTTGCTTTAACGAAAGAGAAATTTCAATTTTAACAATTAATTTACAAAAAACTATGATTAATTAGTTAAACGTTATGGGTTTTTGATTTCTCTTTTGGAATATTCTTGCTTTTAGACAATTAACTTTGCTTTATGATACGTGTAGGTGTCATTTAGACTTGATTATACGTTTAATGAAAGAGATTAACAAGAGCTTGCCTTCAAATGACGAAGATTGAAGCCACATCTCCATCGATTTGGATTTTTCCGCACCATATTTTATTGAATTATTTTGCCTGTAGTTCCATTCGAAGGATTTTTCCCTTTTAAGAATTTGACTATCCTATTTTGTTTTTATGACAAGGTTGATTAGTTTAGCCATTAACCTCAAAATTCGAACTTATGACAATTAAAAAGTCATTTGCTTAAATTATGGCATAAAATAAGGGTCGTTGAATGCAATGATTAAATAACGAAATAACCTTTTATGAGCAATGCTTGATCGTGCCCGACTTTGGAATTTGCAAAAATTGTAAGAGAATATAAAATGGACGCAAGGACGTATAGGAAGAGAAAACAGAGTCCCAAAAAAATATTTTTGCTTGTTATAACGTAAACAAAATTTGTTAGGTTTTAGTTAATTTTGTAATTGCCTTATTCTGTAGACAAAAGGACTTAAATTGATAGTTGATGAAAGTTCAAGGAGTAATGTGTGAATATGTCGAAAGTTAGTTGAATAGGTCTAGGGTTTCGAGTTTGGAACAAAGGAAAAAATTGCGCGAATTTTTGCTAGACTGTCGTCACGTTATAGCTCGAGTTGCAAAAGTAGAAACACTGTCGCTGGACCGTCGCCCCTCCTTCGCTCGAGCGACAGCTTTATACGACAAATTTTATTTTCGCATTTTAAATGCTTTTTTTTTACCCGTGATGTTCTTGACCTATCTATAAATACTAGAACACGTCCGAACGGAATTCTTAAGGTTGATAATTGAGATAGTTTCATCTGTGAGAGATCTATTGATTACTTCTTTCAACCTTCATCTTGCTTGAGTGTTTTGGTCAGAAAAATATCGAATCCAATATTCAAATACCAAAAACCAACTTCCTACATATTTGTCAGAGAGTGCTGAAGAACAAAGAAGGCGACTGGAGTTTCAGTCTGTGAATGAACGGGTTGTTCTTCGTGATTCATAGGAGATAGACGATTCTACCAAGCTATGGGTTGCTGCAGGATATCGAAGTTCCAAGAGAGCGTTGGTTAATGCAACTGAAATTGGTGCAGGGAAGCACATAATTCAGGAGAGTTGCTAGAATTGCAATCAGGAGATCAGATAATTCGCGTCGTCATCTAGTTCGGTGGATTGTAAGTCCTGAATCGTTTATAGTGGATTGACTGGCAATGTGCCTGAAGGTTTTCCCATTTGGGTTTTCCCGTAAACAAATTTTTTTGTTGTTTACTGTTTTATGTTTTACTGTTTATTACATTCAAACTATAGTAATTCAACATAGGAAAAATTGGATTGTTTGGTTAACCATCTAGATAAGAATTAAAAGTCACTTGTTGCTGTTTAATTCATATTTGTTATTTAATTCCGCATTAAATACCTATTTACCCCCTCTAGATATTGTTAAGATCGAACTTGCGTTTTTCAAAATTGAAGAGATCGTGGTTTACACTCACATTTTTGTAAGGCTTCACACGTGCTGGGGGATAAGGTGGAAGTTGAAAGAGCTGCTCGAAAGCTTGACGAACAAGTGAAAAAAGGTTAAGGTATTTCACACAATTAAGATAATTACACTAAATTAGGTAGATATTTGCTCAATTAGCAATAAATAATCAAATTTACAAGTCTATATAAGTATGTAGAACACACTTACCAGATACCCCTAACTTAAAGTCTTGTTTGTCCCGAACAAAATTATATACTCAACAAACAAGCAATCAAAAGTAGAAATTAATGCATTAGATAGCTTGTTGTATTCGACTCAAGTATTGATACCATTTGAACAATTTTTACTTAACCCATGTTTGATCAATTTGTGTCTATAGTCAATCTAAACCTTTTGATTGGTTATTCTCCTCACCCTCGATAGCCAATTATTTTATTTCTCTCGCATGTGATACATATCCCCTAGGTTGGACACAACTTTTGAACTGAATCGAGTAATTCTTCTTAACTTAAATACCTCGAAAGGGTATTTAAATAAAAATCGACAGGTTTGGTTCAGTTCTAGACCAATAACCGAAAAATCAAATCTCTGATTTTTATTTTTATTTTTTATTTTAAATAAGTCAAATTATTTTATTTTTTCTAAATAAATTTGTTAACTAATTAATTTATCCCAAACTCATAATATGATTTTACTATTTTTAATTCTCAACCAAGCTCAACTTAATTAAATTGACATAAATTTTACCCAAATATCTTATTCTCCCATAGTGTCGTTTCTGCTGTTTTATTATTGTGAGTTCACTATCTTTCTCTTCGTGTAATTTTAACCAAATGAAGTTGTAGTTTATCTCGTCGTAGTCGAGTTCTATCAGCCTGGAGAGAAATGATGGGAATCCTAATAAATATACTATTTAATTTATTTTATAAATTAGATATTTATTTTAGGAAACATAATTAGGATTTTATTGGATTTTCTAGTATTTTATTTGTTTACTTTCCAAATTGAATACTTATTTTAGAAAATATAATTATGGTTTTATTTAATAGATTTTTAGGTATTTTTTTACTTAAACTACACTAGTTTAAACCCTATATAAAGGAACTTATGCATTATAATAGTTAGACTTTGATATCAATTAAACTTATATTTTCTCCCTTGAAATTCCCTATATTCGCTCGCTCTCTTCTCTTTCTACTCTTTCTTTCTCTATATCTCTCAATCTCTTTCTTGTTTGATTGTGTCTTACGTGAATAGTTCATACGAAATGTACATATATAATTTAGATTAGTCCCCAAAGTTCAGGAAGATGGTGTGTAGGAGATCAATATGTATAAACTAGCTATCACGTCTTCTTAAAACCAACAGGATCTCACTTTCTAACTTTCAGGGCATTCGAAGACTACTGTGCGATGCATTCAGTTTTACAAATGAGTAATGGCATATGATTACTTTCAGGGTCCGTTTGATTGCAAAGTGGAAAATGGGTAGAAAGAAAATGTTTTATAGGAAAAAAATTTCCTAAAAATTGTTTTATTGGGAATTGTAATTAATTATGTTTGATTAGTATAATTTTCTATGGAAAATGTTGAAAGTTTGGAGTCCGTTTGACTTCATTTTTTTTATGAAAATTATCCATTAAAGTGATAATGTTTTCTACTACTAGGTCTATAAATTATTCCAATTGTCAAAAATAAAAAATTGAAAAAAAAAAAATAATCATACCGAATACCATTCATTTGCCTTTGTTTTGCGTGGAAATTGTCAATAAAAGTGAAAATATTTTTTTACCATTGTATATAGAATTTCTTTTTTTACCATTGTATATAGAATTTCTTCCAATTGTTAAAAAAAAAAAAAAAATGGAAAATATTTTCCCACCAAAATATCAAGAATTTATTTTCCTCAAAAAGGTGAAAAATTTAGAAAGTTGAAAATATTTTCCCAGGAAAATTTCAACAATCAAACACTACAAAAATTGAAAAATGGAAAATACATGAAAAATTTGACCTATCAAACGGAGCCTTAATGTTCCCACTTGAGTACTTTTTCACCTTTTCTGTTCCAATTTTCAGGCCGGTACCTTGAAGAACTTCCACTTGACTCCAAAAATCCAAAATATATTTTCCTGTCATTTCGTAGTTATGCAATGTTCTGATGATGTAAATGCGAATTCTGAGTGAGGACAAAGTAATTTGGTATGTTCCATTAAGACTGGCTAATATTTACAAATGAAGTGGTAGTCAATTTCCATGTGCTTTGTGCGGGCATGGAAAACTAGATTAGAGGCCAAGGCGATAGCACCAATATTATCACACCATAATGTGGGAGCGTATGGTAGGAAGACACCAAGTTCCTTGAGAAGAATTCTTATCCAATAGAGTTCAGCAGTGGCAATGGTCATGCTTGTATATTCAGCTTCAGTGCTGCTCTTGGAGACAATTGGTTGTTTCTTGGCTGACCATGATATCAATTTTTTCCAAGAAAAAATGCATATCCAGTGGTACTACGATGATCATCAGGATTTCCGGCCCAATCTGAATCACAAAAAGCTTGAAGAGTAATAGATACTGGAGTGAACAATAGACGTGTATCAACGGTGCCCTTTAGATATCGAAGTACTCTCTTAATTGCAGCCCAATGAGGTTCACATGGAGAATGCATGAATTGGCATAATTGATTTACTGCATATGCAATATCCGGTCTAGAGAAAGTACAGCATTGAAGGGCCCAAACCACTCTTCTGTACTTTGTTGGATCAGGTAGTAAGGACCTCCCGTAGAGGACAACTTTGGATCAGAAGTAGTAGCATACCCAAGTGGCTTTCCTCCAGCCATTTTGGTGCTGTGTAGTGATCGTTTGATTTTCCGCAAGTGAATAGGATCGTGAACAAGTAATAATGTGATGAATAGAGGGTCGAACCCATAAAAACTATATATTTGATCGAGTTAAAATTAATTGCAACTTTAATCGAATAACAAATAAATTTTGTGATTCTTTCTATACTAATACCTAAATTATCAATTAAACTAACGAAAGCATGCAAATGTATTTTTCAAATATGTGAGACGTAATGTTAAGATGTCGAATTCCCCTTATTATTCCATTTTTAGTGTAACAATTATATGATGAGTTGGGGTCTAAAGGCTGTAATCCAAATACGACTACTTTCAGGAAGTTGGCGTTTCATTTGTGCGAGCAAGGACGATATGTGACACTGTATAAGGTGTTTAAAGAGAGTGTGAAGTTGCACAAGATTCTGGATTATAATACTTTGAAGTATTTAGCAGAAGGGCTGGCCAAGAATGGACTTATGAACGAGGTGAAAGCAATGCTTTGAATTATGAATAAGAAGTTTCCTCCTAATTTGATGAAGGCTTGGGGGAAGCTTGTGGAGGATCTGAGCTTTTGGCTTCTATTGACACCAACAATGTCGATTCTGGTGAGTCAGAAATGGCCAGTACCTGAGTTTTTGTGTCTTGAATTGGTAGACTATTGTACACTTTTGAGCAAGTTAGATTGGATTTTTGGGTAGTCATAAAACTTTAAGATAATATTTTCTAAGTGTTGTTGCTTACTGCTCAACGCCGAGGGCTATATGTGGAGCTCATCAAGATTTATAATGCATTTTGTGATATTTAGAACATCAAAAGCACATGTTCTTTCATTTTTATGTTAATGTTGATCTCATCTTTCATTTTAAGCATATCTACTTTCATCTTTTTCTTTTTTCTTTCACTCTTGATTCTTTTTATTTTCTGAGTTGTTTAGATCCCATTCAAGGATAAACACAAGCGTGCAGAAGTTCTATATTCCCATATGCCTATGTCATCCCCACTGGATTCAGCAGCATCTACCAATTTGGAACTAAAAATGAAAGCCATATTTCGACCCCAATACATAACTGGTGCTTTCGTTTGCTGTTGTTTGTCTGTCTCCATACCTAGTTAGTGCCTACCTAGCCTTGTGGACATAAATATATGCCAACAATCTTGAACAATGATTCTCAGATTTCAGAATTTTTTAATTTCATAACGATATAAATTGTTTACACAGATATTTAAGAGTGTTTTGATTGAGTGATTTTTAGACACATTTCTTCGCATAAACGACACAGTCAAGCATTCCAAGATGCAAGTAATCAATTTAATAAATTAAGGTCGACATTTTTTCTTGGAGGTTTAAATGCATTCAACTACATAGGGCATTTAAGTTACAGTTAGTCGGTTACTATTATTTCTACCAGAGATTAATGCTTGAATGACTTGAACTAGATTCTCTTGTCTCTATAAAGAATAGATATTTCACCCTCCTTTTATACTATCAAAATATGTTCTTATAAGGTTTAAATGATACATCAAATATAAATTTGAAGGACCTCGGAGCCCCAACCTTTGAGCAATAGTACAAGAAAGCCTCCTAACTTTTCGTACCTCAATCATTCATAATTTGTTCTTTAAACTTGAATTTTGTCTTTATTTTGTTCATTATTTGGACTGTTGTTTCCATGTTTATTCTCAATTTTCTGTCTAAATAAAATTGTCCCGAGTTGTATTATCTAATCATACCGTCCTGTATATTTCCAAAATATATGCATTATTATAAAAAAAAATTATTATAAACCATTGTCATAGACAACACTTCCATAATGGAAAACATCATCAAACAAAATCATTAGTTTCATGAAGTGCTTTACCCAATGTGGCTTATCTGCTGCTCCTTTGAGTGGGCTAAATTGGATGAACAGACCTCTGAATCCTTACCAGTTCTTTTGCAACACTGATTATGTATGGCCTATCTGCTCCTCTTTCAACAGTACATCTCAAAGCAAGTCTCGAGAAAGCCTGCAATTGATGCTCTATTTCGCCTCTCTCTTCTAAAATTATTGGGTCCAAAAGTTTACTCAACTCTTTCTTGTCAACGTGGTTTTTCACAAAATCCTCTAAAGGAATATGTTCAGGATCTGCACTTTTAGTGTTACGAGCAGTTAAGAGTTGAAGGAGAATAATTCCAAACGAGTAGACATCACTCTTTTCTGTGACAATGCCTCTTAGCATGTATTCAGGTTCCATATGTCCATACGTCCCTACAATACCATCAATTTCCGCCTGTGATTCTCCAGGAGGCAATGCTACGCAGAGTGAGAAATCGACAAGCTTAGCAACACCATTACTGTCTATGACAATGTTTTTGGTGCTTAGATCTCTATGGATGATAGGTGTGGGAAATGCAGTATGAAGATAAACAAGAGCATTTGCAACATCTCTTGCAATTTTTAGCCGATTACTCCAAGAGAGTGATCGACCAATATTATCCCTTTCTTTCTTTTTTAAAAGAAGGTCATACAGAAGTCCATAATTGATCCCGATTTCATAGATAATAGCAGGTACTTTCAAATCTAAGCAGCAACCCAAGACCTTCATAACATTTTGAATAATGCTAAGTGTACCCAAACTTTGACACAAAGTTTTACACCCCCCTCACATGGAGGGGGGGTCCACACATAATAAAATAATCGTGGGCCCCCCTCCATGTGAGGGGGGTGTAAAACTTTGTGTCAAAGTTTGTGGGTACATGTAGCATTACCCTAACATTTTTGTGGTGGTTCATCAGTATCGTGACTGCTATGTCGTTGACAGCATAGGACACCAATTTGTCTCCAAAACGGAACTTCTTCCCCAGAATAGACCGTTTCTGAAAAATGCCACTGATGTAATAGCCCGTCCAATCACTCATAACATGTCTGTAATCACTATATCTTAGACTAGGGTAATCGATGTCTGTTGCTTTATTAAGTTCTTCAACGGTAAAGACGCGATAAGGAATGCCTCCATTTTCAATATACCAAGGCGATAATTTCAATTTTTCATTCCTCCTTTTCAAGAACCTTATCTTTCTTTTCACCCAATCCATGAATAATTGCAAATGAGGAAACAACCCAAGTCTTCAAAAATCTTCAGAAAAAGAAAAAATAATAAATAGAAATCCCTGAATTCTCTATATCTGTTGCAAATCTCTCCCCAACAAGCTCGTGTAACCGAACACCATTCCAATGGCCATCCATGGTCACGAATTTGTAAACTCTGATCCCTTACCGTAAGACCTGCATCAACAAGACCCTTCTATTTGTAAAATTCGTCACAACATCACTACTAGAAAGTGAGACAATAGAGACGAAAATTTGGCACGAACGTCTTCCATTACTAATACCAACAGATTAGCAACATATTACTATTTTACTATTTTTAAAAAAGTAAAACAATTACTGATGAAAAAATCTATTGGTAAACATTGAAAGTAAAACTTTTAAAATATTAATGATAAATAAATTTCATTTCTTTCACGCAGAAAATTTCATTCCCGCTTATAATTTTAGTTGCCTCTAAAATTTTCGTTTCCCACCCAAAATAGACAGACCCAACCCAACGCAAAGTCACCAACACACAACCCCAACCTAATCTTCCATCTTCCATCTCTCTCGCTCTCAGTCTCTCACTCATCGGCGCCGCTTTTCTCGTGTCGACGCTGGTCAACGAACGTCCAAGGTCGAAGGTCCCCGTAAATCATGCCACTCCTCTTCGATCAGTAGTCACTCCTCATTTCGACGACCGGTAACTCATACCCACTCGGACTCATTTCTATATTTTTTTTCCATCGGAAGAGTTAAAAATCCTTTTCATTTTCTTTTAAGTCTTAAATGGTTTGAATAATTTCTGTTGTGTATGGTTTGATGGGATTTTTATTTGAGGAGAAAATTGATATCTTGGATTTCGATTTAATGTGTTACCATCTTCACGTTCCTTTGAAGTTGATATTTTCACGCATTTTCCTTGTTATGCTGGGTAAAATATTTTAGTTAGCATGATTTTTGGTTTATGGAAAACCTATGTTCTTTTAGTTTTTCCCCTGTTTCTTTGGTGTTCCTATTCTTTGAACTGGGTTGTTGGGTTTTATTTATTTTTTACTTTCTGTGATTTCTTAAAGTTATTTATGTTTTGGTCACGTGTATGTATTATGAACAACCAGGGTGTAATTGAAGTTCGTATGGAAGTTGTGTATCTATGTGTGTATTTACGACCTATGTGAAAGTATAAATTGAGCAGGAGTAGTCACTTAAAATTCTTGAGCCTTGAAGAAACTGGAATTTGTTTGAATGGTTGTAATTTCAGAGCCTTTCCGTGATTTTGTTTTCTCAAAGTTTTGATTATTTGATTTGTTTGTACAGTAATTGAATTAGTTATGTTTATAGCAAAATATTGACACATGTCATGTTTCTAGTCTTCTAAACAAATGAATTCAATGTATTTGTTGCTAAGAATCAGAACCACCGGGAAATAAAACATGCTAAGGATGCCTCCTCATCTGGTGTGACTCAAATTGAATTCCCGGATGGCTTACCACCACAACCTCGAAGTGAGTATGATGTGTTATCCATTGTGAATCCTGCTGATTGTTCCCTGGGATGTGATAGGAATGTAAAATGCATATTTTTCCTCCTTATTTTATGCGCTCATATGTTTATTTTGTACCTAAATGTACTTAGTATTCTCATATTTTGGTTTAGGTGGCAATTCTATGGAGATTGCGTAATTTGGAAGAAATAGATGAAAATGGACCAAAATGGAAGAAAGTGAAAGTTCAAGGACTAAAGTGCAAATATTCTAAACTTGTTTCTAACCTTGTGATGAAGATTCGAGAGTGTTAGAGGTCAATTGGATGAAGAAAGGATTCAAAGGGATGAAATATGGCCAAGACATTTTCACATATCAACTTTCAAGCTGAAAGGTTTTGCATCGGTTTTCAACCTCATATTGAGACCAATATTGGACATGGTAAACGATCGAATTTGAAGATTGTCTCTGAATAAAAGTTGTATCCCTTTGAGTTATCTTTCTAACGCATCTTGAATCGTCTCAATCGGACATCGGAAGAGAAAGTTATGATGAAAATACTGAAGCTGACGCAAAGTGGACAGATTTTTAGCGCTCAAGCGCTCTCCTATAGCGCTCAAGCGCCGCGCGCCGCCACAGATTTTAGGTTTTTATTGTTTGGGCCGTGAAAACTCGAGAAAAAGACTCCAAATTGGTCAAGAACATGTAGGGGAGTATAAATAGACTTAAGGAGACCAAAACAAGGAGAGAACCTCTCCAACTTTATAATTCTCTATTTTTCTCTTAGATTCATGAATTGTAACTAAACTTTTACACTTGGTCGAAGGAGATTGAAGCCTCGGAACCACATATTGTGAGATCTAAATGGTTTTTCTTAATTTAATTCATGTTTTTGAGTATTGAATATTTTTCTGCACTTATTTCTATGATTGTTATGTTTAATTGCTAGGAGGCCTACTAGTTTATTATTCGTTGCAATCTACTGCTAAGTTAAATATCAAATCCGTAATTGTTTGATCCCTTTAACTTGTGAAGCACTAGGATTTGAAGATTTTCTGCGATAGAGGTTTTGAATCTTAAGAAGAATGTTTAAATAGATTGAATACAACCGTTGGTGTTTGTGTTATCTAGTTCATCGATTTCTCTATTGTGTAAAGCTGTTTTTAAATTGAATCTTGAGCGCTGGTCTGGGGTTATTTAATAATTAGGGTTAATTAGAACGCTGGTTTCTAACTAACTAAAATTAAGGAGAAATAGGAAAATCATTCCAACGGTGAATATTCAAGATATGAATTGAATTATCCTTGCATCTATGATCAGTTGTGGATTTCCGAAGGTGGATATTGACTTGGACCAAGGTTAGTCTTTTGATTATTTTCGTTAATTTAGTTTTCATTGTTATTAATTGTATTATTTACAATTGTTTGCATACAAAAACCCCCCAATCATTGTACGGAGCAGAAACTATTGAATTACACACTCTTCGTGGGATCGACCCTTACTTCCACTACTACATTAGTTTTAGAGGTTTAAGGACTATTTTTGGGTGCCTACGACAGCACTCCAGGATGCTACTATTTAACTCGTCACTGCCTATTTCCTCTATTGCAGAGCAAAAGGAGAAATTCTCAGAAGTCGAGCAGCAAATGAAGAAAGCAGAGGCTGCTCAGAAACGTAAAATTCAAAATGAGAAAGCGGCTCGAGAGTTGGATGTTTACCTCCCTTTCTACTCCTTTTCATTTCCTTCTTTAATATTAGGTTTTAGAATTTTATATTTGAAAAAAGCATGCATGTTAAATTCTGCAGGCAGAGGCAATTCGAAAAACTCTTTCTCAAGATTCTAGTAGAAAGAAGAAAGAAGACAAAATAAAGAAGCACCTGGAAGAGTTGGCATATGTAAGTGCCATGTATCTTGTGAAGGTACTATTCCAAATATGTTGTGAAGCTAATCACCGATTATTTGTTATGTTCATTATTCAGGAGAAGGTTGCTAATGCAAAGACACTTGCATCAAATACAATTAGATGGACTATGCAGTCTACTGGTACCATTGTTACTTTCCCACAAGATATATATGGGTTTGCCTAAATTTTTTGACTCCAAACCCCTCAGGTAAAATTCATTGTCTTCTATGCAGTTGAGTTCGATAACATTTCTTGGAAATTGTTGGTGTAAAGATACCACCTGCCAGAAGTGAAAAGCTTGTATATTTTCCGTTTTATTTCCCCTTTTAGCATGTTTTGTATGGAGGATAATGAAGTCATTAACTGGTTTCACGGGTCGATGGTGGTCGAGCCATGATGATGTTGGTTGTTGTGGTATAAAGATACCATCTGAGTTACTATTGTACAAAATGTAATACATTTGTCTTGTATGTTAGGCTGACTGTAATGAAAACAATCCTTTGAAAGAGCAACTTCAGAATGCTTATGAAAAGATTGAAGAGTTGACAAGGGAAAAGGAAGAAATGCGAAGACAAATTGAAGAAGCAAGGGTGGAAGAGGAACGAAGATGACTAAAGTTTGAGAAGCAAGTGGAAGCGGGCAGGCATGAAGAAGAAGCAAAGCATATTGCATTTGAGAAAATGATGATTAGCATGCTCAATGAAAGATGTGGTCTTTCCAAGGTATAATGTGAGGTGCCAGAACGATCTTTTGTTTAATATTTTTTGCTCAATGAAAGATGTGGTCCTTGCAAAGTTTATTTTGTCATATGGTGTCGTGAGAACTAGTGCATTACATTGCAAACCGAGCAATCTTTTGTTTAACATTTTTTTGTTTGTTTGTTCGGGTAAATATGTTATATGGAAGTATTAGGTGATATTGGAACTTTTGAAGTATTTGGTGATATTGGAACTTTTGTATTGTCCAATTATGTCAATTAATGAAATCGATTTGGAGTTTTTTATGATATACGTTACATTTTATCTTTTAAAACATATTAATTTGTATGAAGAAAAAAAAACAATATTGATATAGCTCCTACAAAATTAGTTGTTGGTGATCTCCAATAAACTACTATTGAAACAAAACGTTGGTAATGACTAACGAACATTCTATAGAAAAAAATGTTGGTGATCTCCAACGGATCTTCTATGGATAAAGGACATGATGATATCCAATGAACTTACTAATGGAAATTTGTCATTGATAATTTACCAACGGACCAATGCAATGGTAATGCGGTTACAAATAACATATTTTACGGTCGTTGGTAATCAGCAACGAAATACAATGTCATTGCTATTTTCCTTGGTATATTTCCAACGAACCATTTGGCCGTTGGTAAATTACTGACGGAGGTTTTATCAACGGATTTTACCGACGACATTTTTCCGTTAGAAAACCCATTTACCAATGGAAATCTTGGATTCACCAACGGAAATGTCCGTTGGTGATGGCACAAATTCTAGTAGTGAACTCCCAAGCCAAGCTCATGCCTAGTTAGCCCAGCCCAACTCAATTTCTAAATTCAATTTTTTTGTTTTAATTTTTGATCAAATTATTAATTTCATATTTATCCCAAAATCTAGGCTTTTTTAAGTTTTTATCATTCCCTTTCCATTTCGTATTTTCAGTCGATAAGCATAGGTTCACTAGTCCCAAATCATTTGATAAATTGAAAACATATATCTACATGTCCAAATCGAAGCCATCGACTGCTGAGTCCGATTTTCCCTTTCCAACTGCTCATTGAAGTTACGAATGAAAATGTCATTAGTTGTATTTATGTAATGTTGCTGTAAATGTTAAAAAAAAAATTTTAATAGCACAAAACGTCCCTATGTTTGACACTTGTGGACAACGTCCCTACGTTTTATTTCACATTTTCTTCCTTATTTCAACATTTATTTGTGGAAAACAGGCTTAATAGAACAAAACATTCATACGTTTGACACTTCTTGTAGAAAACGTCCATACGTTTCATTTTTTTTGCATTTTCGTCTTTATTTCAACGTTTCATTGTGGAAAACATCATTTTCACCATTTTGAACGAAAAATGACTAATATACCCTTCTATTTAAATAAAATAAAATAAAAGAAGTAAAAAAAAGAACAAATTAAAATCTTACTCCTGAACTTTTTTAAAAAGTACAAATGAGTCCAAATAAATATAATTTTGCTCTCTAATTTTTGGGGCGATTTTTGCCCCTCTAGTCGCCGTTTATTTTACTTCTCTTTTTTTATTTATTTAAATATAAGAGTATATTGGTAATTTTTCATTAAAAATGGTGGAAACGGATGTTTTCCGCAATGAAACGTTGAAAAAAGGACGAAAATGCAAAAAAATGAAACGTATGGACGTTTTCCACAAGAAATATCAAATGTAGGGACATTTTATTCTATTAAACATGTTTTCCGTAAAGAAACATTGAAATAAGGACAAAAACGCGAAAAAAATGAAACGTATGGACATTTTCCATAAGAAATGTCAAACGTATGGATGTTTTGTGCTATTAAGCCTTAAAAAACTAATTATGGTACGGAACAGAACGGAACTGAACCCCGTACGATTCCATAATTATGGGTGTGTTTGAGTCATATTATTTTGGAAGAATATAATCTGAAATAGTAGATTTATAGAAAATGTGTGGTTAAAAAGAAGGAAAAGTTATTGATGTAATGAAAAATATTATTTTATTGAAGAATATGTGGTTGAAAATCAGTAGAATAATGAAAATGAAAATTTTAATATGTACCAAACAGGGTCTATATTTGGACCTGACAATTCCATTTATTAAATACCCGAAAATTTTGGTTCAGTTTGTTTCTCTTAAGAACGTGACCGAATCGGATCATACCCAACCCTAAAACACTTAACACTCCGAATCTAAAAATACTAAGCTAACAATCAACTTCCATTTCCAAAAGGTATCTAATTTTATCAGCAAAGAAATATCATAAAAAATAAAACAAGAAAGAAAAATAGATAAATATCAAACCTTTTAATCTATTTCCCCCCGTAAATTGGGAATTCGCCAATCGAAGAAGCCCCCATAAAAAATCTATCAGGAGAAAATTCTGTGAAAACCAAGCAAAAATCAACCAATAGATGCAAGCACTATCAAAATCAAATCTTGCACGAACCCATTTCATAGAATCCCATAACCAATAATTTTATGCACCAAAATGAACGTCTCTGGAGTCCCGCGTTTAATAAGAGGGAAAACGATAGTGAAGAAATATTACCTTTTCTCTTCCCTTCTTCTTCGAGATTCTTATCTCCTTTATTTATACATCTGCCTTAACACGACCAAAGGAAAAGCATTAACAACAAAACAGTATTGAAAAAGGAATAATCAATAACTAATAATATTGTTGCATTAAGAAAACCGAAATAAAAAAGAACCCACCTTTTCCATCTCTAATATTTTTTTTTTGGGTTTATCCTTTAGCTTTTATTGAGGGGGAGAGAGATTGTGCAAGCAACGCCTTGTAGTTTTGCTGTGTTCTTAGGGTTTTCCTTATCCAAAAAAAAAAGTGATGAGTGAAAAATTAAAGTTGAAACTCTAGGAAGGATAGAAGTGGGTGTTGGATTTGGTGGAGAAACCCATTTTTTCATTCTCATTTTTCTACGGTACTCATTTTTAACCACACATTCTTCAAATAAAATAATATTACACATAAACCCAAAAATTCTCTTTACTTTTTAACCACACATTCTTCCATCAATCACTATTTAAAACCTCATTCTTTCAAACAAATGGGTGTCAAACACCCACGAAGTTTTGAGACTTTTGTTTTGATTCTTCAAATGTCTCTTTGTATGCCTGGCAACCTGGATTAACGTGGTGGTCCATTTGGATTTTGAAAGTTTTATCTCAATTTTCAAAGTGTCTTTTTGTATTCTTTTTTTAATCATTTAACAGTTAAAAAAAATAAAAAATAAAAAGCATGCTTTTATAAAATATAGTATATTATTATAAAAAATCGGATCGGATTTTTATCGGATCGGATCGACCTATATCCATATTTGATCCATTTAGTTAACAGATTATCGGATTCAAATTTTAATCGGGTTATCGAATTGAGACTCTAAATCCATCTCCCATTAATTTCATCGGATTCGGATCGAATTCAGATCAAAATCCGATCCATTGACAGCCCTAGTAGAGAGTAACATTTTAAACTTTACAACTAAATGGAGGGCGCAAACAGAAAAAGGGAAGAGGTGGGAAATTTAGTAGCTATTCAAAAGTAGCGTTGAATGAGTAGCTATTTAAAAGTTGTTAGTGCCCGTTTGGCAGCTTTTGCTTAGGTCAACTTCCTATAAAGTTTTCTAGTTGGACAAAATGTTTTCAAAAAATTATTTAAATAAGTTTAAAAGTAGTTTTTCACTTCTCAAAAGCCCCCTTTAAAATCTAGGTACAATGCCAATACTCATCCAAAAAAAAAAAAAAAGGGCAAATGCTGTACCAAGGCAACAACAAAAGAAACTCCAAAGTAAAATAAAGGGACAGACACTAAGGTAAAATTACAGAAACAGTAACACAAATTCAACAACATGAAGTACAAATTTTCAGAAGTTCAACATACAGTAAAATAAAGTGGAATGGTTTCTTATATTCAAGCAAAGAAAGTGCAACAAGATTAGGAAGAGAAAACATGGCTCCGTGCCGCTAAACTTCATTTGTTCAACATCCTTGGCATTGTTGTATATCGGAGAATCCGCCTGCACACATCGTAGAGTCAATTATATATGAAAAGAAAAATGTAAGAACATAAAAATATATTTATCTTTCATTAAATTTTCTGCCTGCAAATTACAAATCAATTGCAGCCAGTTCGAATCATATTACAAGATTTAACTTTTAAGCCAAGTTTATTTCAGAATCACAAATAAAATAATTGATTTAAAGCAGTCCACCTAATTCTACTCTAACATGTGAAATATCTAAAAGATGCCTTTCCTACCTTGTAGCCGGTGTCATTTGAGAATTTCAGAAAGTCACATCAGTCATAAATGTTGGAAAAATTTTACGCCACTAGACTAGAAATTTCAATAGTATGTATGATAAAAAAAAAAATAACTCCTGCCCGTAGAACTTGTTATATTGGACTTCTACTTCATACAACAGAATTCGGCATCACATTAAGCCCCTGTTTGTCTACCATTATTCAAAAAATTGTTTTCTACATTAATCAATCTCTACCACACATTCACCCAATAAAATATTCTACACATAAACCAATAAAGTTACTTTAATTTTCAACCATACATTCTCCTAAAAATACTATTCATTACAATGTTTTTCTCCCATTAATGGGAGACAAACAAGCACTAAGGAATATGATTCATGTCATTAATTAGTGACGGAGCATGTAACACAATAAGTTTTATATACATTAAGAAACAAGAAACTAGGAAATCTTAACAATTGTTTGACATACCAGTTTAGTAATTAAAAAGAAAACTTTTTTATGGTGCAGCAATTTTGGAAGAATTAATTCAATCTGGATCTTCACATAAATTTTTGCTCATTAAGTTTTCAAATAGTAGTACAAATATCAAGCCAGGAGAGTAACTAGATAAAAAAAGTTTTACCTGTGAAGGAAGCATTTTTGAGCTCGGAGGAATGAAGATCATTGATATGGAGGATAAACGGAAAGCTTAAATACAATTCCTTTGGTGCCTTGCTTCTCAGCCTCATCTTTCATTGTTTTCTTACACTTCTGGATTTTCCGGGCAGAAGAAGCAGCTGATTTAGTGGTACAATACAAGTCAATTATCTGGAGGCTTAAAACATCAGCAAGGCTCAATGGGACTGCTTCGAGGCTACTGCAGTGTTTAAGATAAAGACTCCTGAGTCTTGGGAAGTGATGAGTCGAAGCATGCCAATGAACTAAATCTGTCCTTCCAATAAACAAGACTTTGAGAGCCCGGAAACCTCCATCCTCCGTCTGCCAATGTTAGTTTCTTCAGCTTTGGTGGAAATTTATACCTTTGGGGAAGGCCAGCTAGTTTACCTTCAGAAGGAGGCAGAGGAAAGACATCATTTAATAGCTTCAAATTTTCAAGGTAATCCAATTTTCCCAGGCCATCAAACAAACTAGACACACCCTTGGTATCCAAAAGTTTGGCTAATTTGCCACGAATACCCAATTTCTTTAGGTTTCGAGCCCTGGCAAAGAAATCTTCTGTACAACTTTCAGGTGAGATTGTAGAAATTGTTTTTAGGTTAGCATTTATCAGAGAATCATCTTTACTTTTTCTTGATTTAGCAAGAGGACCTGGTAAAGATGTGGACGCGTTTGTTTTTAGATGCCTCAGTTGAATCATCTTCCATATATCTCCTTTGATTTCAAGGGTTCGTTCTGAAGTCTCAATTATAAGAGTCTGCATGTTCCAAAGGCTAGAAATGGGAGCAGGAAGGATCTTCAAATTGCTGGACAGAACAAGATACCTCAAATGAACGAGTTGAGCTAGATCAGTAGGAAAACGAGTGAAAAAAATGGGTTTAGCATCTAAAACCCTGAGCAATTTAAATGCTCCAGGGATGGAGGAAGTGTGTTCAGCTTGCAGGATAATTTCTTCAGAGGAGAAACACAAGAAAGACCGAACACGTGGACCAAATGGTTTTGAAGAGATATAATTCCAAACGCGGGAATGAATGCAAAGGCGACGATACATTTCCAAGGCAGGATTGGAGGATGAATAGGTAACTCGATCAAACCGTTTAATTTCTTGGAAAAAGTTTTCCTCTGCAGCTTGATTCTTGCAAAACACGTGTAGCATGTCATGAACATGGCATGTTTTAACTTTTCCATTTGACCTTCGTTCTCCAACCATGACTAAATTCATGTTGACAAGATCGTCCAAGTATCCAGAGCTTAGAGGGGAAACAAGCAATGCCTAAATACAAAAAAATGTCAGACAGTTGCCTAAATACAGATATGAAGTGACTTGTGACTTGTGCAACATAACAGTTAAATTTAAAACCTCAGTCGCAGCAGATTCTATCTCCTTCAAAACATTTGATATGACAGAGTCAACGTGAGCTTGCAATTCCTTGGAGTTCGTTGCTTCTAGCTGGGCGGCTTGCATGTATCCAATGCCCAAATCAAATAATGGAGGTTCCAGACCGGATGGAAAATATGCATCGACTGGATCCATCTTACCCTTCCCCTTCACATCTACTATCTTTTCCCCCTGCAAATGAAATGAATAATTGAATGTCAATATTTAAATCAGAACGAATTTCAAGAGTCAACTGTGACTGATTAACTTACTTGTTCTACAGGATCAGAAGCTCCCACAACATTATCCACCGATTTTTCTCTGAATTTGTTCAAGATTTCATCCATCAAACTGGAAATCAATGCAGTCATAGATTCTGATAGGAATTGCATATTCGATCTGGTGTCGACCAGGTCTGTACGAATCTTACCTTGCATTCGGACAATAATGTTCATTTTCTTCTGCTGTTCATTCTTCAACATGGACACCTGTGACTTCATCTCACCAAGTTGTTTTCTCATTTCAGCAACCTCCTGCACCACATGAATAACTATAATCAGATCCAAGACGATTGTGGAAAACACGAATGAGACCATAACTGTGACTGACTCAAATATAGCTTCAAAGTTGTGAGCTGTTAACTGTGATCATGTGATGATCAACATGAAACGAACAACTTACATCATGCAATGTAGCCCCGACTGAATGAGGTGTGTCAGGATTACTATCGTCACCAGAATGGCCATCCCCAATCGGAGAATTACCGTGTGATGGTGTCCCATGCCATATGGGTGGAGGGTCCACAAAATCATCATCATCATCGACTTCAAAATCGGCGTGTCCAAGTCTACCGTTAGTTATCATGAGCAGAGGTTTTACACCATACGATCCTGGCTTCATGCTAGTATCGGTTCGGTCAACTAATTTGTTTGAACTTCCACCATTTCCCTTCTCCGCTCGCGATGGTCTTGGTTTGGTAGGTTTGATGTATAGTACCTCGTTCATGTAAGGCATTTCCATTTCAGATTCAATCGGGTCCAGATCACGTACTTGCAACTGCCAGTCCAAAAAGAGCATTGAAATATGTAATGTCAGATATATTGGAATCCACACAAATGTGACCTGAATTGGGTGTACAAATCTGTCTGTTACTTATAGTGTGTGATCTGTGCCAACATAAAAATGACATGTTATTTGATCTGTGACTTAATCTGTGACTGACTATGTGACTTAACCTGTGACATTTTCTGTGATGTCTAACCTATCACTGAATGAAGTATGAGCTACAAACTACTTGCTATGATATGCGTCATACAAATATTGACTAGTGACATGCAAGTTTTTGTGATGTTTAAACGCTTACTTTTGGGTCCGAGAAGTAATCAGGTCCTTCTAGCTTGGCAACCGATGGATGATCATCTGCTGTCCAATTCCGTATCCGAGGGTACTCTCTTGCAATCCTTCTGGCTATAGATCCATCTAGACTAGGGATATCCATACTTGGAATACTTTCAACAGACCTTTTAATCTATAATGCGATGTTCTCTTGCTCAGCCTATCCCTAAGTGAAGTAATAAGAGTGTCGAACAATGATTTACCCCAAGGGAACGAGTTCATTTTGTTAAAGTCATCAACTAGAACGGACAAGTAGTGTTCCACCACTTTCTTGTAATCCCCGGGAAGTAAATATGATGTAACGAAATACAATGCACCGAGCTTGGAGACGTCTTCATCAGGAATGTCGCCGGCAGTAAAATATGCCTCTCTGACATCTTCGTGGGTCACGACCTTCAACTTACTGAAATATTTTTCTTCAAACAGGATGGAATCTTCTCCAGCCTGTTCGTATCCCCTTCACCAAAATATCTAAGTCTGGACACTAAGCAAAACTCTGGAAGAGAGAATCAACAAACCGCCCTTCTATATTGAACCACAATTCTTCTTCATTCGATTGTCTGACCTGTCTCATTAGGAAATAGTGGATCAACTACGATTGAACAACGATGTCGTCACACTCTAAAAAGTGACCAAAACATGTGTTACGAAGAATATGCCTTTGTGCCTCCTTCAGATTATTCTTAAACTTCAACAACACGCCCTTTTGTGTTGATGACAATAATTTTACCAGGAAATCAACGTTTTTTCTGGTATAGCAAATGTCCTTGCCTGCATAAAAGATCAGCAAAAAACGTGAATTATTATAGTTGTCACAGCATCCACACACGCATATTCTTCAAAACAAACAAAGCATAACTCATTTATGGGTAGGTCACAGATTAGGTCATATACATGATTAATTTCCCCATTGCACATATTCAGAAAACAAACATGACAAGAATCATGTTCTTTTGATCACAATACGACTTACCCATTTCCACCAAACTCATACATCATAGAATGAGTGTATTATAATTCCCAAATGCCATCAATACACCTTACCCACCAATTTTAAGGTTAGAATATATGATTAAATTTAAAAACTCTAAGACTCCCATACGTACCTTCGTTTCGGACATTTTTTTGGAAGACCGATTTGATTTGTATCTTTTGGCCGACGAATCTTCCTGGACCCCATCCAACTTTCTTTTCCCTCTTTCATCCGAGGTCTCACCAACATTCATCACTCTATTTTCACTCCTCGAACGAGCCATTTGGGTTTGTGTTTACGATTATAAGATTAATAGCTTCCACAAATTTCGAGGTGTAGAATGTATAGTTATCAGAACTGAATATTTTACAGAATGGGAACAATGTGTTCGGTGACGGTAGCGGCGATTTCACCGAAGCAGAAACGTGCTTTGCGGTCTTGGGTTTGAATAAAATGGGAGTTTTTGAAGGTTTCCAAAATGTATGAAAGTTAACGTAGTTTTCCTATTTTAAAACACTTAATTCTCGGGATAGAATCTGTTACTAATATTTTTTTTGAATATATATATATATATATATATATATATATATATATATATATATATATATATATATATATATCTCTCTCTCTCTCTCTCTCTCTCTCTCTCTCTCTCTCTCTCTCTTCTATATAATAAGTGTGTATGAAACGAAGAGAAACAGAATTTCTTGTTTTCCATCCCCCACACCGTTAACTGCCAGTGTATGAAATGGAGTTGAACAGGATGAAAGGGAGATGAAGAGGGTTAACTGTAATCAGAAATTAAGGATGTTAAGTATAGCAATTAAGGCATCCATTTATCTTCAGCTTAGGAACCCAAAAGGCTTGAAACTGTAATGGAAGTATAAGTCTAAGATTATTGGCAATTACCTGTAATTCCAGAGACGAGAGCAATTTACATTCCCAGCAACGGATTTTAGCCTAATAACAAGGTAATGATTCCACAAAATTCTGAAGCTGAAAATCACATTTTTCCTAAAACCCAACTACAATTGACGTCCAGCCAATGCGCCAATCGCATCCACCATCATTAATCCTCAACCAAACCCCGAAACCACAATTTGCAACCCAAAAACGACACCATTGACAGCCACACCCGTCACCCCAAAAGCTCAAAATCGAACTGCCAAAAGCTCAAAAAACCTGACTACTCAAACAATAACACCCAATGCAGAACCCAACCTCCAACTCCCAAGACACCACAACAACCATTGCACCACCACCAACCTCACACCGTAGTCCCAAACCCACCAGTCGTAATGCAGCCCAAACCACCACAGCCCAGCCACCAATCGTGCTACTGCCCGACAACCATTTCACCCAAAATCAATACAAAGTAACCCCAAAAAAACCTAGAAATAAGAAAACCCATGAACTTACCTCCATTTCCCAATCTTTTTCAGTTTGATTGCCACAAAGAAACCCAAATGAAAATCGAACCTCCAAGTCTCGAACGACTTTGATTCGCACGCCAAAAATCCCCTACCCGCCGACGCCGGCCTGCGGGCCGACGGTTGAATCGTCGTCGGTGGCTCCCCTCCCTCGCCTCTCTTCTCTCTGCTTCGAATATAAGAGAGAGAGAGTGTGTGCGCGCGTGATGAGTATATAATTTATTTTATAATTTGTATATATTTTGATATTTTCAGAAATTGCTCCTTTAGCCCCCATTTTTAAAAGTCTTTTATTCCAGTCCCCATAAGTTCAGTAATTAGTAAATCAGTCCCTGGTTTCCTATTTTTCCAGTCAGCCCACAAGTTCTGAAAGATCTGATTTCAAATTTTCAATTTCAATTTAATAAATTTTCAATTAAGCCCCTGAACTTTATTTTTATTATTTTAAGTATTTATTTCTTTCCCAAAGTTTCTGTTATAGACAAAACAGCTCCTAAAGTTCTTATTTCCCACAGTTAGTCAATAAATTTTGAAAAAGTTTATTTCAGTCCTTAAACTTTTCAATTTTCAGTTTTAATAAATTTCCAATTAAGTCCCTAAACTTTATTTTATCATTTAAAAGCTTTAAAATTTCGAAATACTAATTCAAACTTATTTTCTATTTTGGCTAGACGAAACGTACGAACGAATAGAAGATTAAGGTTTTTTATCCGCTTCACTGTTCATGGAACTCGAGAAAATTGAGGTAAACTCACCACCATTAATTAGTTTAAATTATAATTGCATGTTTAAGATGAATTTACGTGATTTATATACTTTAATGCATGAACTTTAAAATAGATAAGAATATAATCTTTACGAAAATTGTTGTTTCACCGAAAGTTTTCCGAACAAATTTGTCGCGAATGTTTCAGACCATAAAAACTAATAGAAGAACCTTGTAGATGTCATTACAATCCATTTTCATGAAAAACTTGAGGAAAATTAATAACCAAAATCTTGAATTCAATAGCCGAAGTAAAATGTATTTGATGATTACAATATAATGAAGAAATAAGTTGGTGGTAAATATTAATTCGTAATTATAAAACTATTTGAATTAATACCTTCGAAAAACTGTAAAAGCCATCAACCAATGAAACTATTATCCCTGGAGTTTATGTTTTTCTTCAGTCAGTCCTTAATTTAGAACATTTTACTTTCAGTCCTTAAATTTTCAATTTCAGTTTCATAAATTTTCAATTAAGCCCTTGAACTTTATTTTTATTATTTTAAGTATTTATTCAAGTCCCAAAGTTTATGTTATAGACAAAACAGCTCCTGAAGTTCTTATTTCCCACAGTTAGTCCACAAATTTTGAAAAAGTTTATTTCGGTCCTTAAACTTTTCAATTTCCAGTTTTAATAAATTTTCAATTAAGTCCCTAAACTTTATTTTATCATTTAAAGCTTTAAAATTTCGAAATACTAATTCAAACTTATTTCCTATTTTGGCTAGACGAAACGTACGAACGAATAGGAAATTGAGGTTTTTTATCCGCTTCACTGTTAACGAAACTCGAGAAAATTGAAGTCCTAAGCGAACAAGCCAACGCACAACGGTGAAGTACCAAAATTTGACATTAATTGATCGAGATGTATGATATTTGTTAGCCAATATTATGTTTCCAATTATCAATATCCTTTGAAATTAAAGGTTCTTAAATTATATCGTATTATATAAAAATATTAACTACGCTGTATTTATTTAACACTCTTTTTACAACATATTTTGTGTAAAAAAAATAAAGGATACATAAATTATTTAAAAAATTCAGTACAGTAAAACAATCTACATAACTTTATACAATACACTATTAATCACAATTACTTTTATTCTTCGTATAGGGGAATCGAGTGCAGGCGGCAATGTTTGATACTGATATTGACCCCCGGACCGACACTTTAAAAATTTTACACTCATATTATATCATCAATGCATATGTCAAACCAGTGGATCCGAAGTACAAAATTAGAAATATAAATATCAATGGATTTTTAACTCAAAAAAATAATAGAAGATGTTCCACAGAATGAAGACCAAATAGATGTATCAAAATATGAGATCGTCCCATTCAAGAATTTAGAGGCACATAGAGAATCGATTGGAGAAATAGGTAATTTAATTTAAATTTTATTACAAATTTATTATCAATATATAAATTAACATTTCATATTTAAATATTTAGCTATATTAGCTGTTGCAATAAAAATCAAGCCAACTAAAGAGGTAATGACAACATTTGGACTAGCAACAATACAAGAGATATATGTTATCGATGAAAGGTAAAAAAACTCTTATAACTTCTCTTTCCTTTCAAATACGAATTACAATATTAATTCAAGAATATTTTATTAACACTTTTAGTAATTTCAATTTTGTAGCTTGAACCCCATATGTTTGACCATGTGGGGTCGATTCGTCCAAGAAGAATGTCAGAAAATATCAGATATTATTGAAGATAAGCCAATAATACTTGGAACAAAAATATATGTTGGATCATATAACGGTATTTATAATAATAACTAATGTTGCATATTTTTTCATACTGCATATACTTGCACTAAAACCAATCTCAATTTCAACAAATGATTGTCTATCTCATCACGTCCGTCAAGTACCTTTATAATCAATCATCTTCTTCCTCAGGCAACTGCAATTAAGCAATGGTAATTCTCGTCAATTAAAAATTATATATTAATGCAATAATATCAGACATAAGTATATTTCATTTCCTTGCATTATTCTTCTTTTCTGAATTTCAAGGGCGATGAATAATCATTCAATAATCAAAACTATAATTGGAAGATCTTTGACATACCCATCTACACCACTTTCATCCGTTGGTATACGGGAAATTGTGAAGATTTGCGATATTGCAGATTTGATTAAAGGTTTACAACCCACATCGGTAAATATTATTTTATTAGTAATTCATCATAATATTTACGCAAACATTCATACTAAAAATTAATTATGATTTAATACAGAAAGCAAAAATCTGGATAAAGGCGAAGTAAATGTGATTGAGTTTGCCCAAGTATTTTATTACATGTCATGTGTTGGCTGTAATAGAGGAATTGGATATAAATACAATGAAACCTTTGTTTGTATATATTGCAAAAGCCAAGGGATCAATGAACCACGGTATGTATCTTACAATTCTTATTTAAAATTCAGATCTTATTTCATTTATAATATAACAACATTGAAATACTAATTAATATATTCAACGCATTTAAAGTGCTAGAGCGTACGTTGAACTGAACGACAATACTGGAAAACTAGCTGCTACTTTGTTTGGTGAAGTAGCGGAACAGACACTTGGTTGTTCAGCAGTTCAATTGATGGAACGTGCTGGGGATGTATCTCTTTAATTTTTTTTCAAAACTTCGGTTACATTACAAACAGTTATTTAAAATATATATATAAATGAGTTCTATATTAATTATGTAAACCTATACAAAATTTCTTTTGCAGGAAAATGAACCATATGTTAAAAGCGTGGTAGAGAAATTATCAAAAAAAATCTGGAACCTTCAACTTTTTATAGATCCAGAAAAACTGAACCAGAAAAAATATAGGCATTTTAATGTCTTCTCTGTTCAAGCAATGCAAGACGAGGAAAATGTTGGATCGTCATCTTATAATATCTCCAACAATGTTCATAAAACTATTGAGCTATATTTATTCACATGACCATTCCACAGATTCTATTAATGCTCTTCTTTTAATATATCACGTTTAATTATTTATTAGTTACTTCAACAGTTATTTAATTACCCAAACATCTTTATTAATAAAACATTTATTCTCGACCAAATAAATTACATATGAACTAAGCAAACATGCATTGCACGTTGGCTTTCACTAGTGTGTGTGTGTGTGTGTGTGTGTATTGTATCTATTTAAAAAAGTTTTGACTTTTGAAAAAAAAAAAAAGAAGAAATTACACCTACCCCTAGTTTTAAAATATCATTTTCATAAATCAAGTATCTAGTTTCATAATACAAAAATCAGGTTTTAATTAAAGATTTTAATTATTACTTGTACATTTTTAATCCCCAATTTTTCCTCACCTTCTCTATTCACACCGTCCTCTCTCTCTGCCTCTTATCCTCTTCGTCTCTCTGCCTCTTCTCCTCTCCATCTCTCCACTGCCAACATCTGCCTCGCCTCATCAACAGATCTGTCCTCCTTCGTCCTCATCAACAGTATCTGCCTCGCGTGGTAGCACTCATTACCGCTCCTTGCAGTTTGTTCAGTAGCGTCCTCGATGCAGATTCGTTGTTCTAGTGCAATGGTGGGTGTCTGGCTTTGCCGTACTTGCAGTTGGCGGTGGGTACGGTGGTGGATTTGTTGTGAGTTTGTGGTGTGTGTTTGTGCGTGCGACGGGTTGGCTGTAGGTGCGGTGGTGAGTTTTTTTTTTGTTTTGTTGTTGGGTGTGTTTTTCACTTTCCCCAAATCCATGTTGGGCTATGTTTTTAGCTGTGTATGGGGGCTGTGGTGGTGGTCGTGTTTGGGTATCGACGATTATGTTAGATTCGGTGATGGATTAGGCGGCGACGGCGCAGTGAAGGTGGTGGCGATGGCGTCGTTAGGTTGTTTGTTGGTGGTGGAGTGTTGGTTGTGTTTGTGGAAGAGTGTTAGCAGCAGATCTGGTCTAGCGGTTGCGGAGTGTTGGCTACGTTTGTTGGTGGTAGAAGTTCGATGGTTCTGGTGCAGGTTGTGTGGCAATGGTTATTGTGGTGTTGTGGCGAGGTGAGCGACGGTAGTGGTAGTGACGATGGCGGAGGCGGCGACAACGACTTCCGAGGTTACGGTGGTTATAGGTTGTTGGCTTTGTTGGTGGCAGAAGTTCGATGATCGATGGGTGGCTTGGGAGTGTTGGCTATGGTTGCAGTGCAGGCAGTGTGGTAGTGACGGTGTGGCAGTGGTTATTGTGGTGTTGTTAGTATTGTGATGGGGCGACGGTGGTGGTTTGGGTGGTGTTGTGGCGAAGGTGGGGTGGGGATAATATTTGTGACCAATTGTTTGGATGGTTTGTGACCAAATATTGTTTATGTATGTGACCGACATTTTGGCTCATTGTGACCTATAAATTGTGTCTATTTTGCGGTTGGGTGTGTGGGCGCTGACATATCTATTTTTTGGTGGAGGTATGGTGGCGGGGGGTGTGTGGGTGCGACAGATCTGTTTTTTGGTGGAGGTGCGGCGGTCATGGGAGGAGCAGATCTGGTTTGTGTGTAGTTAGGTGCAGATATGTTCTGTGTGTTGTTAGGTGGTCGTGCTACACGTGATGTGGTGAAGATGCGTCGACGATGGTGGCGCCGCTGGTGGAGTCAGTGGCGAAGTGATGGTCACAAATGATTTGGTGATAGTCACAAATGATTTAATTGTTTGTGACCAATGAATTCGATAAACTGTGACGAGTACAAGTTGTGTGACCTAAAAATTATTAATTTGTGACCAATAAATTGATGTTTGTGACCAATAAACAATTTGTGACAATTGAATTCGATAAACTGTGACGAGTACAAGTTGTGTGACCTAAAAATTACTAATTTGTGATCTAAAAATTATTAATTTGTGACCAATAAATTATTAATAATAAATTGATTTAATAATTCATTAATGATTAATTAAAAATTTAAAAAACATGATTTGTGAATTTTCAAACTTATTTTTTGTATTTTTGAAAAGGTGTAAAGTAAACACTTTAGAAATGTATTGTTCCCAAAAAAAAATATAAAATCTGGTTTTAGAAATTTGATCTCCAAAAGTAGGGAGGGTATAATTTCTACCTATTCAATTGTGGTCAGGCTGGCCCTGGCCCAAGGCAGATTTTAAGGCCCATTTTTTCTCCAACCGTGTCTCTCCAATAATTTCCAATCTTCACCAAAAAAATTCTCTCTATTCCCTGCACCATCAGAAATTCGTGTTAAACACCCCCCCCCCCCCCCCTCTCTACCTTTCCCCCCTGGGCTGGTGTTCGTTGATCTGATTTCATTAAAGTAGATCAGGTAATACAATGTTTAATTCACTTTCTCTCTAATTGATTTTGTTGGGATTTTCGATTTGTGTATATATGTGCTTATTTGGTGGGCTTGAGCCAAAATAAAGTAATCTCTCTCTACTTATATATTTATGTGTATGTTATGTGTTTCTATATTCAAATCTGCACATAAATTGTCAGAATCTCTATATTTGTATATATTGCGTAGGGGGGTTTTGGTGGTTAACCTAGAATCTTTAAAAAAAAAAAAAAAGTACTTTGAAGTCAATCTCCTCAACTTTGTATTAAAATCGTACAAATCTTCAAAGGGAGGCCCCTTAAAAAGTGTTTTTTTTTTTTAACCATTCAAACAAATTAAATAGATCTATTCTTGAATATCTAGAAATTCTCGATTTCTAAAATGGCCCCAAATTTCAGAAGATACGGTAATCTTTTCATTTGGTATTTCTTGATCAATTTTCATATAGTTTCTGTATATATTTCTGCTGAAAATCGAATTACAAGAGGCCAATCGGTAAGAGATGGAGAAGAAATTATATCAAAAGAAGAGAGCTTTGTATTGGCATTCTTTAGTCCAGAGGGTTCTGATCTTAGGTATGTTGGAATCTGGTACAATAAAGTTGAAAATAAATCTGTGGTGTGGGTTGCAAATAGAGAAAATCCAATCAGTGGCAACGATGGAGATTAAAGAATTGGGAATGATGGAAATTTGATCATATTGAATGAGAGTGGTGATATGATTTGGTCTACCAATGCCACAGTTGCAACAGATAATTCCACTGCTATTTTAACTGATACTGGTGACCTTGTTCTGTTTGGGAGTCATGCGAGCGGTGATCCAAATAAGGCTTTATGGAAGAGTTTCGATCATCCAACAGATACATTTTTACTTGATATGCGAGTTTACATGAATGTCACTGAAGGAGAGGCACGTTTTCACTTTGTGGAGAAGTGCTAGTGGATCACCTCAGATTGTGATATGGGAAGGGACTAGTCGGAAATGGAGAAATGGGAATTGGAATGGACTAATATTTGTTGGTGTTCCTGGGATGAGGGCTATATATTTGTATGGATTTAACTAATATTTGTTGGTGTTCTTGGGATGAGGGCTATTGAATAAGTCTTATTTTCGATCATCCATGTCACAAGAGCGATTGAATGGAATAACTATGATTTCTATTGAAAAAAATATGTTGGAAAAACTTGATTTTAATAGTTTGATTAATGATTTTACGTGTCTCAAAATTTGAGAAGGTTAAATCTTATGCTAGTCTAATCTCTCGGGTTGTGAGAGAAATTTTGATTCAGCCAAAAAGAAAATATGGATGTTGTACGATGTGTAATTCAATGTTGTGATTTTCTCGTTGAAGAATTTTTTTATTTTTTTTATTTTTTGAAAGGGTAATTTCTAAAATTATACTAGATTCTGTCTCTAATCAGAATTACTGTTTGTCCATTCAAATGACAGAAAAGAGCGTGGGATGGCTCCTTCCACTAACAATCTGAGGCGACTTCTGGAATAACGATCCAAGAACGAAAGGCTTGAAATGTTTGATGGGCAGGGACGGCTCGTCCTAACTGTCACCCAGTACATATTAAAATTGTGCTCTGAAGACGACGAAATAATTGTTTTGTTAGAGCTCCTTGACGATTCAGCGAAGCTTTGCTGGGGTCACAGTCGTCATACTGAAGAAGATAGGAACTTTTTCATCTTGTTCAAATCTTTTATGGCAGAGCTTAAAGTATTTTTTCAAGTCCCAAAGTCTAAGATCACTCAATATCCTAATGAAATTGTTGCAGTCTTTATTGACCTTCTCTTAGAAATCTTCGAAGAAATACTTCGCCTTCAGCCATATTTCATTCTTCGCTTAAAGGATTCAATTAAAACTCTTAAGACGGAGCTTAAATTTCTTATCACCTTTCTTGGGGATACACCATCACAGTCCACTGAGCTCGAGACAACCAAGAATGTATTGACAGATATTGAAGCTGCGGCCAATGACATAGGAGGTTTCTTATATTCCTTCTTTTTCACCACAGATAGAGTTTCAGTGAAGGGAATTCATCAGGCTCTTTCTGAGATGTTGAAAACTGTGGAGCTCTTGAAAGAAAAAATCAAACAGCACTGCATCACAGCCTCAAATATAATATCAGGTGTTGTGACGACCCCAAAGAGTGCTGTGGTTTCGCTGTTTCTTGTTGATTCTCTCCTGGACGATCTCAAGGATCTAACGAATCACAAGGATGACAGGATTGTTGATGTGAAGGATCAAATTATAGAAATCCACGATGAGTTAAAGTTCTTGCGAAACTTCCTTGATGACATACAGGTGGAAAGGTATCCAGAGCTTGAAGAATTTTTTATGCGAATTACAGACATAGCGTATGAAGTGGAATATGTTATCAACTCATTTGCTCCTGCATGGTATCTCACCATCAGGCTTCCTCAAGTCCTCGAGAAGATTAACCTTACTAGGATGACACTCCAAGAAATGAAGAAGTATGATTCTGGAGCGCTAGAGGATGCACAATATCCTTGTCAGAGAACACCAGTGCAATATCCTTCGACTGGAGACGAGAGTTCGTCGTTGGCTTAGAGGATGAGGTAACCAAAATCATGGAGAAACTCATTCGAGGGCCTGAATACCTACAAATTATTTCCATTTTTGGGATGCCTGGACTTGGTAAAACAACTTTGGCAAAGAAACTCTATAATGATCCTTTTATTGTTTATCATTTTTACAAACGTGCCTGGTCTGCTGTCTCTCAAACTTATCAAATAAGAAATATTTTGATTGACATTTTGACGTCAATGAGCGGACTTGACAAAGACGCAATCACGGACATGGAGGTCGAAACAATGGGTGAAAACCTTTACAAAAGTCTAAAAGGGAGGCGTTACTTCATTGTCATGGACGACATTTGGAGTGTAAAGGTGTGGGATGATATGAAAATATACTTTCCAGATGATAGAAATGGAAGCAGAATATTATTCACCACTCGTCATGAAAATGTGGGTTCCCAAGCTTCACCTCATGCAGATGTTAATGGTCTTCGTTTCTTAAAGCATCATGAAAGCTGGAAGTTACTAAAGTTGAAGGTGTTCCACCAAGAGCCATGCCCTGAAGAATTGGTAGACACTGGAGAGCAAATTGCAAGAGATTGTGATGGATTACCACTTGCGGTAGTTGTTATAGCTGCAGTTCTTGCAAATTTAGAGAAGAAAAAGTTCATATGGAAAGAAGTTGCAAAAAGTATAAGTTCACACATGTCTAAAGGGCAAAATGAGTACCAGAATATACTAGAGCTTGGTTACAATCGTTTACCAATGCATTTGAAACCATGTTTTCTTTACTTTGGCATATTCGAGGAAGATAGGGAAATACCGGTACGGAAGATGATATTGCTTTGGGTCGCTGAGGGATTTATAGAGAAAAGAGAGCATATGAGCTCTGAGGATGTGGCGCAGGAATACCTTGCGGATCTTATTGATAGGAGCCTGGTACTAGTTTCTAAAAGAAGATCAGACGGGGGAGTCAAATCTTGCAACGTCCATGATCTAGTGCGTGAAATGTGCTCTAGAATAGGAGAAAGAGAATTTTTTTTTAAGGTGATCCAAAAGTAAGCCTCTCTCTCCCTCTCTTCGTTCCGTTACTTTTTTTTTTTAATATTTTAATTCTACATTTCAATCTTCGGAGATGGGGTGAACACTTCAAGATTTTCTCATCACTTTCATCAGAAATGAAAATAGAAGAAAAATTTTCTAGATTATTTTCTTGGAAGCTCTCATCCATAGCTGCTCTCATACGCCAAGATTCACTGAATTTTGCACCGCCGCTGAAATGCACATGTCGCAACTTCATTATATTAAAAAGGGTCTCCGGTATTTCATCTACCTCTTTATTATCCACAAAAAGAAATTTTAGGTTCTCAAATATCTCTATTAATGGCGGTATAGATGAAACTGCCAAGAACCTTAGAAGAACCAACACATCCATTCCTGTTGGATTATGCATTCTCAAATCTAGGGTGGACAAATCCAATACCTTCAGAAGTTTCGAGTTGCAAATGATGAATGCGGAGGAATCAGGTAAATTGCCTAGCAGAGATTCTGAAGGTATTGGATTTGTCCACCCTAGATTTGAGAATGCATAATCCAACAGGAATGGATGTGTTGGTTCTTCTAAGGTTCTTGGCAGTTTCATCTATACCGCCATCAATAGAGATATTTGAGAACCTAAAATTTCTTTTTGTGGATAATAAAGAGGTAGATGAAATACCGGAGACCCTTTTTAATATAATGAAGTTGCGACATGTGCATTTCAGCGGCGGTGCAAAATTCAGTGAATCTTGGCGTATGAGAGCAGCTATGGATGAGAGCTTCCAAGAAAATAATCTAGAAAATTTTTCTTCTATTTTCATTTCTGATGAAAGTGATGAGAAAATCTTGAAGTGTTCACCCCATCTCCGAAGATTGAAATGTAGAATTACATTCTTTTGGGATTCATCTGAGAACAACTATCGCTATCCTTCCTTAGAGTTCCTTAAGCAGCTTGAATCCCTCAATATATCTTTCCGCCCGAGTTATATTCCAGATGATGCCATTCCCGATTTGACCAGTTTACCTAGGAATCTCAAAAAGCTAACTCTCTGTAACTTTGATTTATCTTCGGAGCAAATGGAGATAATTGGGAAACTACCTGAGCTTGAGGTTCTCAAGTTAAGAGATGATATCTTCGAGGGGAAAGAGTGGAACGAAAGTAAAGATGGATTCCAAAAACTCAGATTCTTGGAACTGGATGTGGTACAGATTGAACATTGGAATGCCTCAAGTGATGATTTCCCCAGACTTGAATGCCTAGTGTTGCGAAGCTGCCAGCAGTTGGAAATCCCTTCCGATTTTTGGAATATTCCATTTCTCTCGAAGATTGAGGTACACGGGTGTCTAAAATCCATGGAAGAGTCAGCCACACAAATTCAGAAGCTACAAAAAGAAATGTTGGGAATAGAAGAGCTCAAAGTCATTATCTCCCGCTCCCAACAGAAATGATAAGTACATCATCAATTACTGCAGGTATATCTAAGAGTTCTTTTTTTATGTACTCAAGCGATTATTAGCTCTTCTTTCATTTATTATTGTTACTAGTAAGAACTGAGTAACCGCTCGGGCTCCAACCTGTCGTGTCTGGGTGACGTGCCACAAGCTGCCGAGGCGATTGCGCAGAGGACGAGCTGTTTGCACCCGGTCCCCTTTTCGCTTCGCCCCTCCGCGTCCTGGCAAAGATCCCCCGTACAGAGATCTTTGCAGTCAAGTCCATGATTGATTGGATATGTGGCAGGAACCAGACGGCCAAATCAGCCAGTATGTGGCAGGACCCAAACGGTCAAATCAGTCAGAAGCACTCAATGCCAGCCAGCCTATGGAAAGACAAGTTGACGCCTACGGTGGGACTGGCCCCAATAATCTAGCTACACGTGTCTCCCAATCCAACGGCCCCCCTCCTCTTACACCCGGTATAAATACTAGACCCTTACGCCAAAAAGAGGGTACGCACTCTTTTACTCCCGATATATGAACACTTGCTTTCAAGAAGATCAAAAGAAAAACGGCCTCCGAGTGAAAACTTGGGGATCGATTGGATAATTCGCGGCCAACCCTACGCTGACTTGACCGTCGGAGTGCCCGTGGCCAACCCCGCCTCCTATGGGAACGGCCACGTGTGACTGACGTTGTGTGGTTTATGCAGGAAAGGACAGACACGAAGGAAAGGACAGACTCGAAGGTATCACCTGTTGGCTCGGTGACAGATCCGTTTTTTGAGGTCAACAGATTGGCGCCGTCTGTAGGAAGGAATTGGGCAATGCAAACCACGATAACTTCCCACTAAAAAGCTTAGTCGAACTTCCGGCAAGAAATCCTTGAAAAAGGAGGGCGGCAGGATCGGTAGGACTCCAACTTGCCAAGAAGAGAAAGCCTTACTGCCTCGAACCATGAGTTCCAGTGAGGAAGAAGTAAATCCAAGGAGGACAAGAGAAGCCTCTGAAGAAGAGATCTCTCGAAATGTCACTCATCAGCGACCCCACCACAGGTATCGCAGAAGGAACAGAACTGCCCAACTCGCGGCTGAAGTAGCCACTATGGCCACAAACATGCGGAACATTGCGGCTCAGAACGCAGCCATGCAAGAATTCCTTGCTCAAGCTCAAAACCGAGACAGCTATTCGGCTCAACCGAGTCGACAGCATTTTGCGCACAGGCGGTCTGGGGAAGGACCAAGCAGAAGGACCCAATCGGGGCCTCAGAACGACGCCCCTGCTGCGCGGGAGGTAGAAATGGACATGTCAAATTACACAGCTGCCCCTATCAGGGACACCTCAGCTGGAGAAAACAATTTCCCCCCGGATTATGAGGAGCAGCCCCAAAGATCCGCTAGCGTCTTCGACCGAATCGGACGAATACCTAGAAACGGGGGTCAGCATATCCCCCAAGAGGTTCGACAACGGCCACATGTCCAAAGTCAGGAAGCTCAGGTCCCTCCGCCTAGAAATAGGCGAGAGAGGCGAAGCGCTATAGACTGGGGGAACAGAGGAGCAGCATCTCAACATCCGCCCCAGGCCGCCGAGGAGGAGGAGGGCCCTCACGAACCGTGCAGATCATATGAGCTTGATGACGACGATGATAATCTGCCCTTTTCAAGGGAACTTCGTTCCTTCCCGATGCCACATAACTTTGTTCCCCCGAAGATCCCGAAGTACGAGGGAAAGGGCGACCCGGAGAAACATCTCAACAAGTACAAAACGCAAATGAGCCTAAGGGGCGCCTCTCCAGCACTGAAATGCAGGGCATTCCACCTGACCCTCGCCGGCGCCGCCGAAGTGTGGTACAGTAGGCTAGCACCTCTTAGCATCAGAAGTTGGCCGGACCTGAAAAAGGCATTTCTGAACCAGTACCTGTCTAAGAAAGAGGGAGAGGCGCCAATACAGCGCTTGCAGGACATGAGGCAAGCTGCAGGAGAAACTCTGAAGAGCTACCTAGCTCGCTTCACTGACGAGATAACATACTGCGAACAGGTCACCGACAAAGAGGCTCTGTCCGCTCTGAAAGGGGGATTGAATATGAATACGCTGTTCTGGAGGGATGTCCGAAGTAAGAATCCCTCAACATACGACGAGCTGGTGGAAATGATGAAAGTCGAAATTGTCAACGAGGAAATGATTGACCATCGAAACAGGGCAGCCCAAGGGATCCCTCCACCCAGGAGACAGATGGGCAGAGGCCCCACGTCCCAAATGGTAAGTCAACGGTGGACCCAGGCAGGACATGCAGTGGCTCCCACCTCGGGACAAGCATTAGCTACCGCTACGTTAAACGCAGTGCCTACCCTAGCCTATGAAAATGATGGATTCCACGAGGGCAACCCAGCCAGGGGCTCCAGACGACCTTCAACCTCTAGGAATAGAGGGCGAGGTGGGATACCTAGCAATAGGTTCCAGGAAGACCTGCGGCCCTATTGTACTTTCCACCGCTACTATGGACATGACATAAAGGATTGCAGAGATGCCAACCGGCCATCAAACGCCCCTCGAAACACAAGAAACGATCAAGGTCAAAATATCACTCCAAGGCGTTCAACCCCCAGGAGGGGAGAAACAAGGCAACACTCGCCCCGTGATACCAGAGATAATGACAGGGAAAGACCCCGAGGGGGCCAACGCCTAGGAGGGATGTACCCGCCTCGGACGAGCGTTTCCCCATACGTGAAATTGACACCATAATTGGAGGGCCCCATATAGGAGGCGAATCAAGGAACGCTCAAAGAAACTACACAAGGGAGGCAAAGACTCCACCAATGGCCAGCTATATAGTAAGCCAAACCACCCAGGGCAGAACCGTGGAACCCATAACGTTCACCACAGAAGATGCTACAGGCGTACACTACCCCCACTGTGACGCCCTAGTGGTTCGGGCTGTAATAGCCCGCAATGGGCTTAAGCGAATGCTGGTGGATAATGGCAGTTCGGTCAACATCCTGTTCGGCTCGTCTTTTGATAAAATGGCGGTAGACCATGAACCGACGCCTATGGCCTCGCCCCTCTATGGGTTCACCGGAGACAGCATCATCCCCAGAGGCAAGATTACCCTGGTGGAAATATGAATACGCTGTTCTGGAGGGATGTCCGAAGTAAGAATCCCTCAACGTACGATGAGCTGGTGGAAATGATGAAAGTCGAAATTGTCAACGAGGAAATGATTGACCATCGAAACAGGGCAGCCCAAGGGATCCCTCCACCCAGGAGACAGATGGGCAGAGGCCCCACGTCCCAAATGGTAAGTCAACGGTGGACCCAGGCAGGACATGCAGTGGCTCCCACCTCGGGACAAGCATTGGCTACCGCTACGTTAAACGCAGTGCCTACCCTAGCCTATGAAAATGATGGATTCCACGAGGGCAACCCAGCCAGGGGCTCCAGACGACCTTCAACCTCTAGGAATAGAGGGCGAGGTGGGATACCTAGCAATAGGTTCCAGGAAGACCTGCGGCCCTATTGTACTTTCCACCGCTACTATGGACATGACATAAAGGATTGCAGAGATGCCAACCGGCCATCAAACGCCCCTCGAAACACAAGAAACGATCAAGGTCAAAATATCACTCCAAGGCGTTCAACCCCCAGGAGGGGAGAAACAAGGCAACACTCGCCCCGTGATACCAGAGATAATGACAGGGAAAGACCCCGAGGGGGCCAACGCCCTAGGAGGGATGTACCCGCCTCGGACGAGCGTTTCCCCATACGTGAAATTGACACCATAATTGGAGGGCCCCATATAGGAGGCGAATCAAGGAACGCTCAAAGAAACTACACAAGGGAGGCAAAGACTCCACCAATGGCCAGCTATATAGTAAGCCAAACCACCCAGGGCAGAACCGTGGAACCCATAACGTTCACCACAGAAGATGCTACAGGCGTACACTACCCCCACTGTGACGCCCTAGTGGTTCGGGCTGTAATAGCCCGCAATGGGCTTAAGCGAATGCTGGTGGATAATGGCAGTTCGGTCAACATCCTGTTCGGCTCGTCTTTTGATAAAATGGCGGTAGACCATGAACTGACGCCTATGGCCTCGCCCCTCTATGGGTTCACCGGAGACAGCATCATTCCCAGAGGCAAGATTACCTTGGCAGTCGAAATGGGGGCCCCGCCTCAGGTGGCACATCGCTTCATGGAATTTTTGGTAGTTGACCGTTGGTCAGCGTATCACGGGGTGTTGGGAAGGCCAGCCCTGAAAGATCTGTGGGCAGTCACTTCCATCCATCACCTATGCATGAAATTCCCCACGGATCGGGGGGTCGCGACACTCCGGGGCGATCAAATGGGATCTAGAGAGTGCTATCTCAACTCCCTGAGGAAAGCAGAGCCCCGAGTTAACATGGTACTGGATGCTGAAATGGCAGAAGCCCTTGAAGGATCGCCTGCGGTGCTGGATGTCGAGATGACAGATGTCAGACCCAACGTATCCCTTGAGGAGCTAGATCCCCGAATAATTGAATCGGAGCCCCAGACAGCCCCAATGGAGGAACTGGAAAACTTTTCGCTGGACCCTCAAGATCCTGCAAAGGTTCTGCAGATAGGAAAGGAGTTGGAAGAGGGGACTAAGGAGAGGCTAAGAGACTTCCTGCAGAAGAATGCAGACGTATTCGCATGGCGGCACGAGGATATGGTTGGAATAGACCCCGGAATCAGCTGCCACCGTTTACAGATCAACCCCAATCACACCCCTCATAGGCAAAAGAGAAGAGCTCTAAACGCCGAAAGGTACGAGGCCTTGAAAGAGGAGGTAGAAAAACTCATCAACAGCGGTTTCATTCGCGAGGCCAAGTACCCGGAGTGGATATCAAATCCCGTCCTGGTGAAGAAGCATAACGGCAGATGGAGGGTCTGCATTGACTTCTCCAACCTCAATCAGGCCTGCCCAAAGGACGGCTTCCCCCTCCCCCGGATCGACCAATTGGTAGATTCCACAGCAGGACACGAATTGCTCAGTTTCATGGACGCCTATTCAGGGTACAATCAAATCCCCATGTTCCCAGGCGACGAGGACAGCACCTCCTTCATTACTGACAAAGGACTTTATTGCTACAAAGTAATGCCCTTCGGCCTGAAAAATGCCGGGGCTACTTACCAAAGGCTGGTGAATAAAATGTTCGCAAACCAGCTCGGAAAGTCCATGGAAGTTTATGTCGACGACATGCTGGTGAAAAGTCTCAAGGCCGAGAGACACATCGAGCACCTAAACGAGGCCTTCCAAATTTTGAGAAGATACAACATGAGGCTGAATCCCCTCAAATGCGCGTTTGGCGTGGCCTCAGGCAAGTTCTTGGGCTACATTGTGAATCAAAGAGGAATCGAGGCCAACCCAGAGAAAATCGAGGCTCTGATTAATATGAAGTCCCCCCAGAAACCCAAGGAGGTACAACGACTCACTGGTAGAATAGCTGCACTTAACCGCTTCATATCAAGGGCCACTGAAAAATGCATGCCATTCTTCAAGGTCCTGAAAGGGGGAAAAACGTTCAGCTGGACCCCTGAGTGTGAAGAAGCGTTCCAAGAATTGAAGAGCTACCTGGGACGCGCGCCCCTCCTCAGCAAACCCAAGGAAGGAGAACCCCTACTGCTATACTTGGCTGTAGCTGAAGCTTCTGTAAGTTCGGTCCTTGTGAGAGAGGAGGAGGCGCACCAGCTGCCAGTCTACTACGTAAGCAAAGCCCTGCTGCCCGCCGAAGAGCGTTATCCGGGTATGGAAAAGTTAGCTCTGGCTTTAATCACCGCTTCCCGTAAGCTAAGACCCTACTTCCAGGCCCATGGCATCCGCGTGCTGACGAACTTTCCGCTCAGGCAAGTCTTGCAGAAACCGGACGCCTCGGGGAGGTTGCTCAAATGGGCTGTAGAGCTCAGCGAGTTTGACATAACCTACACTCCCCGGGCAGCTGTCAAAGGCCAAGCCCTAGCCGATTTCGTCGCTGAATTTTCAAAGGCTCCAGAAGTCGAAGTGGACATGGAGCCGGCAGAGCCGCCCACCTGGAACCTCTTTGTCGACGGCTCCTCAGGAGAAGCCGGCTCCGGGGCAGGAGTGGTGCTGGAAAGCCCGGAGGGACATAAACTAAACTGCGCCGTCAGGCTCGGGTTCAGGGCCTCCAACAATGTAGCAGAATACGAGGCCCTCCTGGCGGGACTCCGGTTGGCAAGAGAGCTGCGTGTAAAGAGAATCGCAGTCAGCAGCGACTCGCAGCTAGTGGTAAACCAAGTAAATGGGAGCTTTGCGGCCAGGGACAAACACATGGAAGCCTACCTGAAATTGGTAATGGGGCTCCTGCCCGACTTCGAAAAATTCGAGTTGATTCAAATACCTCGTCAGGAGAACACCCATGCAGATGCCCTGTCAAAATTGGCTAGCAGCAAGGATTCCGAACTTCTAAAGGTAGTACCGATTGAACACCTACCTGAACCCTCTATCAAGAGAGGCGAAGAGCTGATGTGGGTAGAAAACACGCCAGCCTGGATGTTGCCTATCTTGGACCATTTAAAAGAAGGGACCGTGCCAGATGATGAGAACGAAGCTAAAAGGCTTCGGAGAAGAGCTGCCCATTTCATCATCCACGATGAGGTTCTGTATAAGCGTGGCTACTCTTCGCCCCTCCTCAGGTGTACGGGAGGAACAGAGGCGAACTACATACTAAGAGAGGTACACGAAGGCATCTGCGGAAATCATTCCGGCGGACCAGCGCTAGCGCACAAAATACTCCGGCAGGGATATTATTGGCCTACCCTGAAAAAGGAAGCCATTGAATTCGTGCGTAAGTGTGACAAATGCCAGCGTTTTTCCCATACACAAAGACGGCCCTCGCAGGAGCTCACTGTTGTCTCGAGCCCCTGGCCTTTTGCCAAATGGGGAGTGGATTTCATCGGCCCCCTCCCCAAAGGGAGAGCGAACGCTCGCTTCGCCATAGTAGCAATCGACTACTTCACCAAGTGGGTAGAGGCAGAGCCCCTGTCCAAGATCACCGAAGCTAATACATCGAAGTTCCTGTGGAAGAACATCATATGCCGGTTCGGCATACCCCACTCCCTGGTCTCAGATAATGGCAAACAGTTCGACAATCGGAAGATCCGAAACCTATGTGAAGAGCTCGGAATCAGAAAACATTTTTCTTCACCTCATCATCCTCAGGCGAATGGCCAGGTGGAAGCGGTCAACAAAACCATCAAGCTAACCCTGAAAAGGAAGCTGGATGCCTCCAAGGGGGCCTGGGTGGACGAACTCCCCCAGGTCCTCTGGGCTATTAGAACTACTTGCAAAACGGCCACCGGGGAAACCCCATTCTCCATGACCTACGGGCCGAGGCCATGAGCCCTGTAGAGGTCGGCGTCCCTTCCCACCGCCGCATCCACTTCAATGAAGTAACAAATGATGAACTGAGGCAATTGGGATTGGATTTGCTCGAAGAGAAGAGAGACAGCTCGCAAGTCAAACTGGCTCTCTACCAACGTAAAATGGCACGTTTCTACAACACCAAGGTGAAGAAACGGATGTTTCGCATCGGCGACCTGGTACTCCGCAAAATTTTTCCCTCTACCAAAGACCCCGGCGCCGGAACGCTGGGACCAAACTGGGAGGGCCCTTACAGAGTAACCCGAGAAGTCAGGCCCGGTACTTATGCAATTGAAAACCTGGAAGGAAAGGTTACGCCTCATCCTTGGAACATTGAGCATCTAAGAATGTACTACCAGTAAGAAGCCTGTCGACTGTAAATGTTGTTATCAAATGAAGAAAGTGTTGTTCTTATCACGGGTCTAGCCAGCGTAACTTAAAAACAAACCCTTGACGAGGTGCAAGCCCCACCAAGGGGTCACACCCCAAGGAAGATCTGCTTAGTCAGAGGCGGTGCGGGTGCCACCTTTGCCAAAGCAGGAGCGCGTAACTTAAAAACAAACCCTTGACGAGGTGCAAGCCCCACCAAGGGGTCACACCCCAAGGAAGATCTGCTTAGTCAGAGGCGGTGCGGGTGCCACCTTTGCCAAGGCAGGAGCGCGTAACTTAAAAACAAGCCCCAAGGGTCACACCATCTAATACGAGGCGATTTACTTGTCCCATTTTAACTAAATGGTCGAACATTTACGAGGCGATTTACTTGTCCCATTTTAACTAAATGGTCGAACACTTACGAGGCGATTTACTTGTCCCATTTTAATTAAATGGTCGAACATTTACGAGGCGATTTACTTGTCCCATTTTAATTAAATGGTCGAACACTTACGAGGCGATTTACTTGTCCCATTTTAACTAAATGGTCGAACACTTACGAGGCGATTTACTTGTCCCATTTTAATTAAATGGTCGAACACTTACGAGGCGATTTACTTGTCCCATTTTAACTAAATGGTCGAACACTTACGAGGCGATTTACTTGTCCCATTTTAATTAAATGGTCGAACATTTACGAGGCGATTTACTTGTCCCATTTTAATTAAATGGTCGAACATTTACGAGGCGATTTACATGTCCCATTTTAATTAAATGGTCGAACACTTATGTCCCATTTTAATTAAATGGTCGAACATTTACGAGGCGATTTACTTGTCAGGCAGAAGTAACAACACTAGAAGCAAAAATCATTGAATTACAAAATTACCAAAAACAGAAGTGCAAAATACAAAACTAGTCTACGTGAACTATGGCTTCTGCCTCTGCTTCTCCTTCCCCAGCCTCTCCCCCCTCCTCCTCGTCAGGACCAGGGCGACCTCCGCTAGGCCCCCCGAACTCCTCCTCCAAGAAGTTGATGTCTAGCTCGGGGTGTTTTTCGCGCAGACGCGACATCACTTCCCGGCAGCCCAGGACGCCCAGTAATTGGCGAAGTCATCGTACTCCGGAGTCGTGTGGAAGTTCTCCTTGTACTTCTGAACTTCCGCCTCGCCAATTGTCCCAACCTCCGCCTTCAGGGAGCCAATCTCTTTGGCTTGAGCCTCGGTAAGCTGTTTTAGCTTACCCCTCTCCCGGTTGGCCACTTCCAGAGCCTCGGAGGCTATTCGCTGATGCTCATTGGCATCGTCAATCCTTTTTGTCAGAGCTGCCACTTGAGAGGCAGACTCATGAAGCTCGTTCTTAAGCTGATTGACGCGAACCTCCGCAGTGTCCAACTTCGAAGTGGCCGTCACCCACCTCTCCTCCGCCTCTTCCGTCTCCTTCTTGGCCTTGGCCACTTCAGCCTCCCAGGACCCCGAGGCCTTCAGCCGATCCTCCAGTTCATTATTTCTCTTTCGAAGGCCTCGGACCAAATCTTCTGCCGAAGCTCCCATACTCAGCGCCCTAGCAACGCAGGCATTGTTGGCAGCCAATAGGTCCTCGATCTCGCACGAGGTGGCATGATTTGCCCAGTCCTCGGTCCAGTACTTACTATGGACCCGAGCGGCGGAAGCGGTCTCAGGAGGCAGCATTTCCAGAACTGCTTCGGGAAGGTCCTCTTCCTTACTCCCAGGAAGTTGGCTAGATTCTCCTTGGCCGGGGCTCCGGCAGACTTCTTTAGCCTTTTTCGGGGCTGCTCGCCGGTGAAATAGGCGGTTATGGGCACAAGGGCCTGGGAAGATGGCGGAGCTGGCGGGACGACATCGGTGACTTCGGCACCGGCTTGCATAGAGGAGGATGCCCCGGACGGGCCAGTTCGCTTTTTCCTCCTCTGAACGAGGGAGGCACCTTCCTCCGCCACGTTCTCCTCAGTAGCCTGCTGCCGGCCCGACTGAGGGAGAGAAGACGCTCTGACTGCTTCTTGTAAGCAGCCGAGCTCGTCCGCAAAGTTTTGGCCTCGGCCACGCTGCGGCGGATGGAGGCGAAGTCAGGCTTCGGAGGCCTTTTGTTCACAAAATCATCTGCACGAGAAAGGGAACAATAAGTTTCCTCGACTCAGGAGAACGATCAAATGAACTGAGACTAAATGATTTACCTCGGTTCGTCATAAAGCCGTGTAGGACGAGGTGATGGTTCTTGTCGATGAGCTCCTTATAACTCCTTTCGGACGGGGGAGTTTGGTAGATCTGGCTAATGATGTCCCACTCCTCCTCTGATATCTCGCACTTCGGAAGGGAGCCTGCATGGAGCATAAGTATTAAAACATGAGCGAAACTGTTCAAGTAAATCAGTTCGGTTTTAAATGATTATGTAATAGAGTAGGGTGGTGGGGATTGTCAGAGGCGCCATGGGGTCGTTCTCAATGGTGTCCCACCTACCAGAGACCCAGAACCACGAGCTCTTCCAACATTTGATAGAGGTAGGCACCCCGTGCAGGAACGGAGAATGGGACCCCCAAGGAGAGAGATAATACCAGCCCCGACTCTCATCCCCCCAAGCTACGTTTTTTTCGGGAAAAATAGGGAGTGGAAGACACTGAGGGCATATCCGACCCGATGCTGGCCCGGCGCCATAGCATCCAAGTTCACACCATTTGGGACCAAGAGTTCGGATTGAACTGGGTCAGAGCCACCCCGTAGGACCTAAGTATTAACCTAAGAAGGGATGGAAAGGAAGCCTCAGTCCGACCCGAAGCAAATGATCACTCACCGCCACACACCCGGGCCTAGGGTAGCAAGCTCTCTCATGCGGTTCGGGGACAATCATGTCGATGGTGTGGGGAATCCTACACACGGTCCTGCACCTCTCTAACTATTCCGAGGTGACTGTAGAGGGTAGTTTGAAGCCCCCCACTGGACAGACGTATCTACGGGGGAAGGGGGTCGCCTCCAAATATTCTCCCCTGCCACGATGGCCTTGCTAAGCTCATCCGGAGACACTACTATGGGCTCCCTAAGGGTACTCTCCTCGCCTCGCTCCTCCCCACTCCCCCTCACTATCGACTGTTCACTCTCCATCACAAAACGCCTGTCGAAAATCGGAGAAGGAAAAAAGAAGGGGAAGAAACTGAAAATGTGCAAAGTTACCTAACACACAGCCGGGAGCCGGTTTGACGCCGGTGTTCACAGAGACGTTGCCGGAAATTGGTGAATTCGCCGGAATGCAGGGATACAATATACCTTGGGAGGTTTCGCAAAAGTCAAAAGCTTGAAAGTGAACCAATGGGGCCTTTTATAGGCACCATAGGACTGGCCCTAGCCGTTAGATCACCCAAACAGCATCTAGGCCGTTCGATGCTAAGGTGAAAGGGTCACCGTTGAATTGAAAAGTCACTGAAATCAACGGCTACGATGGAGCGGTGAAACCCACGCACAGCCAGAGTGCGTCACCCCGAAATTCGTGGAGCGGTCGCCATCATTGCCATTTATGACGAAACAGGCTTGTCTCGGAAGCAGCAGACGCGCTCCCTTTGCATGCCTTGGAAAGGCAAAAAAGCTTTCAAATCATTGGCGCAATAACCAAGATCGTCTCTTCGGAAGCCGTCGACTACCTTGCCTTCTATGGCCCCGGCACGATAGCTTCGTTTCGCAACGACCCCCCAGATTCTGCAACCCTGGTCTCCTCGGCCAGGCCGAATGGCAGAGTTGCTACAGCTCCCCAAGAGTTGCCAACTCTATGGCCTCGGCGCGATAGCTTCGTTCCGCAACGGCACCCCAGATTCTGCAACCCCGGTCTCCTCGGCCAGGGCGAATGGACGAGTTGCTAAAGCTCCCCCAAGAGTTGCCAACTCTATGGCCTCGGCACGATAGCTTCGTTCCGCAACGGCCCCCCAGATTCTGCAACCCTGGTCTCCTCGGCCAGGGCGAATGGAAGATGTGCTACAGCTCCCCCAAGAGTTGCAAACTCTATGGCCTCGGCACGATAGCTTCGTCCCGCAACGGCCCCCCAGATTCTGCAACCCTGGTCTCCTCAGCCAGGGCGAATGGCAGAGTTGCTACAGCTCCCCCAAGATTTGCCAACTCTATGGCCTAGGCACGATAGCTTCGTTCCGCAACGGCCCCCAGATTCTGCAACCCCGGTCTCCTCCGCCAGGGCGAATGGCAGAGTTGCTACAGCTCCCCAAGAGTTGCCAACTCTTATGGCCTCGGCACGATAAGCTTCGTTCCGCAACGGCCCCCAGATTCTGCAACCATGGTCTCCTCGGCCAGGGCGAATGGGAGAGTTGCTACAGCTCCCCCAAAGACGTTGCCAAAACTCTATGGCCTCGGCACGATAGCTTCGTTCCGCCACGGCCCCCCAGATTCTGCAAACCTGGTCTCCTCGGCCAGTGCGAATGGAAGAGTTGCTACAGCTCCCCCAAGAGTTGCCAAATCCTATGGCCTCGGCACGATAGCTTCGTTCCGCAACGGCCCCCCAGATTCTGCAACCCTGGTCTCCTCGGCCAGGCGAATGGCAGAGTTGCTACAGCTCCCCCAAGAGTTGCAAACTCTATGGCCTCGGCACGATAGCTTCGTTACGCAACGGCCCCCCAGATTCTGCAACCCTGTTCTACTCGGCCAGGGCGAATGGCAGAGTTGCTACCGCTCCCCCAAGAGTTGCCAACTCTAAGGCCTCGGCACGATAGCTTCATTCCGCAACGGCCCCCCAGATTCTGCAACCCTGGTCTCCTCGGCCAGGGCGAATGGAATAGTTGCTACAGCTCCCCCAAAAGTTGCAACTCTATGGCCTCGGCACGTTAGCTTCGTTCCGCAACGCCCCCCCAGATTCTGCAACCCTGGTCTCCTCGGCCAGGGCGAATGGCAGAGTTGCCCCAGCTCCCCCAAGAGTTGCAAACTCTATGGCCTCGGCACGATAGCTTCGTTCCGCAACGCCCCCCCAGATTCTGCAACCCTGGTCTCCTCGGCCAGGGGCGAATGGCAGAGTTGCTACAGCTTCCCCAAGAGTTGTCAACTCTATGGCCCCGGCACGATAGCTTCGTTCAGCAACGGCCCCCCGGATTCTGCAACCCTGGTCTCCTCGGCCAGGCGCGAATGGCAGAGTTGCTACAGCTCCCCCAAGAGGTGCTGATTCTATGGCCTCGACGGGGTAGCTTCGCTCCGTAACAGCCCCCCGCGGGGAATGATAATGATGGGCCATTTCAAGCCCGGGCCAACCAAGAACCCCGTTTTTGTCATCCCTAATTACATCCTTCCAAATACTAAAAACCAACATCTCACTCCCAACACTTGATCTTATTCATGATGGATGTTACTAGTAAGAACTGAGTAACAGCTCGGACTCCAACCTGTCGTGTCTGGGTGACGTGCCACAAGCCGCCGAGGCGATTGCGCAGAGGACGAGCTGTTTGCACCTGGTCCCCTTTTCGCTTCGCCCCTCCGCGTCCCGGCAAAGATCTCCCGTACAGAGATCTTTGCAGTCAAGTCCATGATTGATTGGATATGTGGCAGGAACCAAACGGCCAAATCAGCCAGTATGTGGCAGGACCCAAACGGTCAAATCAGCCAGAAGCACTCAATGCCAGCCAACCTATGGAAAGACAAGTTGACGCCTACGGTGGGACTGGCCCCAATAATCTAGCTACACGTGTCTCCCAATCCAACGGCCCCCCTCCTCTTACACCCGGTATAAATACTAGACCCTTACGCCAAAAAGAGGGTACGCACTCTTTTAATCTCTCTATATGAACACTTGCTTTCAAAAAGATCCAAAAGAAACGGCCTCCGAGTGAAAACTTGGGGATCGATTGGATAATTTCCGGCCAACCCTACGCTGACTTGACCGTCGGAGTGCCCGTGGCCAACCCCGCCTCCTATGGGAACGGTCACGTGTGACTGACGTTGTGTGGTTTATGCAGGAAAGGATAGACTCGAAGGTATCACCTGTTGGCTCGGTGACAGATCCGTTTTTTGAGGTCAACAGATTGGCGTCGTCTGTGGGAAGACTGAGCAATGTAAACCACGACAACTTCCCACTAAAAAGCTTAGTCGAACTTCCGGCAAGAAATCCTTGAAAAAGGAGGGCGGCAGGATCGGTGGGACTCCAACTTGCCAAGAAGAGAAAAAGCCTTACTGCTTCGAACCATGAGTTCCAGTGAGGAAGAAGTAAATCCAAGGAGAACAAGAGAAGCCTCTGAAGAAGAGATCTCTCGAAATGTCACTCATCAGCGACCCCACCACAGGTATCGCAGGAGGAACAGAACCGCCCAACTCGCGGCTGAAGTAGCCACTATGGCCACAAACATGCGGAACATTGCGGCTCAGAATGCAGCCATGCAAGAATTCCTTGCGCAAGCTCAAAATCGAGACAGCTATTCGGCTCAACCGAGTCGACAGCATTTTGCACATAGGCGGTCTGGGGAAGGACCAAGCAGAAGGACCCAATCGGGGCCTCAGAACGACGCCCCCGCCGAGCGGGAGGTAGAAATGGACACGTCAAATTACACAGCTGCCCCAATCAGGGACACCTCGGCTGGAGAAAACAATTTCCCCCCGGATTATGAGGAGCAGCCCCAAAGATCCGCTAGCGTCTTCGACCGAATCGGACGAACACCCAGAAACGGGGGCCAGCATATCCCCCAAGAGGTTCGACAGCGGCCGCATGTCCAAAGTCAGGAGGCTCAGGTCCCTCCGCCTAGAAATAGGCGAGAGAGGCGAAGCGCTATAGACTGGGGAAACAGAGGAGCAGCAGCTCAACATCCGCCCAGACCGCCGAGGAGGAGGAGGACCCTCACGAACCGTGCAGATCATATGAGCTTGATGACGACGATGATAATCTGCCCTTCTCAAGGGAACTTCGTTCCTTCCCGATGCCACATAACTTTGTTCCCCTGAAGATCCCGAAGTACGAGGGAAAGGGCGACCCGGAGAAACATCTCAACAAATACAAAACGCAAATGAGCCTAAGGGGCGCTTCTCCAGCACTGAAATGCAGGGCATTCCACCTGACCCTCGCCGGCGCTGCCGAAGTGTGGTACAGTAGGCTAGCACCTCTTAGCATCAGGAGTTGGCCGGACCTGAAAAAGGCATTTCTGAACCAGTACCTGTCTAAGAAGGAGGGAGAGGCGCCAATACAGCGCTTGCAGGACATGAGGCAAGCTGCAGGAGAGACTCTAAAGAGCTACCTAGCTCGCTTCACTGACGAGATAACTTACTGCGAACAGGTCACCGACAAAGAAGCTCTGTCCGCTCTGAAAGGGGGATTGAATATGAATACGCTGTTCTGGAGGGATGTCCGAAGTAAGAATCCCTCAACATACGACGAGCTGGTGGAAATGATGAAAGTCGAAATTGTCAACGAGGAAATGATTGACCATCGAAACAGGGCAGCCCAAGGGATCCCTCCACCTAGGAGACAGATGGGCAGAGGGCCCACGTCCCAAATGGTAAGTCAACGGTGGACCCAGGCAGGACATGCAGTGGCTCCCACCTCGGGATAAGCATTGGCTACCGCTACGTTAAACGCAGTGCCTACCCTAGCCTATGAAAATGATGGATTCCACGAGGGCAGCTCAGCCAGGGGCTCCAGACGACCCTCAACCTCTAGGAATAGGGGGCGAGGTGGTATACCTAGCAATAGGTTCCAGGAAGACCTGCGGCCCTATTGTACTTTCCACCGCTACTATGGACATGACATAAAGGATTGCAGGGATGCCAACCGGCCATCAAACGCCTCTCGGAACACAAGAAACGATCAAAGTCAAAATATCACTCCAAGGCGTTCAACCCCCAGGAGGGGAGAGACAAGGCAACACTCGCCCCTTGATACCGGAGATAATGACAGGGAAAGACCCCGAGGAGGCCAACGCCCTAGGAGGAATGTACCCACCTCGGACGAGCGTTTCCCCATACGTGAAATTGACACCATAATTGGGGGGCCCCATATAGGAGGCGAATCAAGGAACGCTCAAAGAAATTACACAAGGGAGGCAAAAACTCCACCAATGGCCAGCTATATAGTAAGCCAAACCACCCAGGGCAGAACCGTAGAACCCATAACGTTCACCACAGAAGATGCAGCAGGCGTACACTACCCTCACTGTGACGCCCTAGTGGTTCGGGCTGTAATAGCCCGCAATGGGCTTAAACGAATGCTGGTGGATAATGGCAGTTCGGTCAACATCCTGTTCGGCTCGTCTTTTGATAAAATGGCGGTAGACCATGAACTGACGCCTATGGCCTCGCCCCTCTATGGGTTCACCGGAGACATCATCATTCCCAGAGGCAAGATTACCTTGGCAGTCGAAATGGGGGCCCCGCCTCAGGTGGCACATCGCTTCATGGAATTTTTGGTAGTTGACCGTCGGTCAGCGTACCACGGGGTGTTGGGAAGGCCAGCCCTGAAAGATCTGTGGGCAGTCACTTCTATCCATCACCTATGCATGAAATTCCCCACGGATCGGGGGGTCGCGACACTCCGGGGCGATCAAATGGGATCTAGAGAGTGCTATCTCAACTCCCTGAGGAAAGCAGAGCCCCGAGTTAACATGGTACTGGATGCTGAAATGGCAGAAGCCCTTGAAGGATCGCCTGCGGTGCTGGATGTCGAGATGACAGATGTCAGACCCAACGTATCCCTTGAGGAGCTAGATCCCCGAATAATTGAATCGGAGCACCAGACAGCCCCAATGGAGGAACTGGAAAACTTTTCACTGGACCCTCAAGATCCTGCAAAGGTTCTGCAGATAGGAAAGGAGTTGGAAGAGGGGACTAAGGAGAGGCTAAGAGACTTCCTGCAGAAGAATGCAGACGTATTCGCATGGCGGCACGAGGATATGGTTGGAATAGACCCCGGAATCAGCTGCCACCGTTTACAGATCAACCCCAATCACACCCCTCATAGGCAAAAGAGAAGAGCTCTAAACGCCGAAAGGTACGAGGCCTTGAAAGAGGAGGTAGAAAAACTCATCAACAGCGGTTTCATCCGCGAGGCCAAGTATCCGGAGTGGATATCAAATCCCGTCCTGGTGAAAAAGCATAACGGCAGATGGAGGGTCTGCATTGACTTCTCCAATCTCAATCAGGCCTGCCCAAAGGACGGCTTCCCCCTCCCCCGGATCGACCAATTGGTAGATTCCACAGCAGGACACGAATTGCTCAGTTTCATGGACGCCTATTCAGGGTACAATCAAATCCCCATGTTCCCAGGCGACGAGGACTTTATTACTGACAAAGGACTTTATTGCTACAAAGTAATGCCCTTCGGCCTGAAAAATGCCGGGGCTACTTACCAAAGGCTGGTGAATAAAATGTTCGCAAACCAGCTCGGAAAGTCCATGGAAGTGTATGTCGACGACATGCTGGTGAAAAGTCTCAAGACCGAGAGACACATCGAACACCTAAACGAGGCCTTCCAAATTTTGAGAAGATACAACATGAGGCTGAATCCCCTCAAATGCGCGTTTGGCGTGGCCTCAGGCAAGTTCTTGGGCTACATTGTGAATCAAAGAGGAATCGAGGCCAACCCAGAGAAAATCGAGGCTTTGATTAATATGAAGTCCCCCCAGAAACCCAAGGAGGTACAACGACTCACTGGTAGAATAGCTGCACTTAACCGCTTCATATCAAGGGCCACTGAAAAATGCATGCCATTCTTCAAAGTCCTGAAAGGAGGAAAAACGTTCAGCTGGACCCCTGAATGTGAAGAAGCGTTCCAAGAATTGAAGAGCTACCTGGGACGCGCGCCCCTCCTCAGCAAACCCAAGGAAGGAGAACCCCTACTGCTATACTTGGCTGTAGCTGAAGCCTCTGTAAGTTCGGTCCTTGTGAGAGAGGAGGAGGCGCACCAGCTGCCAGTCTACTACGTAAGCAAAGCCCTGCTGCCCGCCGAAGAGCGTTATCCGGGTATGGAAAAGTTAGCTCTGGCTTTAATCACCGCTTCCCGTAAGCTAAGACCCTACTTCCAGGCCCATGGCATCCGCGTGCTGACGAACTTTCCGCTCAGGCAAGTCTTGCAGAAACCGGACGCCTCGGGGAGGTTGCTCAAATGGGCTGTAGAGCTCAGCGAGTTTGACATAACCTACACTCCCCGGGCAGCTGTCAAAGGCCAAGCCCTAGCCGATTTCGTCGCTGAATTTTCAAAGGCTCCAGAAGTCGAAGTGGACATGGAGCCGGCAGAGCCGCCCACCTGGAACCTCTTTGTCGACGGCTCCTCAGGAGAAGCCGGCTCCGGGGCAGGAGTGGTGCTGGAAAGCCCGGAGGGACATAAACTAAACTGCGCCGTCAGGCTCGGGTTCAGGGCCTCCAACAATGTAGCAGAATACGAGGCCCTCCTGGCGGGACTCCGGTTGGCAAGAGAGCTGCGTGTAAAGAGAATCGCAGTCAGCAGCGACTCGCAGCTAGTGGTAAACCAAGTAAATGGGAGCTTTGCGGCCAGGGACAAACACATGGAAGCCTACCTGAAATTGGTAATGGGGCTCCTGCCCGACTTCGAAAAATTCGAGTTGATTCAAATACCTCGTCAGGAGAACACCCATGCAGATGCCCTGTCAAAATTGGCTAGCAGCAAGGATTCCGAACTTCTAAAGGTAGTACCGATTGAACACCTACCTGAACCCTCTATCAAGAGAGGCGAAGAGCTGATGTGGGTAGAAAACACGCCAGCCTGGATGTTGCCTATCTTGGACCATTTAAAAGAAGGGACCGTGCCAGATGATGAGAACGAAGCTAAAAGGCTTCGGAGAAGAGCTGCCCATTTCATCATCCACGATGAGGTTCTGTATAAGCGTGGCTACTCTTCGCCCCTCCTCAGGTGTACGGGAGGAACAGAGGCGAACTACATACTAAGAGAGGTACACGAAGGCATCTGCGGAAATCATTCCGGCGGACCAGCGCTAGCGCACAAAATACTCCGGCAGGGATATTATTGGCCTACCCTGAAAAAGGAAGCCATTGAATTCGTGCGTAAGTGTGACAAATGCCAGCGTTTTTCCCATACACAAAGACGGCCCTCGCAGGAGCTCACTGTTGTCTCGAGCCCCTGGCCTTTTGCCAAATGGGGAGTGGATTTCATCGGCCCCCTCCCCAAAGGGAGAGCGAACGCTCGCTTCGCCATAGTAGCAATCGACTACTTCACCAAGTGGGTGGAGGCAGAGCCCCTGTCCAAGATCACCGAAGCTAATACATCGAAGTTCCTGTGGAAGAACATCATATGCCGGTTCGGCATACCCCACTCCCTGGTCTCAGATAATGGCAAACAGTTCGACAATCGGAAAATCCGAAACCTATGTGAAGAGCTCGGAATCAGAAAACATTTTTCTTCACCTCATCATCCTCAGGCGAATGGCCAGGTGGAAGCGGTCAACAAAACCATCAAGCTAACCCTGAAAAGGAAGCTGGATGCCTCCAAGGGGGCCTGGGTGGACGAACTCCCCCAGGTCCTCTGGGCTATTAGAACTACTTGCAAAACGGCCACCGGGGAAACCCCATTCTCCATGACCTACGGGGCCGAGGCCATGAGTCCTGTGGAGGTCGGCGTCCCTTCCCACCGCCGCATCCACTTCAATGAAGTAACAAATGATGAACTGAGGCAATTGGGATTGGATTTGCTCGAAGAGAAGAGAGACAGCTCGCAAGTCAAACTAGCTTCCTACCAGCGTAAAATGGCACGTTTCTACAACACCAAGGTAAAGAAACGGATGTTTCGCATCGGCGACCTGGTACTCCGCAAAGTTTTTCCCTCTACCAAAGACCCCGGCGCCGGAACGCTGGGACCAAACTGGGAGGGCCCTTACAGAGTAACCCGAGAAGTCAGGCCCGGTACTTATGCAATTGAAAACCTGGAAGGAAAGGTTACGCCTCATCCTTGGAACATTGAGCATCTAAGAATGTACTACCAGTAAGAAGCCTGTCGACTATGTAAATGTTGTTATCAAATGAAGAAAATGTTGTTCTTATCACGGTTCTAGCCAGCGTAACTTAAAAACAAGCCCTTGACGAGGTGCAAGCCCCCCCAAGGGGTCACACCCCAAGGAAGATCTGCTTAGTCAGAGGCGGTGCGGGTGCCACCTTTGCCAAAGCAGGAACGCGTAACTTAAAAACAAGCCCTTGACGAGGTGCAAGCCCCCCCAAGGGGTCACACCCCAAGGAAGGATCTGCTTAGTCAGAGGCGGTGCGGGTGCCACCTTTGCCAAAGCAGGAACGCGTAACTTAAAAACAAGCCCTTGACGAGGTGCAAGCCCCCCCAAGGGGTCACACCCCAAGGAAGATCTGCTTAGTCAGAGGCGGTGCGGGTGCCACCTTTGCCAAAGCAGGAACGCGTAACTTAAAAACAAGCCCTTGACGAGGTGCAAGCCCCCCCAAGGGGCCACACCCCAAGGAGGATCTGCTTAGTCAGAGGCGGTGCGGGTGCCACCTTTGCCAAAGCGAGAGCGCGTAACTTAAAAACAAGCCCTTGACGAGGTGCAAGCCCCCCAAGGGGCCACACCCCAAGGAGGATCTGCTTAGTCAGAGGCGGTGCGGGTGCCACCTTTGCCAAAGCGAGAGCGCGTAACTTAAAAACAAGCACCTGACGAGGTGCAAGCCCCCCCCAAGGGGTCCGCCCCAAGAAGATCTGCTTTAGTCAGAGGCGGTGCGGTGTCAACTTTGCCAAAAGCAGGAACGCGTAACTTAAAAACAAGCCTTGCGAGGTGCAAGCCCCCCCAAGGGTCACACCATCTAATACGAGGCCCGAATTTACCTTGATCCCATTTTAATTAAATGGTCCGACAACATTTACGAGGCGATTTTCTTGTCCCATTTTAATTAAATGGTCGAACATTTACGAGGGCGATTTACACTTGTCCCATTATTTAAAATTAAATGGTCGAATATCATTTACGAGGCGATTTTACTTGTCCCATTTATAATTAATGGGTCCGAACATTTACGGAGGCATTTACTGTCCATTTTAATTAAAAGGTCGAAACATTTAAACGAGTCGATTTACTTGTCCCATTTTGATTAAATGGTCGAACATTTACGAGGCGATTTACTTGTCCCATTTTAATTAAATGGTCGAACATTTACGAGGCGATTTACTTGTCCCATTTTAATTAAATGGCGATTTACTTGTCCCATTTTAATTAAATGGTCGAACATTTACGAGGCGATTTACTTGTCAGGCAGAAGTAACAACACTAGAAGCAAAAATCATTGAATTACAAAATTACCAAAAACAGAAGTGCAAAATACAAAACTAGTCTACGTGGACTATGGCTTCTGCCTCTGCTTCTCCTTCCCCAGCCTCTCCCCCCTCCTCCTCGTCAGGACCAGGGCGACCTCCGCTAGGCCCCCCGAACTCCTCCTCCAAGAAGTTGATGTCTAGCTCGGGGTGTTTTTCGCGCAGACGCGACATCACTTCCCTGGCAGCCCAGGACGCCCAGTAATTGGCGAAGTCATCGTACTCCGGAGTCGTGTGGAAGTTCTCCTTGTACTTCTGAACTTCCGCCTCGCCAATTGTCCCAACCTCCGCCTTCAGGGAGCCAATCTCTTTGGCTTGAGCCTCGGTAAGCTGTTTTAGCTCACCCCTCTCCCGGTTGGCCACTTCCAGAGCCTCGGAGGCTATTCGCTGATGCTCATTGGCATCGTCAATCCTTTTTGTCAGAGCTGCCACTTGAGAGGCAGACTCATGAAGCTCGTTCTTAAGCTGATTGACGCGAACCTCCGCAGTGTCCAACTTCGAAGTGGCCGTCACCTACCTCTCCTCCGCCTCTTCCGTCTCCTTCTTGGCCTTGGCCACTTCAGCCTCCCAGGACCCCGAGGCCTTCAGCCGATCCTCCAGTTCAGTATTTCTCTTTCGAAGGCCTCGGACCAAATCTTCTGCCGAAGCTCCCATACTCAGCGCCCTAGCAACGCAGGCATTGTTGGCAGCCAGTAGGTCCTCGATCTCGCACGAGGCGGCATGATTTGCCCAGTCCTCGGTCCAGTACTTACTGTGGACCCGAGCGGCGGAAGCGGTCTCAGGAGGCAGCATTTCCAGAACTGCTTCGGGAAGGTCCTCTTCCTTACTCCCCAGGAAGTTGGCTAGATTCTCCTTGGCCGGGGCTCCGGCAGACTTCTTTAGCCTTTTTCGGGGCTGCTCGCCGGTGAAATAGGCGGTTATGGGCACAATGGCCTCCCTCACGTTCTCCTCAGTAGCCTGCTGCCCGGCCCGACTGAGGGAAAGGAGACGCTCTGACTGCTTCTTGTAAGCAGCTGAGCTCGTCCGCAAAGTTTTGGCCTCAGCCACGCTGCGGCGGATGGAGGCGAGGTCAGGCTTCGGAGGCCTTTTGTTCACAAAATCATCTGCACGAGAAAGGGAACAATAAGTTTCCTCGACTCAGGAGAACGACCAAATGAACTGAGACTAAATGATTTACCTCGGTTCGTCATGAGGCCGTGTAGGACGAGGTGGTGGTTCTTGTCGATGAGCTCCTTATAACTCCTTTCGGACGGGGGAGTTTGGTAGATCTGGCTAATGATGTCCCACTCCTCCTCTGATATCTCGCACTTCGGAAGGGAGCCTGCATGGAGCATAAGTATTAAAACATGAGCGAAACTGTTCAAGTAAATCAGTTCGGTTAAATGACTTACTGTAAGTAGAGTAGGTGGTGGGGATTGTCAGAGGCGCCATGGGGTCGTTCTCAATGGTGTCCCACCTACCAGAGACCCAGAACCACGAGCTCTTCCAACCTTTGATGGAGGTAGGCACCCCGTGCAGGAACGGAGAATGGGACCCCCAAGGAGAGAGATAATACCAGCCCCGACTCTCCTCCCCCCCGGCTACGTTTTTCGGGAAAAATAGGGAGTGGAAGACACTAAAGGGCATATCCGACCCGATGCTGGCCCGGCGCCATAGCATCCAAGTTCCCACCATTTGGGACCAAGAGTTCGGATTGAACTGGGTCGGAGCCACCCCGTAGGACCTAAGTATTAACCTAAAGAAGGGGTGGAAAGGAAGCCTCAGTCCGGCCCGAAGTAAATGATCACTCACCGCCACACACCCGGGCCTAGGGTAGCAAGCTCTCTCATGTGGTTCGGGGACAATCATTTCGATGGTGTGGGGAATCCTACACACGGTCCTGCACCTCTCTAACTGTTCCGAGGTGACTGAAGAAGGGTAGTTTGAGGCCCCCCACTGGACAGACGTATCTACGGGGGAAGGGGGTCGCCTCCAGATATTCTCTCCGGCTATAATGGCCTTGCTGAGTTCCTCCGGAGACACTAATATGGGCTCCCTAAGGGTACTCTCCTCGCCTCGCTCCTCCCCACTCCCCCTCACTATCGACTGTTCACTCGCCATCACAAACGCTGTCGAAAAATCGGAGAAAAAAGAAGGGGAAGAAACTGAAAATGTGCAAAGTTACCTAACACACCGTCGGGAGCCGGTTTGACGCCGGTGTTCACAGAGACGTTGCCGGAAATTGGTGAATTCGCCGGAATGCAGGGATACAATATACCTTGGGAGGTTTTCGCAAAAGTAAAAGCTTGAAAGTGAAACGAATGGGCCTTTTATAGGCACCATAGGACTGGCCCTAGCCGTTGGATCACCCAAACAGCATCTAGGCCGTTCGATGCTGAGGTGAAAGGGTCACCGTTGAAGTGAAAAGTCACTGAAATCAACGGCTACGATGGAGCGGTGAATCCCACGCACAGCCAGAGTGCGTCACCCCGAAATTCGTGGAGCCGTCGCCATCATTGCCATTTATGACGAAACAGGCGTGTCTCGGAAGCAGCAGGAACGCCCCCTTTGCAGGCATTGGAAAGGCAAAAAGCTTTCAAATCATTGGCGCAATAACCAAGATCGTCTCTTCGGAAGCCGTCGACTACCTTACCTTCTATGGCCTCGGCACGATAGCTTCGTTCCGCAACGGCCCCCCAGATTCTGCAACCCTGGTCTCCTCGGCCAGGGCGAATGGAAGAGTTGCTACAGCTCCCCCAAGAGTTGCCAACTCCTATGGCCTCGGCACGATAGCTTCGTTCCACAACGGCCCCCCAGATTCTGCAACCCTGGTCTCCTCGGCCAGGGCGAATGGCAGAGTTGCTACAGCTCCCCCAAGAGTTGCCAACTCTATGGCCTCGGCACGATAGCTTCGTTCCGCAACGGCCCCCCAGATTCTGCAACCCTGGTCTCCTCGGCCAGGGCGAATGGCAGAGTTGCTACAGCTCCCCCAAGAGTTGCCAACTCTATGGCCTCGGCACGATAGCTTCGTTCCGCAACGGTCCCCCAGATTCTGCAACCCTGGTCTCCTCGGCCAGGGCGAATGGCAGAGTTGCTACAGCTCCCCCAAGAGTTGCCAACTCTATGGCCTCGGCACGATAGCTCCGTTCCGCAACGGCCCCCCGGATTCTACAACCCTGGTCTCCTCGGCCAGGGCGAACGGATGATAAGCCATTTCAAGCCCGGTCCAACCAAGAGCCCCGCACTCCTTCCCACACGCCCCGTTCACAGCCTTGAAAGTCCTTCTAACGTATAAATACGTGTACAAGGACTTGGGGGACTATTGTTACTAGTAAGAACTGAGTAACCGCTCGGGCTCCAACCTGTCGTGTCTGGGTGACGTGCCACAAGCTGCCGAGGCGATTGCGCAGAGGACGAGCTGTTTGCACCCGGTCCCCTTTTCGCTTCGCCCCTCCGCGTCCTGGCAAAGATCCCCCGTACAGAGATCTTTGCAGTCAAGTCCATGATTGATTGGATATGTGGCAGGAACCAGACGGCCAAATCAGCCAGTATGTGGCAGGACCCAAACGGTCAAATCAGCCAGAAGCACTCAATGCCAGCCAACCTATGGAAAGACAAGTTGACGCCTACGGTGGGACTGGCCCCAATAATCTAGCTACACGTGTCTCCCAATCCAACGGCCCCCCTCCTCTTACACCCGGTATAAATACTAGACCCTTACGCCAAAAAGAGGGTACGCACTCTTTTACTCCCGATATATGAACACTTGCTTTCAAGAAGATCAAAAGAAAAACGGCCTCCGAGTGAAAACTTGGGGATCGATTGGATAATTTGCGGCCAACCCTACGCTGACTTGACCGTCGGAGTGCCCGTGGCCAACCCCGCCTCCTATGGGAACGGCCACGTGTGACTGACGTTGTGTGGTTTATGCAGGAAAGGACAGACACGAAGGAAAGGACAGACTCGAAGGTATCACCTGTTGGCTCGGTGACAGATCCGTTTTTTGAGGTCAACAATTATTTTATTTTCTTGGCAGATGTCTCTTCTCAACATTCAGGCTGGACACATTCTGATCTCGATAGTCATTTGATCAAGAACTTTTTTTTCTATGTAGGGAAAATGATTAAAATGGTTTGTTGTTGAATAATCGAATTTCTGGAATGTGTATTGATGAATAAAATTCAACTCTTATGTGTGGGGAGTTGAATCTGTAATGATTGTAATCCATTTTGCATTGCTCTTTTGTCTTTCTGTTTATATGAAGGCCTTGATAATATTGCACTAATAAAACGTTTTTAATTTTAAGGTCAGTACTGATGTAAAATCAAAACCGCACATCAAACATAAAAGCATAGTTCGGATTAAACATTAACACACACACACGCTCTACCATTAAGTTCCCGTCCTGCTGTTTCTCCGCCCCCCTATCTTCGTTCTCATCAGACTTAATGATTAACTATCCAAATGCCTGTTATTTAGTCTCTATAAAATGTTTTCTGAGGTACGAGAGTTTTCCCTGCAAGAAACCGGGCAAAAGTGAAGAGCATCCAAGAGGAAAGAACTGTTAGAACTTTCTTCAATGGCCGGAGCGAAAAAGTAGATGAAATTGGAGAAAATCACGCTTCAACTTCACTTGGCTCCAAGTGCCATGAAGAAAATCGCCCTATATGGCATTTCATTTGTCATGATTTTATTAATTACAAAAAAAAAAAAGGAAAAAATCAAATGGATTTTCATAGTAATAATGAAACGATTACATGTAAGATATCACGTAGGACGACTAATGTAGCGACCGACTACGAATAGTATTATTTTTTATGTTTTAAGTGCTCGAATTAGGTCTCAAAATATAGTTATAGAAGTTTCGAAAAACCAATCCTATGAAAGCACAAGTTCACGAGTCATTTGAGCATCATGGATGTGCTCAAAGCACTTGGTACCTTTCCTTGGTCATAGATTCGATGAAGAGAATCGGATAAGTCAAGGATGAATCTTATCTATCTTCGTCTAGCTCGTCTACGAGTTATGATACAGATGATAACGTCGAATGGATGCTGCATAGTGTGAGTACGTGGTACTAGTGGCTTAGTGACTTGTTTAGGTCACTTGGGCATTTTTCAATTTTAATCCTTTGATTTAATTACAATTAGTAGGGTCATTTACATCTTTATTCGTTGTTGGGATTTTTCCTTTTGGTTTCATTATTATAATTCAAGAACTAGGGTAGTGGTGGTCGGTTAATTTAGAATTTTTTGAGACGCTTACGATATGTAACTTGCGCAATTGTTTATAATTAAGCGGTTTTCATTACCTAATACTTATAAAAAGTTCACAAAAAACGATGCTTATAAAATATCTCGTGCATCCTCTCCAAATTCAAAATCTAAACTTTTTAAAATAAAAATGAAAGAATCGATGAGTTCAACCGGGGAAATCTTCCCATTTTCTTCACAGCATTATGTGTCCAACATCGAAGTTTCTGTTAGTCAAAATAGTAGAAATGACAATAACGAATTATAATAATATCTTCAATTTTATTTGAAAATCATGTTTGTCGTTGTTGAATATGTGACCCAAATGTATGTTGGTTCATGTTTTGGTTGAAAAATGAGTTATAGAAGGATCAAAGTTGGCAATTAGAAATTGTAGTAACTAGGTGATTAGGCGTCCAAACATGGCGCCTAGACGCCAAGAAACAGATTTTGGAACTGAAACCCGGTGCCTGAGCACCATTGGAAACGTTGGACTACCACTCGCCTAGTGCTAGGCTACGGCTTGAGCGCCGCGCGTCGCTCGCCTGGCGTGAGGCTATCGATTGAGCAACAGATTTATTTGGAAAAATTTTGTTTTCATTTTTCTAGCTCATTTTTTATCCTCTTTCTATCTAAAACATTTTTTTCTTTTTTTGGGGGTGGGGGTGGGGGTGGGGGGTCCTATATATATTCTATGAATTATATGGCCTTCATATGACTTTGCATGAGCTTTAGAGAGAACCACAATATTTTTTGTATTCTTTCTCCATTATTAGTAAATTCTTCATTCAAATGTCAAGTTTCCTGTGTTCTTTTGTGTTGTAATCGCTACTTTAAGTTGTGTCATATAGGTCGCTTATTTTTAACAGGTAGTATCATTCAAAACATACATAATTCTTGTTAATTTGCTAAGTGGTATCAGAATCAAGTTCATTGGTTTTCGTGAGTTTTTATTTATTTTTAATTTTTTTTAGATGGCAATTTTGAAGTATAATATTCCTTATTTGGATTGCAATACAAGACTCTCGTTGTGGCAAGTAAAGATGCGAACAATATTCTCTCAGATGGATTTGGATATCGATACCTTGTCGGGATTTGACATGATGCTCTTAAATTGGACATTGGAGGAGAAAAAACTTAAGGATCGAAAGGCCTTTTCACAAATTCATCTTTATATTTCGAATCACATTCTACAGGAAGTTTTGAAGAAGAAATTCGTAGCTGCGTTATGGTTGAAGTTGGAGTAATTGTGCATGACTAGGAGTCTAACTAGCAAATTACACCTGAAGCATCGTTTGTATTCTCCAGAAGATACATCTCTATAAAATCACTTTGTTAACGTTTTTAAAAAAATCGTCGCTAATTTGGAGACCTGAAGGTTAAGTACAATAAAAAAGATTTGGAGCTAATTTTGTTGTGTTCATTGTCCAGTTCATACATGTCGTTTAGAGACACGATATTATATAGTCGTGATACTATTGTTGAGGAAGTTTATAATGCTTTTATTGGAAAATGAGGTAAAGAAACTTTTGGAAATTTAAAATGATTTTGAAAAAGGAAAAGTCGATTACGATTTTATAATTAAGGAGAAGTTCTCTTTACAAGAAAATATTTTAGATTTGACTCAAATTGTTCATAAACTTACTCAAGGCAAGAAAATTTTGATTTAATGTTTGGTGAATAAAAATGTGTTTTTTATAAAGAAGGAATTTGATACAAACCATTTTTAAAAGAGGGCGGTTGGTGTGTCAGGAAATAATGAAGCATGCAGTGCCACCTCAGATTTTTTGAAATTCTGCAAGTCTTCTGTGATTAATTTTCTATACGTGTAGCATTATTCATTTTTTTTACCCTTTTTACGTGGGACCCATCTCATGTGAAAGGCCGATAGGAATTCTTGACCCCTACTTCCATCCAAAGGGAAAAACCCAAAATGAAATAATGAGGTGCAATGATATTAGGGTTATGTTATGACTTATGAGTATATAGCCTGTAACATAATAGTGTCCATAATGAATACATGGATGCCTCTTATTGGGGGATGCTTGCGGGCTCAAGCGCCTCTCAATATGCGACATCCATGTGTTCATTATCAACACCGTTATATTATAGAAAATGTTATGTAGAATTGCTATGTAGCATGAGAAATGCTAAAGTTACAGTCATTTTACACTGTCAATGTCATAGCCCTCTCACATGGGGTGGGCCCATGTTGCATTTACCATGAAATTATAATATGAGTAATGCTATGGTGACAAAATATTTGACATAGCGGGTGCCAAATGTCAATTTGGTCACCCCCTATGTCAAACTCCAAGTCACAATAGCATTTTCCTTATAATATTGCAACTTGCCATTACATAGTAAATGACGTCACAAGTTTCAATTAGGGCGTGTTTGATACGCCACGAATTCCAGGGAAAATGGAATTCGAATTCCATTTTCCCACTTTTCAGCCGTTTGATGCGTTTTATTTTCCAGGGAATTCGTTTCCACCTATTTTCTAGGTACAATCATTTGATGCACAAAAGCTGGAAAATGTTTTCCCACCCTTTTTTTTTTTTTTTGGTTTTAAGCAATGACAACAAATTCTATTAACTATTGCAAAAAGAATTTTCACTTTTGTTGACAATTTCTATACAAAACAAAGTCAAACGAATATGATTTTTTTTTCTAATTGTTTAAATTTTTTTTTTTTTACTTTTTGGTAATTGGAACAAATTCTAGACTCAGTGGTAGAAAATATTATCATTTTAATGGACAATTTCTATAAAAAATGAAGTCAAACGGACACCAAACTTTCAACATTTTTCAGGTGGAAAATTATACCAATCAAACACACTTAATTACAATTTCCAGTAAAACAAATTCTAAGCATTTCAATTCCCAGTAAACCATTTCCTTTCCACCCATTTTCCACATTCGCAATCAAACGGACCCTTAAAGTATACGTAAGCCATCCTCAAATTTTTATAAATCAGATCTCGGGAGAGTTTCTTCTCCCATGTTGCATCTAATCCGTATTCAACGTTGTCTCTCTTGTGAATAATTCACACATCCTAGTTTACCATATATAGACTCCTTTGCCCACACAGTTTATCCAAACACTTCTTGTGAAAGCATTTGAAACGCATTGTTTTGTTCGACTCGAAAAAGGTATTCCTGCTTATCCTTGTACTGATTGGCATTGCATATAACTTTAGAATCTGAATTTTTCTGAGTTCGTCTCGCTAACTGCTGCATTTTGTGCTTGGTACTTTTAAATATTGGACTCTTTTTTCGTATAGGTTGGATGAAGAATATTGTTTCGACTATTACTACATACATACCAAATTATGCCTTGCTATCATGTTTAGGTTTCCATGTGTAGCTAGAGAAATAGATTTAGCATAAAAGAGTAATGAAAATATTGCAGAACGTATGCATAAATATTATGATTTTTTGGGTCATAAATCTCAACTTGTTTCATTTCGATAATCTAATTTATATTTTTATTTCAGTTTGACATATTTTCTTGTTTTATTAATAAGATTTCTTCAATCCTGGTATTAAAAGAAGTTGTTGAATGTATTTCTTTTTTTTTTTTTTTTAAATTTCAACTTGTTTTGCATATTTATTTCCATTTTCTCATTTTATTTTTCTTTTATTTCTTCATACGGATCCTATAAATTTTGCATTTGTTTTCGTAGGATACATTTAAATACAAAAAATTGATAGTGGAGAATCAAAGAACTGGATATTATCGTATCTCTACTTTGACTATGATTATAAAATGGGTAGTGCTTCTTGTACATCACGGGGGCACATCAGGGTGTCGGCACTCCCTCCAATAGGGGGCCGCCGAGTGTCTATTATGAACACTCCGATATACCCCGTGATGTACCGTACCTTAGTATTTTCCTTATAAAATAAGCCAGTAACATCGTTTTCTAGGAAGAAAATCCATTAAAGTCCAGTGTTCACCCATTTTGTAACTTCGGTTCAAGAACAAAGATTGTCTGTTCGTTACTACATAAATAAATGTTTTGAAGTATTAGTACTTGACTTCGAGAGCATGGTTGAAACATATTAGTAAATTGTTAACAATTTTTCTAAATGATAATTTGTAGAATAATATATCTGCAAGATCTAATATAATATTATGCTATATCATATCTTACATTAGTAATTTGCTCAATAATCTTACTGAACAAAATTCCTTCTTCAAGTTTTGAATGCAAAGTATGTATTTTTAATATTTATTTGACGTGATATTTTATTTATTAACGTGTTCCAACAAGATGATGGCTCATTTTGAGCAAATCAATCTTTAAATCTCTTATTAAGAGGAGTAGTACAATTCTTTATAAGTTGGTTTATATTTCCATCTTTATTCGATGTGGAATTTATACTCTTGAAATTCGTGTGCTCATTTTTTTCTAGTTTTAATCGAATCGAATTGTTCGTTAGAATTTAATGGGTCCTCTAGTACATGTTAAGACATGATATTCCATTTTAAAATGTCAAATTTATTAAAAGGAGTTACAAGTTGGTCTATGTTTTTATCTTTATTCAATATGCGATTTTATCCCTTAACATTGTTAAAATCAATTTGATTGATGAATAGAATACACACTCGCTCAAATTAATTAATCATTATTTAACACCACCCCCTTTGAATTAAATTAATCCCACCCATGTGAAATCATTTCAAACAGATTGTTAGTTTGATTTGAGAAAGGTATTTCTGCTGATCCTTGTATAAATTATATATGCAAGGAAAAAATTAAATTGTGAATTTGATATGCCTCTCATGTGCCTATTTATACGTTCTCCTAAATTTTTCATGCCTTTCTTTCTTAATTTTCTCAAACTCAAATATTCTATTGTGGTCTTTTTTGTTAGATACATTCTACAGTATTAAGGGGATTAATGAAAAATAAATAAATAAAAAATTCAGTCCATTCTACTGTGTGTATAGTATTAGGTACCGAACTTGCTCTAAAAGTATATTAGAAAAATTGCTCTAAGAGTATTAAAAAGAATGGTTAAGTTTCTATTTGTAGAACTACAGAAATAGATTCAGCCAAAAAGAAAATATGGATGTTGTACGATGTGTAATTCAATGTTGTGATTTTCTCGTTGAAGAATATTAGTGATGCATCTACAATGTTTTTTTTTTTTTTTTGTTTTTTGTAAGGATAATTTTTTGAACAACAGAGTTCCAAGAACTAATCTAAAATTATACCAGATTCTGTCTCTAATCAGAATTAATGTTTATCCATTTAAATGACAGAAAAGGGCGTGGGATGGCTCCTTCCACAAACAATCTGAGGCGACTTCTGGAATATCGATCCAAGAACGAAAGGCTTGAAATGTTTGATGGGCAGGGACGGCTCGTTCTAACTATCACCCAGTACATATTAAAATTGTGCTCCAAAGACGACAACATAATTGTCTTGTTAGAGCGCCTTGACGATTCAGCGAAGCTTTGCTGGGGTCACAGTCGTCATACTGAAGAAGATAGGAACTTTTTCATCTTGTTCAAATCTTTTATGAAATTGTTGCAGTCTTTATTGACCTTCTCTTAGAAATCTTGGAAGAAATACTTCGCCTTCAGCCGTATTTCATTCTTCGCTTCAAGGAATCAATTAAGACTCTTAAGATGGAGCTTAAATTTCTTATCACCTTTCTTGGGGATACACCATCACAGTCCACTGAGCTCGAGACAAGCAAGAATGTATTGACAGATATTGAAGCTGCGGCCAATGACATAGGAGGTTTCTTATATTCCTTCTTTTTCACCACAGATAGAGTTTCGGTGAAGGGAATTCATCCGGCTCTTTCTGAGATGTTGAAAACTGTGGAGCTCGTGAAAGAAAAAATCAAACAGCACTGCATCACAGCGTCAAATATATTACCAGGTGGTGTGACGACCCCAAAGAGTGGAGTGGTTTCACTGTTTCTTGTTGATTCTCTCCTGGACGATCTCAAGGATCTAACGAATCACGAGGATGACAGGATTGTTGATGTGAAGGATCAAATTATAGCAATCCATGACGAGTTAAAGTCCTTGCGAACCTTCCTTGATGACGTACAGGTGGAAATGTATCCAGAGCTTGAAGAATTTTTGATGCGAATTAGAGACATAGCGTATGAAGTGGAATACGTTATCAACTCATTTGCTCCTGCGTGGTATCTCACCATCAGGCTTCCTCAAGTCCTCGAGAAGATTAACCTTACTAGGATGACACTCCAAGAAATGAAGTATAATTCTGAAGCGCTAGAGGTTGCACAATATCCTAGTCAGCGAACACCAATACAATATCCTTCGACTGGAGACGAGATTGTCGTTGGCTTAGAGGATGAGGTAATCAAAATCAAGGAGAAACTCGTTCGAGGGCCCGAATACCTACAAATTATTTCCATTTTTGGGATGCCTGGACTAGGTAAAACAACTTTGGCAAAGAAAATCTATAATGATCCTTCTATTGTTTATCATTTTTACAAACGTGCCTGGTCTGCTGTCTCTCAAACTTATCAAAGAAGAAATATTTTGATTGACATTTTGACGTCAATGAGCGGACTTAACAAAGACGCAATCATGGACATGGAGGACGAACATATGGGGGAAAAAATTTACAAAAGTCTAAAGGAGAGGCGTTACTTCATTGTCATGGACGACATTTGGAGCGTAGATGTGTGGGATGATGTGAAAAGATACTTTCCAGATGACAGAAATCGAAGCAGAATATTATTCACCACTCGTCATGAAGATGTGGGTTCCCAAGCTTCACCTCGTGCAGATGTTAATGGTCTTCGTTTCTTAAAGCATGATGAAAGTTGGACGTTACTACAATTGAAGGTGTTCCGCCAAGGGCCATGCCCTGAAGAATTGGTAGACACTGGAGAGCAAATTGCAAGAGATTGTGATGGATTACCACTTGCTGTAGTTGTTATAGCTGCAGTTCTTGCAAATTTAGAGAAGAAAAAGATCATATGGAAAGAAGTGGCAAAAAGTATAAGTTCACACATGTCTAAAGGGCAAAATGAGTACCAGAATATACTAGAGCTTAGTTACAATCATTTACCAATGCATTTGAAACCATGTTTTCTTTACTTTGGCATATTCGAGGAAGATAGGGAAATCCCGGTACGGAAGTTGATATTGCTTTGGGTCGCTGAGGGATTCATAGAGAAAAGAGAACATATGAGCTCTGAGGATGTGGCGCAGGAATACCTTGCGGATCTCATTAATAGGAGCCTGGTACTAGTTTCTAAAAGAAGATCAGACGGGGGAGTCAAATCTTGCAATGTCCATGATCTAGTGCGTGAAATGTGCTCTAGAATAGGAGAAAGAGATAAATTTTTGAAGGTGATCCAAAAGTAAGCCTCTCTCCCTTCCGTTGCTTTTTTTTAAAAAATTTATTTTCTATATTATCTACTAATGGGGATAATTAATGTTGTGATCATGTCAATGTCGCTGCCGTTGCTGATGATGTTTTGACACTATCATCACATTACAACTGATAATGCTACATTGTGGTTCTTCAGTCAAATTTCAATATACGAGCAGCACCATCGCCTAAGCATTCACTCTCGCTTTTATCCTACTTTGCCTAGACCTTTTGGGCTACATGTTCGCTCTCTGCTAGGCAATATACCCGATCCCTCCGCATTCATCATTTGCAACTCGAAACTTCTGAAGGTATTGGATTTGTCCACCCTAGATTTGAGAATGCATAATCCAACAAGAATGGATGCATTGGTTCTTTTAAGGTTCTTGGCAGTTTCATCTATACCGCCATCAATAGAGATATTTGAGAACCTAAAATTTCTTTTTGTGGATAATAAAGAGATAGATGAAATACCGGAGATCCTTTTTAATATAATGAAGTTGCGACATGTGCATTTCAGCGGCGGTGCAAAATTCAGTGAATCTTGGCGTAAAAGAGCAGCTACGGATGAGAGCTTCCAAGAAAATAATCTAGAAAATTTTTCTTCTATTTTCATTTCTGATGAAAATGATGAGAAAATCTTGAAGTGTTCACCTCATCTCCGAAGATTGAAATGTAGAATTACATTCTTTTGGGATTCATCTGAGAACAACTATCGCTATCCTTCCTTAGAGTTCCTTAAGCAGCTTGAATCCCTCAATATATCTTTCCGCCCGAGTTTTATTCCGGATGATGCCATTCCCGATTTGACCAGTTTACCTTGGAATCTCAAAAAGCTAACTCTCTGTAACTTTGATTTATCTTCGAAGCAAATGGAGATAATTGGGAAATTACCCGAGCTTGAGGTTCTCAAGTTACGAGACGATATCTTCGAGGGGAAAGAGTGGAACGGAAGTGAAGGTGAGTTCCAAAAACTCATATTCTTGGAACTGGATGGGGTACAAATTGAACATTGGAATGCCTCAGATGATGTTTTCCCCAGACTTGAACGCCTAGTGTTGCGAAGCTGCCAGCAGTTGGAAATCCCTTTCAGTTTTGGGGATATTCTATATCTCTCGAAGATTGAGGTACACGGGTGTGTACAATCCGTGGAAGACTCAGCCACGAAAATTCAGAAGCTACAACAAGAAATGGGAAATGAAGAGCTCAAAGTCATTATCTCCCGCTCCCAACAGTAATGATAAGTACATCATCAATTTCTACACGTATATCTAAGAGTTCTTTTTTTATGTACTCAAGCGATTATTAGCTCTTCTTTCATTTATTATTTTATTTTCTTGGCAAATGTCTCTTCTCAACATTCAGGCTGGACACATTCTGATCTCGATAGTCATTTGATCAAGCACTCTTTTTTCTCTGTAGGGAAAATGATTAAAATGGTTTGTTGTGGGTGAGATTGAATTCGAATTTCTTGAATATGTGTGAAGAATAAAATTCAACTCTATGTGGGAGGAGTTGAATCTGTAATGATTGTAATCCATTTCAGTTGCAATGCACTTTTGTCTTTCTGTTTATATGAAGGCCTTGATAATATTGCACTAATAAAACATTTTTAATTTTAAGGTTAATACTGTTGGAAAATCAAAACAGCATATCAAACATAAAAGCATACTTCGAATGCTCATTGTCTGCTGGGTGAAGAAAAATGAATAACAGAATTGAAATAGACATTAACACATACACGCTCTACCATTGAGTTCCCGTCCTGCTGTTTCTCCGGCCCCTTTCTGTAAAGTCCAGCCTGCAGCCCCTTTTGTTGATTCCAGCAGCCCCTTTGTTTGACTCCAACTTTCAACCACTTCTACTGGATAGTTAATTTGGAAGAAATATCTACAGCATCCAACCACCTAAATTAACTATGAATTGTTGAAATTCTCATCTCCCGGTGGCTATAAATAGAGGTTCAATTTGTTTGTTTTAACACATCCCAAGTGAGGAAAGAAATAGAGAGATTAGAGAGAGTTTGAGAGGTTTTTTGTTGAGTTTGTAAATTCTCATTGTAAGATTCTATTCAAGTAAGAAATAGAATAGTTTTTCCTCTTATAACTCCTCTTTCGTGATCGGAGAATCGCAACACTTTCCTCTTCCTCATCAGATTAAGTGATTGACTATCCAAATGCCTGTTATTTAGCCTCTCTAAATTGTTTTCTGAGGTACAAAAGTTTTCCCTGCAAGAAACCGGGCAAAAGTGAAGAGTATCCAAGTGGAAAGAACTGTTAGAACTTAGAACTATCTTCAATGGCCGGAGCAAAAAAGTAGATGAAATCAGAGAAAATCTCGCTTCAGCTTCACTTGGCTCCAAGTGCCATGAAGAAAATCACCTTATATGGCATTTCATGTGTCATGATTTTATTAATTACAAAAAAAGAAAACAGTCAAATGGATTTCCATAGTAATAATGAAACGATTACAAGGAAAATGTCACGTAGGACGACTAATGCAGTCACTGACTACGAATAACATTATTCTCAAATTAGGTCTCAAAATATAGTTATAGAAGTTATCAAAAGACCAATCCTATTTATGAAAGCTCAAATTCACGAGTCATTTGAGCATCATGGATATGTTCAAAGCCCTTGGTACCCTTGTATCAGATGGTGGGGCTGATAGAGAGATGAATGAGGATGGAGATGCTGATTGTAATTCTGATTCAAGACTGGAAAGAATATTGACAAAGAAAAATAAGGGTCATTCGATAAGGTCATCGCATAGGGTGCGAGCACACCCTTCAAAGTAGATTTATGATGGATGAAATATTGATCTGGAATGTGCAGGGGGTGGGCACATCAAGGCGAAGGATTAGTAGTTTGGTGCGAAAACATAATGTGGCTATTTTCGCAGTGTTAGAGCCTTTTCAAAGTGAGGGTAAGATGAGGTTGTTGGCCAGAAAGTTAAAGTTTGCAAACTGTAAGTCCAATGAGCAAAAGGAGGGCAAGATTTGGGTTTTCTAGAGGGAAGAGTTCACATAGAGATTGGGTAGGAACATCAAACCAGGCTATGCATGGCACCTTTACAAAGGGATCAACCACAACAATAATTTCTTTCATTTATGCTAAATGTAATGCTATAGAATGGTGGTCAGTATGGCTGGAGCTGGAGAGCATTATGTAAGTGGTTTACCTTGGATTGTCACTGACAATTGTAATATCATTAGGAATGATTTGGAGCGTAGGGGTGGGCAACCACGCCCTATGGCGACGATGGATGATTTTAATAAATGTATTGATAGATGTGGGCTAATGGAATTAAATTCGGAAGGGAGGAAGTTTTCTTGGTGTAATGGACAATATGAAACATCAAGGAGCTGGGCTCGGCTGGACTGGACTCTAACTAACTCTATGGCAGCCTGGTTGTATCCAAATATGGGATTGAAATTGCTGGCTAAGGAGACATCCAATCATTGTCCATTGCTCATATATCTTAAGCAGCCTAGTGTCTCATATGGTCCCCCACCTTTTCGTTTCCAACATATGTGGTGTTAACATGATTCCTTCATGTTATGTGTTGAGGAAGCTTGGGAAAATTGCAGCCAGGATGTGGAGTTGGGAGGCCAACAGAGGTTGGCTACAAAGCTGAAAATGATTAAAGTGGCTCTCAAAGTATGGAACCAAGTTTTTGACAGGGTTGATCACATTATATCAGAGCTTCAGGAGAGAGTAGAGATACTAGAAGAGTAATTACAAGAGGGATTCTCAGATGAGGTGGAACGGGATTTTTTAGAGTCCAACATTGAGCTAGCGAAATGGCAAAAACGAGAAGAAATTAGGCTCGCTCAAGTAGCTAAGAAGCAGAGGCTAAAGGAGGAGGACAACAACACAAAAGTTTTTAATGCATTTATTGCTCAGCACCGTAGCTATATAATGCTGGATCAAATGATACTAGAGAATGGGACTCGATTATCTTCTCCCCAACATATAGATATGGAGGCAGTAAAGTACTTTGAAAACTTTCTTACTGAAGAATACGTGGGAGCGGTACCAAATTTATCTAGCTTAATAAATAATACGATGACTAAGGTAGAGGGTCAGTATCTTTGTGCTATACTGACAGAGGAGGAGGTAAAAGAAGTCGCCTTTGTGATTCCCATGGACAGCTCACCTGGACCAGATGGGTTTGGGTTAAGCTTTTTTATGAAGTGTTCGGATATAGTTAAAGATGAAGTGATTGAAGCTGCACAAGATTTTTTTTTGAAGGAGGACAGCTTACTCAATTTTACTCAGCTTCTTATATTGTCCTCATCCCGAAGGTATGTTGCTGCCCTATTTGGTAACCATTGTTAAATTATATGTGATGTTTTGGGTAAAGCGGCTAAATTATAGAGAAATTCGCTACCTGAAAGCTAAAAGCTAAGCTAATTGAATTCGTACTTTTGTTTCTCGTAGTGATAATTCAAGCAACTTTAATTCTTGAGATAATTCTGTTGAGTAGTGCTTAGATTCAGTTGATTAAATTTTTCCTAGTTAGATTTTGTGGAAAACGAGGAGAATTTTTGGTTGGAGAATTATGTTGAGAGCCATTGGTTTATTCCTTACAATCAAATTTGTCTATAGATGGAGAAATTTTGAAATTGTGTTCGTTGAAGTGAAATTTGTGTCGAGGTGGAGATTTGTTGAATATGTGACCCAAATTTCTACGTTGGTTCATGTTTCAGTTGAAGGAGTTAAAAAGGATTAAATTTGGCAATTCAAAATTTGGAGTAAGTGCCACGCCTAAAAATGGATTTTAGGATTGAAACTAGGCGCCTAAGTGCCATGGCAACGCCGGGCTACTGTTTGTGTGCTGCTCGCTAGGTCCTAGGCTGTCGCTCGAGCGATAGTTTTATTTGAAAAAGTTTTATTTCTGTTTTTCTAGCTCTTTTTTATCAGTTTTTCATCTAAAATATATTATTTTGAGTCTTATAGATACTCCACGAATTATATGACTCTCTATAAATTTTAGAGAGAAACAATATTATAACCACAATATTATATATATCATTTCTCCATTTCTTTTGCCAAATTTCTTGTGTTCTTTTATACTATGATCACTACTTCAAGTTGTTTCATGTCTCTCGCTTACTTTTAGCAAGTGGTATCGTTCAACGCAAACATAATTCTTGTAATTTGCTAATAGTTATGGATCTCGAGATTTTTGGTTTTAAATTTTATAGCATTACTATTAACACTAGACCTGAGCATCCAACCCGAAATTGAAACTAAAATTGAAACCAACTTGATCGGTTTGGGTAAATCCCAACTCAAACCGACATAATCCAATCGTTGAAACTGAACAAAACCAAAGCAAACCGGTTTGGGTCGGTTTGGTTAATCAAACCTCGTGGATTCTATGAAATATTTTTTTCTTGTAATTTGTCATTTCAGTTTTATGTTTAAATAGAGGTTGTATTCCTCTTTTTTCTGTAAGCTTAATGCCAAGTGTTCGCGTTCAATAATACAGAGCAGAATTTTTTTCTCTTTATGTCCATTTCTCCTCTATTACGACTACATGGGGTTCAAAATGATTCATTTATATAGAAATAAATTTTTCCAATAATGAAGGAAATTAACATTAGGGATGAATATAATGTACTAAGAGAGGATTAAATATGTATAGAAAACATTCGTAGACAAGTAAATGTGAATGGGGATATTTAACAATACCACTTGTGGACATCTTTGAGATTTTGAAAACCTTGAGGATTCAACAAGGGCCATCTTTGAGATTTTGGGGCTTTTAAGAATTAAGAAAAACTTTATATGAGACCTTGATGAAATAATTTAAAATAAATTTACATAAAGTAATTACAAACAAGTTTTTGTACTAAATTTAAAAAAAAAAATCCAATGTTAAAATAATAATAATTTAAAACTTTAAAAAAATACTTTATATTTACTCTTCCACAATTTTGAGCAAAAACCGTCAAATCGGAAAATCGAACTGAAATCGCATTTTAGAAATCTTCGGTTTGATGCCACATGGACCCATCGACGAAATGGTTCTAGTCAAAACAGTTTAGTTTAGATTTGACAATTTTAATTGCGGTTTAAAACCAAACCGGACCAACGAAAAAACATATAAAAATAAAAAAAAATGAAAATTTCTGAAAAATCCAAATATGTAAAATTCAATAGTTTTATCATGTGTGTTTATTTTTGTCAATTTCTAATTTTCTATTACATAAATATTATTATTACCCAATAATCCTAATTTATATCTAATAATCTCAAGACTAAATAATTTATCAAAAGCTATTTTCCTCTTCAGAATTCTATTGAACTTCAACCGACACTGCCTTGAGCCACCAGCACCATACCAAATCGGAGACAAAGAGATCCTGAGTCTTTGGTGATAATATTTGCTACGAATAAAGTTTTAGATCAATAATTTTTTTGAGGAAATTGAGGTAAGAAATCTGAAATTATACGGGGTTTCGCATTTTTCTCAATTATTGAATAATTGTGAAATAAATTTATTCACTTTGATATAAAGGGTTTATCTACTATGCACAAGATTATATTCTATTTGTGTAGACATACTCTTATTTTGTGACTGAATTAGGCATGATAAATATATCAATATAAGTTAAAAAGTGTTCATGTGCAATTTGATATGTGGAAGTTGCAACTATACTTGCATCAATTTAATTGTTGGTTTTATTGTACGATTAGATATTTTGTTAAATTTTTTCTTTAAGTGTTTTGAATTAATAAGGATGATATATATTCAATTAGCCAATTAAAGTCTTGAATTTTGATCCAGTAGGCGTAAAGTTTATCATTTAAAGTGTTGCCTTATTGATGTCCCAGTAATTATATTATGGAACTATATACTTTCAAATAAATATTTAGTTTATAGGTGTTTTGGACCTTATATTTAGTTTATTAGACTTGTATTGTAACTTTATCATAACATCTTAGCCTAAAAATGATGAACAAAAAACTATTATTATGATTTCACTTGAATTTAGTTGGTATTTAAATTTATAGTAGATATATTTAGTTGTTTTAGATTTATTTTCAGTAAGATATAAATATTTATTGAATTCAATGAATTAATGACATAAAAGTAGACAAACAAAAAAATATATGACGAAACCGACAGTTTAAAACTAGACCAAATTGTTAAGTTTGGGTTTGAGTTTTTTTCAAACTGTTCAAAATGGTTTGGTTTATGTTTGGATTTTTCTCAAACCGGTTTAAACGGTTTAATTTGAAAATTTGTCAAAATCGATAAAACCGCACCGCTTACCCCCTTAGGTTGAACTCAGTTTTGGTTGGAGTTACACTTTGTCAGTTATGAGAAACGAAGATAGAACACCATGTGTTCTGACTTCCAAAAAGAAAGGAAATTAACAATTACTTGGGCCACATTACAAAAAGGTTGGGCCGGATTTTTTTTTTTAAAAAAAAAAAAGGTAAAATGGCAACTTATAGAAATACCCATACAAATATAGATCTTTCGAAAAAAAATTATATAAAAAGTGTTTTAAAAATACTGTATAAAGTCAAATAAGACTTTTAACAATATTATTAAATTCGGTCAGTCGGCCGATTTGATCGATAGAACCAAGAACCAAGCCCCAAACTGAGTCAATCTGTTCAAAACATGTAGAACCGGCATTTTAATTATAAAAAGGTAAATCGTGGGAGGTTTTACCCATTTTACTAATAAAATAAGTAATGTTAAAGGGAAACAATACATAACTCCTACGTATGGGAATCACATTTCACAACTGACAAACTTCCTAAAATATTTCATAAATATGGTGGTAAATAATAATAATAATAATAATAATAATAATAATAATAAACCCACATATTCACCCCCACCTCACCCCACCCCAACCCAAGAAATTTTCAAAAATTGAAAACTGGATATTACATCACATGCCACTGGCCGTATGTAACAAAGTCACTGACATGTGTTATCTATGACTAAATGTGATCAAATTTATTTTCAATGTAACTAATTGTGATTAAATTTATCTTCAGTGGGACTGTCCGTAACCAGATCAAGCTTAACTGTAACGATATGTGACCAAGTACAATTGTTGTCGTTTTTTATATCCGCGTAAGTGTACGGATCGTAACAAGTAATAAAGTGACATATGAGTATGGATATCATTGCCATGAGGACTACTATATAATAATTGGTTTAATTATTCCTAACTTTAATTTGATCGAAAACAAAGAACATGTGTGTATTTTTTTTTTGTGATTTTTTTATTTTAAATATAGTAAATCAAATAAAGTAACTTTTATATTGTGTTTTAAATGTTAGGATTCATGATTTTACCATAGTTATCTTCTTAATCTCAATTACGAAGTTTTATATAATTAATTATGTTTACCTGATTGAATTCTTCGAATGTATTCAATTTACCTCTTTCGAGTTCTCATTGAACATATTTAACTAATTCAATTATATATCTCTATATGAATCAATATTAGTTAAACACATTTAAGTTCTAACAATTCATGTAACGATCGCAATAATTAGTATAAGTATCTCTACGTTTTATACTAATTACTAGCTTTTACTACGTGTTCTAAACAAATAATAGGCATCTCTATGTAGTTATTGCTCACGAAATCAATGAGTTAGTAACCAATTAATCGAAGCATTAAGAATAGAAGTAAAACAATTCACACAATCAATTTGAGATTTAAAACATTTTAATTAAAATTAAGGTTCAAAATTAGGTTACAATCATTCATCTTAACTAAATACTTAATTACACATCATGGAAAAATAAAAGTACAAGAAAGAATTAAAGTACGTCATCGGGTATTAAGGAAAAACGAGAAAAATATGAAGATCTTGTACCAAGATTCCATCTTTTTCTTGTGAATTTTGAAACCCTAACTCCTAGATTGATTTCTTGATTTTTCTATCCTTTTGGCTTGAATAAAATATATACAACGAATCCCCTAGACCTAGGCTTGAATATATGTGTCTAATGAAATCCTACAAGTCTCCTTTAATTGTCGGACTGTGTTGTGTATTTGTTTGTTCAAATTGATTTCCATAAGAGAGTTTAAGAAATATTCCCTCTATCCCATTTATGTGGGGTCACTTTCCTTATTTTCTAGTCCCAATTTTATAATCTTGCTTCTTTATTAAGAAGGTTTTGTTTTGTTCGTTTACTAATATACCCTTATTTTTTCACTACTTCCAATAAACATTTACTGCTGGTTATTGATAATTAAATAATGGTAAACTAAGAAAGTTATTGGTAGAAATTGTTTTTCCAATAACATTAAATAAAATTTCTTAATCCTTGTAAAAAATAAAACAAGCCTATATAAATTGGACAAACGGGATAAAAAGAAACAAATTCATTTTTCCAATTGAACTCCTTTTCTAATATGACTTTATTTCTTCATCTTGTAATATTTTTGATTAAGTCCTCTTCGTTCTCAAGTCATAAAAGTTGACCATAAACAAGTTTCAAAGTTTGCAATTTAGTCCTCAAACTTTTCATATGTCGAATTTAACTTTCGAAACTTATGAATTTTTACCAAATGCTCCATTAATACTTTCAATTGATCTCTTGCAATCTAGCTTATCTTTAATTGCTTCAAATTAATTCCAATTAAACTCCAAATAACCTTCTTTCACATAAAATTTATCCAAGTTGGATTTTCCTACAATTAATATAATTTACACAAATTAAGTAGATAATTGCTCAATTATATATATATATATATATATATATATATATATATATATATATATATATATATATATAATAAGAATAGAAGCCAAGATAAGCGCATGAAATGCACTTATCAACTACCGGTCACAATTAACATAAAATTGGTCACAATCAATCACATTAAATACATATTTGGTCACATATGGTCTCCACAAATAAATATGCATACATAGCAGACCAACGCCACAATCTACCACCAATCACCACCATTATCACCTCCAATGCACCATCACTACCTTCAACTCAAATTCATGACCATAAATACTACCTTCACTAACATGTGTTGTCCGTCACTAACTGTTTGTCTTCAATGTAACTGCATGTGGCTAGGTCAGTCTAATTTGTAAATGTATGTAACCAAGTCAGATACAATCACATTTAATATAAATATGATCATTGACAGTCACAAGGAAGATAGACTTGGTCACGCCTAATTTCTACAAGCACCATCACTCTCGCACCACCACTCCTAACGACATCAAGAATCAAGCGTACACCACCTTACCACGACCACATGTATCCCCAACAACAAAGCCATCACTTCCTACACCACTACCAATAACAGAACCACACCACATATTAGAAAATCACCAACAACAAAATGCACACGGATCTATTATCTCCACTTTTCATTGTCATAGACTCCCTCAGACCTAGCAGCAGGGACGTAGCCATGATTTTTAGTTGGGGGGGCGAAAATACGGGGGGTGGAGGGGGGCGGGCCTCCTTTCCGGGGGTTCGGGGGCAGAACTCCCGAAATTTTTTTTTTAACTAAGAGAATTGAAAACGACGATTTTGAGTATCAAAATAGTACTGAAATTCAATGTTCAATTCAATTACTACTAACTATTCTACTACTTATTTCTTAAATTCAAATATTCAATAACTAAAACAATTACACAAACTAACAGTAACTACTTTACTTAATTCTCAAATTCAAATATTTATAAATAAGACTTATTAAGATTGAACACACAAAATGACGAAATCAACTTTAAAAGTACACCAGTCACAAATCACAATCCCAACATTTTCCTTTCAATGAGAAATCAAAATTATACACTAGACAAAACAAGTAAACATGCATTATGCATAAACCAGCTTGAGAATTGAGTTTTAATTAGTTGGGCTTGAGAATTGGGAACTTAGGTTTTGGATTGGATTTTGGCTATTTATTTATTTAAGTAACTATTTGATCTTTTGTTTAGATCTAAGATTTTTGTATGGTTGAATTTTAAAGTGTAAGTTATTTGCTCAATATTTATTAATGGAAAAAAAATAAAAATTTTCAAAATTTTGGGGCGAGTCAAAATCTTGGGGGGGCGAAACTGAAAAATACATTACAAATTAACTAGGAATAGTGTACCGCAGACAATATTGGGGGAGCGGTCACCCCCTCCCGCCCCCTAGCTCCGTCCCTACCTAGCAGCCGTGCATTATTGGAAAAATAGTTCTTAATATTCGCCTCATTTACCATCACCACTGGCAATGGCCATTTCTAAGTGCAAGATTTCCATGCAAATATCAAGGATGATTATTGAATTCCAATTTGATCTACATGGCATAGTTAATGGAGGTGATGGAAGTGATAACAAAATCATCACAATTGGAGATCTTCAACTTCTTATTCTTGTACTTCTTCACCATATCAATCTGATTCTTTCGTAGCATTAGAGGCCGATCGACTTCCAACTTGCTCGTGGTGTCGTACAACAACGATGACGACATATATGCTTCTATGGGCAGCGCTCGTCGCTGCTGCAAGAAGGGGCAAACACTACAAAGCTTGACCACTGCGAGGGGCAGTTCTGCTTCGTCGTGCGCAGCAACGCTGATAAAAAGAGGTGTTGAGCCGGAAACGGGATGTGTAGGATGAGAAGAGATGAGAGAAATAATGTGTAGTGAGAGAAATTATTTTTAGAGTTTGAAATGAATGGTGGGTGGGGTGGAGGTTAGGTGAGGAATGTGTATATTAGGTTTAATTAAATTTTTATTAATTATAATTATTAAAATTTAATTGCCACCAGTAGCGGCGAGCGCTCCAAAGTTTGACCAATGTGCGTGACGATTTTACTCTGTTGTGAGCAGCAACGCCGATAAAAAGGTGGTGTAGAGCTAGAAATGAGGTGGTGGGGTTAGAAGAGACGAGAGAAAGAATGAGTAGTGATAGAAATTATTTTTAGAGTTTGAAATGAATCGTGGGTGGCATGGAGGTTAGGTGAGGAATATGTATATCAGGTTTAGTTAAATTTTTATTAACTATAATTATTAAAACTTAATTGCCACAAGCAGCAATGAGTGCTACAAAGCTTGACCACTTTGCACGACACTTCTACTCCACTGTGCGCAGTGATACCAATTAAAAGGGGTGTAGTCGTGTAGAGCCAGAAACATGGTCGTGTGGGTGGGTTGAGAAGAGACGGGAGAAAGAATGAGCAGTGATAGAAATTATTTTTAGAGTTTGAAATGAATGGTGGGTGGGTGAGAAATATGTATATTAGGTTTAATTAAATTTTTATTAATTATAATTACTAAAACTTAATTACCACCTGATTTGTGAGATAAAAATTAATTCCCTTGTTTCTTGAAAATTAATTTTTAAAAGTAAGTTTCTAGGTAATTTTCACTTTTTATAACTTTTAACTTCATTAATGAGCTCCGTGTACTTTAATCGAAGGCCTGTATAGTAATCATGGATGTAATGCTTGTTTTATAGATGCACTTTTCTTTAAATGGTAGTGTATAAACTTCAGATGATGAATAGTGGAATAGCAAAGAAATTTGAGTTGTCCATTAAAACAATTTTCTGAATGGGAAAAATTCATGGTTCAGGCATTATCTTTCACGAAATCAAAAATTAGACACCATGGTTTAGAATTTCAAAACTCAGGTTTTTCCATGATTTAATTAATTATATTTAACAATTAATGTATTAAATTCCGTTCCTTAATTTAAGCGTACAGTTAAGATTTCCTAATATAACAAATCACCTCCATAATAAATAGATTCTGCTTTATCTCCAGACTGATTTCGATTGTAGACAAAACTGACGGCGGATGAAGTGAGATTTCCAGTCACAAATCACATTTCGTCGTCGCCGGTTACATAGTTCCATACGGTGAAGATTTGACGGCCGACTAACTATTATTTTGATCACAAATCGAAGGACGTAATCCCCGGTCAAATTTCGATTGTTGTACGCAGGTTTCGTATGGGTTGAAGGTCCAATTGAGTTCGCCAATTTGAGAATTGTGAAACCAGTTTGTGTAATCATCCTAATATTCAATGTGTTCTACAAAATACAAGTTATTAATTAAAAACCTGAGTTACTAAGGCAATACTCTATGTGACCACCATAAAGCAAACTGTAATATAAGGTAAGACCCGTGACCTCTGAACATAAAGCAAACTGTAATATATAGTAAGACCATTGACCTCTGAATACATCTTCTGTGACCATTACACTATTCACTTCACAACAATAAAATTGTAATATATAGTTAGACATGTGACCTCTAAACACATATTCTGTGATCATTACACTATTGACTTCACAACAATAAAATTATTTAGGAACCTGTTAGTGGGTCATGTGACCCAACCACCTAAATGAAATGCGCTCACATTCAGTGACCTCCACAGATAGCCTACAAATTATTCAAAAATCTGTGTTGCCCACTGTTTCCAGAGTTGCCAAACAATTCCCTATAGTGTTCTCTGTGACCTGATGTTACATTATGTGACTACTAGTATACTTATGACCTACATACTCCAAAAATATTATCACATGTGACCCTATACAAATCTTCTACTACATTCTATGACCTGAGTATATACAGTTACATAAATCACTGTGACAATCATAAACATGTTACCATAGGATACCAAATCAATTTACAGCAACACAAATAAAAGTTTGTAAGTCAAAATCATGCCTGATCACAATGAAAATGGTGTCAATTACTATCAAAAGAATCATTGTACATTTGTCTCTGTCAAACAAACTACCACAAAAAAAAAAAAAAAACCACACAGAAGAACGGTCATAAGCTTGATGACGTGGTGGTGGAGAGAGTGTGCGAGGAATGTGGAGGTGAGATGGTGGTCAAGTGAAAATAGGGTTCAATAGATATGGAAGTTGATATATTAGCCATTTTGAAACCTACAATTAACAGAATATGCGCGTCATTTAATTAAAAGAATAATTGTTTAATTAAATTAATAAAAACCTTAGTTATGAAAAAAAAATGTTAAAATCTGAATTTTTAAAATATGAAAGAAAATATATGGTTTCATGTAATTACCACTTTTTGAAATGTGTATCTAATTGACTAATTTGATTTGGGCCCAACTAACTAAATTGTAATGTTCACCTCAATCTTTTCATTACGTCATTTTTGAATTTACCCTAATTTGTACTTAATTATTAGCATGATAATATTAAATATCATTTTCTATACGCTTAATCCATTTCAAATTTAAGAAATCAAAATATTTTAACATGTTGATTTTTAGTTTTGAAGTGTCAAGGCTAATTGTAAAACAATGAATCTAATTAACAAACAGAGACTAAACTTTGAATTAGTAATATGCAAATTAAAAAATTATTCTTTTTATAGTATTATAATATGTGTGTCTGTATTTATTTATAGAATTCGGTTTTTTTCCCGGTTGAATTTGTTTACCCTTATCCCTTTACCTTTTTTGAGTCAATGCCTAGGTCAATTTTTGAAAATTTGTTTTTTTTTTTTTTTAACTTAAAGAGCGATGTATGTCACTTTTAATTGAAAAGCAATGTATCATGAAAATTGAATTCTCAGTTAACATAATATAAAAGAAATTAACGTCCAAAAAATTCTTATAACCAAATTAAAAGTTTAGCAAAAACTGTATTGTTTAACCAGAAATCCAAAAAACTAACAAATATTTAAAAATTTGAGAAAGATCAATCAAATTCTATCAATAAAGCAAGTGGTATACCATTATTTTTTTTTACATAAGTTAATAAAGTAGATGATGAATTTTTTAAGTTGTAGTCACTTTTTGATTAAAAACGGGGGAAGGAAAAAAGTGACATCATATTACTTTTTTGATTGAGAGCAAATTACATTTTTTTTTTTTTTAATAATTCGTGTTTTGACATGACCTTTTTTGGCTTATTTATGTGCTATATTTCTTCACTCCGTGAGGTTTTTGTTATTGTTTTGAAGTATTCACGACAATCTTTGAAATATATCTTTTGAATTTAAAAATCGAGAAACGATGAATTCATAACAAGTCAAAAATGACTACAAGAAATGGACTTAATAATAACGACTAATTTTACTTTCAATAATTTATGTAAAGATAATTTCAACATTTAAATTTCGTCCACAATATATTTATCATGACCACACTGCAAACTTTCTAACAGATTTTGAATCGCTCAAAATGGATAAATGTAACCTAAAATACTGAATCCAACGAAAATTTTAAGAATTTTAAAAAGTGAAAAAATAAGATTGGGGAGTGTCGGCCGAATGAATTCGCTAACCTTCAAATATCTTCTTACTTTTAATGGATGTCATAATTAATATGATTATTAAAAATTTAATTTAGTTTTGAGTGTATTAATCTAATTCCTTCATTATTTAGAGTAGTGGGTCTAATTTCCACTTTAATAATTTGTTATTGGGCTTATCATTACTCATTCAAGTTAGGCTGTTAACTTGAGGCCCAATAATTTTTTTCTACTTTTCCTTTTCGATACCCAAGCCCAACAGACCAACTGGCCGACGCATAAAAGGGCCAATATTGCATTCTCTATTCTAATTTGTGCAACTGCCTGCATTCGTGCTACTTCGCTCTGCTGTATAATATTTGTATGAAAAAAAAATTAGAGGAAATTACACCTACCTCTGGTTTTAAATTTTTCAATTCAAAAATCAAGTTTGGAGTATATTTATACAAAAATCAGGTATTTTATTTTAAATATTAATTAATTTCTGTCTAAATTATAATTACTCACAAACCCTAAAAATAAAAAATCATTTATCATCTCTCTCTCTCTCTCTCTCGTCGCCGAGTCGAAGAAGAGTGGTGCTGATGAAAATGAAAATATGGCGGAGGAGGCTGAAATTGGAGTGGATGCGGTTGCAACTGCTAAGGTGGTAATGATGGGCCCCTCGACGGGCGCAGGTGCTGGTGGTGGAGGTTTGTGATATGTGTGATGTGTGCGGCGATTTTGAATGCGGTGGTGGGGGTTGGGTGCGGTGGTTCCGATCTGGAGGGTTTTTTTTCTCCGATTTGGATGTAGTTGCTGTGGTCTGTGTGTTTTGGCGTAGTGCAGTGGTTCTATGTGTTTTGGCAGGGAGGTGGTTCTGGATTGGCGGTGGTGGGGTCATGTTGTTTTGGTGGTGGGTATAGTGGATTGGGTTTAGGGTGGAGAGCGACGCTGCTGCGATATTGGTGTAGTGGTGGTGGTGATAATGTGGCTGCGATATTTGAAACGGTGATTTTGTTGCTGGAAAGTTGGGAAGTGGTTGTGTGTTTCTGTGGTGTTGGTGGTGGTGGTGGTGGTGGTAGTGGTAGTGGTGGCCGCGGCGAAAACGATGGTGGTCTGGTGGTGGTGGTGGTTTCAAATGTTTTGTTGATTGTGACTAATAAATTGATTAATATGTGACCAATAAGAATAAATTATGATCAATAAATATTGTGACCTACAAATTTATTAAGTTGTGACCAATAAAAGTAATATGTGACCATAAAATAAATTGCGTGGCTTATAAATTTGTGATTTGTGACCGATGAACAAATTGTGACTTTTAAATTTTTAAGTTGTGATTGATGAACGAATTGTGACCTATCAAAATTTTTGAATTGTGACCAAATTGTATAGATCTGTGACCTTAACATATTCGCCAGAGTTGGAACACTTGTCGGAATCGGTGCAGTTGCCGCAACGATCGTCGGAAAAGTCGCTGGAATCGAAAAAGTCGTCGAAAAAGAGTTGTCATAGAACGGTAGACGGAATAGTCCCCGGAGCGATATGGGTAGTGGAGGTGGGGTGGGGTAATTATATTATATTATAATTAAATATTTAATAATAAATTGATTTGATAATTCCTTATTTATTAAATAAAAAAATTAAAAACCTGATTTTTGAATTTTGAAACTTGGTTTTGTATTTTTGAAATGGTGTAAAGTAAATGTCTTATAAATGTATTGTTCCCAAAAAATTATTAAGAGGTTTAGTCGACGGTTTTGGGTCCACATCAATAGTACTATATAGTCACTTTATCATAAATATTCTGTCATTATTGTGTACATGTTAATCGTAAGCATCATTCACAATTCAATAGTGTTACATTAATATTATTTTTTTATCTAGGATTATGTTATTTGTACAATCTTTGTCGATAACATTGGCTGACAACATTCTACTTGATAACATCGCATTCATCTTTTTTTAAAAAAAAAAAAAAATTTGTTTTACATCAAATGCTCGAATTTTGACAATTTCCGATTTCCAACTTTCTATTTTCACTTTTTGTTTCAACATTGACATATACAATGTTTACTAAAAATAAAATAACCCAAGCAAATGAAAAGGGGCTCTTTCATATTCCTGGAACAGATTAATCCGCTGCCATTTGTGTTTATATTCAAGTACAACTAAAAGTCTGGTTGTTTTTTGACTTCCACTTCTCTTCAAAGAAGTTACTAAGTTCGGGGTGGAAGAAGAAGATGAATTTTATTTTCTTTTATTTTTTTATTTTGGTTTTTCTAATTTACTTATTTTAATTATTTAATGGTAGAAAAATATAAAGTTACTGTTCTACCATTTTTAATTTGGTCAAAATTTCATTTTTTAGGTCAACTAACAGTCAAATTCCATCCATTTGTCCTTGTGGTGCAACAAAATGAAAGGTTTGAGATTGTAGATGGCATAAAGTGAATGTTGAGATAAAGTTTTCAAAAAAAAGTGAAAGGTTTGAAACCGCTACTTCAATTATCCCTTTAATTAATACAGATTTATTATAACATAACCATCCACCCCACCCCCCAGTTTCAATGAGTGCATTGTCTATTTAGTCACTGAACTTTCAATCATGCACGCAAGGGGTCACTGAACTTTCAAAATAATGCAACTAGTCACTGAACTTTACAATTCGTCATCTCAAAAGTCACTGAGCAAACGGTCGTTAATAAATTGGATGAAATTTCCACGTGACGTGGCGAGACAACTCAATGAATTTAGTCACATTCTCAAAATTGCTACACACGTGGAAATTCCAGCTTGTCAAACACGTTTTTTTTTTAAAAAAAAAAAAAGTGGCAAAATCTAATAAACCCGTCTTCCTCTCCCAAATCTTTTTGTAAATAAATAAATTTTTAAATTTCAATTTCTATGCGAAACAATAAAATAGTATTCTTTAATAAAAATATAACATGAATTTTCATAAATTTAAACTAAACATGAAAACATAATCCTAAATTAAATAATTATTTTTGAACAAATAAAATCGAATAATAATTTAAAGAAAAAATAGATGATCGTAGCCTAAAATACCGAATCCAACGAAAAGTTTTTGATAATAAATTTTTTAAAGTGAACAAATCAGATTGGGGAGTGTCGGCCCCTTTATGTTTGGAATGAATTTGCTAACTTTCAAATGTCTTCTTACTTTTAATGGATGTAATAATTGATATGTTTATTAAAAATTTAATTTAGTTTTGAGTGTATTAATCTAATTCCTTCATTATTTAGAGTAGTGTGTCTAATTTCCACTTTAATAATTTGTTGTTAGGCTTATCATTACTCATCCAAGTTAGGCTGTTAACTTTAGGCCCATTAATTGTTTTCCCCTTCCCCTTTTCGATACCCAAGCCCAACAGACCAACTAGCCGACGCATAAGAGGGCCAATATTGCATTCTCTATTTTAAGTGATAATTATCAAATTCCCTACTTTTCATGATTCAAATTCAAAAAACAGATTTCAAGTTTTATTTTTCAAAAATCAAATATTTTATATATAGATACAGAATTTTTATATTTAATTAAATATTAATAATATTATTATAAAAATTAATTTATACACACTCTCTACCATATCTACCCAAAACCCTAAAATCAATTGACCCATTTCCTCTCTCTCTCTCTCTCTCTCTCTCTCTCTCTCTCTCTCTCTCTCTTCCCGTCACCTCTCTCTCTCTCTCGTCTCTCCCTCGCACGTGAAAATGGACCTCACCCGGGTGAGTCGTTTCCTTCGGCTGGCGAAGAAGCCACGGCTAGGCATGGCGGGAGGCACTCCTTCTTATTCACCGGAGAAATAGCGGTCGTAGGGGAAGCTTCGAGCAGAATAGCTGGACGGAGCTGTTTTCCCCAAATCAAGTTCCCTCCATCATTGAAGGTTCCGGTGGGCTTCAAGGCAGTGACACAGCAGTTTGCGGTGAACCTGGCCACCGACTTCCGAATAAGTGGTAAGCCGCGAATGGTGGTGGCGCTGGTTAGCACACGAGACTCCATTTGACTGTAGAGAGAGAGAGAGACTACAACGCGAGAGTGTCTAAACGAAAGGTAAGCTGAAAAACCCTAGCTGCGCAGACGGCCAGAAGGGGTTATTTTGTGATGGTGGTTTGAAGTGGTGTTGGATTTAGTGGTGGCGGCTTTTTGGTAGGATGGTGGTGTGGTATGGTGGTGGTGGATCTGATGGGGTATGTTGGATCTGGCGGTGGTGGATGTGGTTGGCTTGGTGAGTTGCCGGCTGTGGAGGTTTCTGTGGTGGTTTACGGCGATGTGCGACGGGTTTTGTGGTGATTGTTCAGCATGTTTCGTTGTAGCTTTTCATGTGGTGGCTGTCGTTGGGTTTTGTAGATTATTTCGTGGGGGTGGTGTAAACGGAGATGGAGATGGTGCGATATTGTTGGTGCTGGAGATTGTGACCTGGACTGTGACTTGTGACATGGGCTGTGAACTTGTCTGTGGCTGTGAACTTGTGACATGTGACTTTGGCGGTGGTGGGCCGATTTTGTAGTGGTACTGGTTGCCGGATGTAATCATCCATTGACTTCTAGTTGACCTAGAAAATGAAAATTTGACCAAATTAAAAAGGCTAAAACGTTAACTTGACATTTTTCCTCAAATTAAATAATTAAAAAAATAAGTAAAATAAAAATAAAATAATATTCACCATCCTCTTCGACTCCATCCCACCATTCCACCAATTCCATACAAATTGAAATTGGAAAGCCATTGGCCTTTGCGAGCCAGCAGCCACCGTCGATCATCGGCTAGTTCATATCTCATCAAAATTCATCATATGTTTTAGCTTTTGTATGCCAAAGTTCTTTAAACCCCATAAATCTCCATACTTTTTTCTACACAATCAATTAGATTTGCAATTCACAAGTGGAAGTTACTGAGTTCGGGGTGGAAGAAGAAGAAGAAGAATTTTCTTTTCTTTTATTTTGGTTTTTCTAATTTACTTATTTTAGTTGTTTAATGGGAGAAAAATATAAATTTACTATTTTACCATTTTAAATTTGGTCGAATTTTCATTTTTAGGTCAATTAACGGTCAAACTTCATCCATTCGTCCTTGTGGTGCAACAAAATGAAAGGTTTGAGATTGTGGATGACATAAAGTGAAGATTGAGATAAAAGTCTACAAAAAAATGAAAGGTTTGAAACCGCTACTGCTATTATCCCTTTAATTAATACATATTTATTATAACATAACCATCCATCCCACCCCCCAATTTCAATCCTACCCCAGCACCCCCACCTACCGACACACACAAATTCATCTCTCTCTCCTCTCGACCACGCACTACCATTGGAGGCACTGCGAGACAAGCATCGAAATCATGACTCCACTGCAGCGATGCTGCCTACCATGCACTGCTGCAAAGAACGGTGAGCGTTGTCAACTGATTTGCAACGTTGCCATGTGTTTGATGTGGTGTTCATTGATAAGCAATCTTCATATCGGTCGTAATAGTAGCTTGGCAAGTGGTAGTGGAAGTGTGGATAATGGTGTGAGTAACAAGGGAGCTGGTGTCAAATTTTTGGGTTGAGTGCACTGGCTGCAATGATGAAGGGTGGGTTGAGAAGATTGTTGTGTGTCTTGGGTTGAGTGCACAAGCAAATTTTTTTATCAAGCTGCAACGATGAATGGTGGGTAATTTTTTTTATCAGATTAGTTTTTCAACCAGAGTTATAGGATGGTTGTTGATGTTTCACAAATGGTGCTCGTGATTTTTTGATATGTAGAATAGTTCTATTGTTGGTATTGGTGTATGCGGCAATGATTTTGTTGCTGATGGTGCATGTTGTCATGGTGAGATGGTGCGCATTTGGTTTTTGACATTGTTGGGAGTGGGGGTGCCGAAGTGGTGGCGACGACGACCATCGGGTGTGATCAAGTCTATTTTCATTGTGACTGTGAGCACATATATGTTAAATGCGACTGTATGTGACTTAATTACATACATTCACAAATTAGATTAACCTGGTCATAGATAGTCACACTGAAAGCAAATTTAGTCACTGTTAGTCGCAAATAACACGGGTCAGTGAATGTTGTATTTATGGTCACGAGTTTTAGTTGAACATGGTAGTGGAGATGCATTGGAAGTGATGCGGTTGTGATTGGTGGATGATTTAGTGCAGGTCTGCGATGTATTTATTGTGACTGATTGTGACAAAATTTGTGTCAATTATGACTCATTGTGACTTGATCATATATCGTCACAATTAAAATTGACCCATCACAAATAGTGACTCTGAAAATAAATTTGGTCACAGTTAATAAAAGATAACACAAGTTAGTGACTCGATTACATACAGTCACAAATTAAATGATTTCATTGAAGACAAGTTTTGTCACGGTTAGTCATATGTAACATATGTATGGTCACAAAAAATAAATTTGGTCGCAAAAAACACAGTTTGTCCATGAGTGGGATGTAATCTCTAAAAAAATGTAATTTCTCGGAATTTCTACTAGGTGGGGTGTGTGTTGACATATGGTTAATTACAATCTTAGAGTTTTGATTATAACAAATAATTTAATCTTATTTACTAACAAGTTGAATTTATGTGATTATAATTTTTCAAAGCACGTGATAGAAAATTGATCGATAGTCGTCAAAAGATTAAACGTTATCGACACAAATCGGACTCATGAAGGAAGTTAAGATCGAAATCGCACATTCAAGAACTTAAGAGTCAAACTTCGGAGCAAAATCAAAGACTTGATTTCTTAGATAAAATGTAAATCAGACATGTCAAAACGGTTGGGCCGGGCCGGCTCGCGCACTAAAAAGCCCATGCACAGCCCGCTTATAAAAAAACCGCACGTGCGGGCTTCAGGGTCGAACCGGGAAAAAACGTGTAACATAGCCCGAACCGCAGAGCCCGCATGGACCGGGTCATTGGTTCAGGCCGCTCGACCTTTTTTTTGTCACTTATAAAATGAATGGTAAAAAATACATTTTATAATTAGAATAAAAATCGATAAACGTTACATAAAAATAAATTTTACATTGATTTATTTTTCAATAAATTTTACATCAATAAGATAAAAACTTACAATTTTTCGAACAATATTTCGCCTAACTTGACAAATTAAACAATTTTTAACTATTTATAAACTTATAGTTAAAGTACATCTTAACTAGGTTGGCACATACTTAACTATAATTTCGTCATTACAAATCAGATTCTATTCATCTATTGTAAGATTTCTAAAGTCTTGAACAATATCGTCAGCAACTTTATCTTGTATTCTTCTATCTGCAAATAACTATCTTTCACGCAGATGAGAGCTTCTAAAATATCTTCTTTAAGTCTTGATTTTCTTTCATCTAGCACTCTGTTACCTGCACTAAAAGCAAACTTTGATGCCATTGTTGAGACTGGAATTGTTAGTAGATCTCGAGTCATTTTTGATAATATTGGATATGACCGTTCATTTAACTTTCATCATTGTAAAATATCTAAGTTGTCAATTTCGTCTTGCGGAATTAAATTGTAGTAATCAAATTGATAATATCTTTCTAATTCAGCTGATGTAACATTTTCATTTGAAAATGAATAAGTAGATGAAGTAAAAGACACATTGCGTTTCCTGGTTATTAAAGAAAATAAAGAACTTTTACCTTTAGAAGTTGTAGCAGAACTCCAAAAAAATTAATACGAGGATCCATTACAGCTGCAATCGGAAAAATCATTGGCATAATTTCGTAATATTTTTGAAATTTGTCCTCCATTGTACAAACAATATCATAGAAAAATGGATCGTCCTTATGACTTGAAAATTGATTAGCAATTTCTACAAATTGTAAAAGAACGAGATTACTCGTTGGACAATAAACTCCGGAACTAGTTTTTGTTGCCTTATAGAATGGTTTCAAATAATTCATGACTTTAAATGCAATGTTCCAATCAAAATCATCTATATGTAATTGATGTTGCTTTGAATTAACGAAATCATTAATAGCATCTGTATAACCAATACACGATTTTAACTTAAGAAATGTTGAATTCCACCTATTTGGAATATCATCAATAAATTTTCTTCTCCTCAATTCAAGATTTTTACAAATTTTTCCAAATTTTGGTTGTCTAGAATCTGAACAAGAAATGTAGTTAATAGCTTCTCTAATTTTCTGTATTTGTGGTGTTATTAATTTTAAACCATCTTGTACTACTAAATTATATATATGACAAACACACCTCATATGAAATAATTTAGAGTCAAACGATGGATTAAGTGTCCTTTTTAAAAGTTCAATGCATGCAGTATTTGCACTAGCATTATCAAAACTAATGCTAAATAATTTGCTCAATACATTAAATTCATTAAAAACCTGTAATAAATTCTCATACAAATTTATTCCATTATGTGGATATTCAAGTAAGCGAAAAACAATAATTCTTTTGTGAAGTAACAAATTATTATCAATAAAATATGCAGTGACACATGCATAACCATTGTGATTGTGTCTAGACCAATAATCAGATGTAAAACAAATAACTCTATCAAAGTTGTTAAATTCAGTTTTTAATTTTTCAGCCATTGTATGAAATAATTTCAAGATATCTGAGCGAGCAGTATTTCTACTTATAGACCGATAAGCGGGTTGAACATACTTTTGCATAAACTCCTCAAAGTATCGATCTTCTACGAAAGTAAAAGGCATCTCGCTTGCTGCCAAAAGTTCAGACATTCCTACTCTCATTCGATCATGCGAATAACAAAAATTAGAAAAAGTAAATGTTCCACTAGTATTAGTAAAAGAAGTAGTTTGAGCTTGTTTAGTATCTAAATGCCCTATTTCATTCATGTATTTATATTTGTGTCTTCGCAATGTGCTCGTGCCTTGACGTATAACCCATGCATAACTCTTTCTGCAAAGAGTGCATATTGCTCTTTTGTTTGGTTCATCTACTGTAAAGATTTTCAAACATCAGATATGTGTTTTTTATTCCTTCGCTGTTGAGAAGATCCAATATTTGAATCATTATCACCTTCCAAATTTATTGGAGAACAACTATCGTGTAAATTGACATTTCTTGAAGAAAAATTGTGAGAATCCTTAACACTTTAACAAAAATATTTGAAATAATAAAATGAGAAGAAAGCACAAAATACTAAATATTAAAAATACTTGCTGAAAATATTAAGACAGAATGAGAAAATAGAGATTTCAAACTTATAGATTGTGAGAGTTTGCTATTTTTTCACTTCACAATACCACAATTTATAATAAAAAATTTTTTTTTACTGTTACTCTACATTGCAATTTTCCAAAAAAAAAAAAAATATATATATATATATATAACAGTCAAACGGCCACATGATTTGATTTGTAACCGTTGACTGCAGCCTGCAGTGCGCCTACTGCTGCAGGCGCTTTTTTTAATTTTTTTTTTTTAAAAACACTAATTTTTTTTTAAAACACAGTTTTCCTTAAATCGGCCAAGATCGGTTTCAGGTCCGGGCGGCCCGTGATTCGGCCCACTCGGTTCATGGGCCAAATTAAGGGTCGGTTCGCCTCCGTGCGGGCATGGGCGGGCCGTCCATCTTGACACCTCTAATGTAAATGTACTGACACTTTGATATTTGGTAATGAATGTATAAGTTCAAGATCTTTCTATGTATTAAAAATAATTTTGTGCATTAAAAATGATTTGATTAAATGTAAAAATGACTATTAAAAATGATATTTGGACTTATAAAACACTTTTTATCTTGAAAAGTTATTTAAAAATACTTTCCAAAAGTCCATGATTTTCAAAACCTTCATATCGGAACAAACGGGGGCAAAACATGAAAAATGTCAAACTTCCTGGCAATCGACTGGCCAAAATAGGTGGTAGACCGAAATTTTTCAACTGTCCAAAATTTGACCGTTCTAGCCTCTGATTTTTTCTGTACAAACGGCTATATTGATCATCTAGACAAGAGGCAGTCGACTGGACATGGTCATCTGAACTCTCAAGTTTTTTGACGTTTTGAACTCTATAAATACATCTACTTCTTGCATTCAACAAAACATTCTTCAAAAGTATCAAAGTGAGATATTTTTTGAGAAATTTTTTTTTAAGTTTACATTTGCATTCATTTCATTTATTTTTTCAAAACAAAGACTTTGATTATTGAATCAAACTTTTTGAATCATTTCTCTCGTCAAAGTTTTTAATTTCTCTTTGTACTTAACCTATTTATATCAATCTTAAAAGATATATATTTTTGAAGGAGATATTTGCACTTATATTGAATAAATTTTTCTACTTCTTCATATTAAAAACTTTGATTGATTGTATCAAACTTGTAAAATCATCATATTCATCAAAGTTTCTCATTTCTCTCTTAATAATTAATTTATTACAATTATTAATTAAAGAGTGATATATCTTGAAAATATTTTTTATTATACATTGCATTTATTTCTTCTTCATCTTCTCATTGGAACATTTTGATTGATTGAATCTAATTTTTTATTATCATATTCATCAAAGTTTTTCATCTAACACATGAGCCATCATTTGCTATTATTTATTGAAGTGTTAGCATCTCTTAGTACTTAACTTGTTTGTATTATTTATCAAGAGAAGTATTCGATTGTTCACTTTAATAAAGTGTGTTATGTTGAAGCTCCTTAAAGATCAACATTGTATAAGAATTGGTACTCTTTGTTGTAAGTCACAGTGTAGGTCATATTGAGGTCCGTAAAAGCTCAATAATGGGTCATGTTGAGATTCATAAAACTCAACATTGTAGAAGGATCTATATTCATTATTTGTAAGTCATCGAAAGCGTTGTAAATTTTTGGATTACACCATAATAGAGGACCTAAATTATTGTTTTGGATCCAACATCCATAATAATATTGTTTGCATCATCTCTCCTTTTTACTTATCGTTTTTATATTTGTACTCATTATTTGAATTAATCTATTTAACTTTTATTCGCTTGAATGTAAATTAATTTTTCGAAAAAGTTTTAAAAACCAATTCACCCCTCTTCAAGCCCCTATTTGAGCCATATTAATATTCTCATTCTCATTCTTCTACTCATTTTCAACTATACATTCTTTAATAAAATAATGTTCCATCACAACAATAACTTTTCCTTTTTTTTCAACCACACATTCTTCATCAATCTACTATTCCAAAATATATTTTTCTAAAATAATATGGCTCAAACGCACCCTTGATTAGTCATTCTTGGGCTATCCGTGGGGTCAGGTGTAATCTCCTAAAAATGTTTTCAATTTCTGAAATTTTCTAAGGGCAGGGACGAGGGTCGGGTGAGGTTTGGGTTTGTCGGGTGAAGTGTATACAATCTTTAGAGAAAAAAAAAATTTAACTTCAATTTCTGAAAAAAATTACAGGTAGGATGGGATTGATGGGATGGGGTGGGGGTTCGTGGGGTTTCATTGGAATATTATTAATTTGATGGGGTGAGTGCATTTAGGGTTGGGGTGGGAATACTATTAATTGGGTTGGGATAATTAATTTCAATTAATTATATATTATATTATTAATTAAAATTAATACATGAATTTTGAAATGATTCTACAAGTTTGTATTTTTGAAATGTGAATCTTATATGTAGGAGTTATATATTATTCCCTATTTGTATTGTTCTCCCATGATCCCATTTTTCGATTTAGGTTAATACCATTTTGCTCGATGCTATTATGAGAATGCTTTTGCTTCCTTTTTCTCTAACTATTAAAATGTTTCAGTTTGTCGGGTTGTCTCTCGCCTGGCCCATGAATTTAGTAGAAGTTCGACATCTATCCTATTCGAGAATCTTAAAAAATAAATAAAAATAAGCATTTGAAGTTATGAAAGATTAGAGTTCAATGGCTTAGCTCTAATGATAAGAACGAAATATTACCAGTTCAATAACATGATTTGAGTCTCATTCCAAGGAAGTGTGAAATGTTATGAAAGATTATCTAATCATCTTACTCTTTCTTTGATTTAAATTTTGACTCGAATTATTAATATCGCAACCAATGCCAAAATCTTAGATTATTCTAATTAATTATTACTTTCATAAGTAGAACTTTATTATAAGTTGCAAATAAAGTATTCCTTAAGAGGTCAAAATGCTCAAGCAATCCTACGCCTAATCCAAATTCATTCATTTAATCCACCTATATGATGTCTTTTTACCAACTGCAACCAATTTTTAATCATTGCCGCCCGACTGCTACTGCTTCAATATTTTGAGGTAATTTATTAAGGGTTTGTTTGATTGCGAAGGTGGAAAATGGGTGGAAAGGAAATAGTTTACTGGGAATTGAAATGCTTCGAATTTGTTTTACTGGGAATTGTAATTAAGTGTGTTTGATTGGTATAATTTTCCACCTAGAAAATGTTGAAAATTTGGTGTCCGTTTGACTTCATTTTTAATAGAAATTGTCCATTAAAATGATAATATTTTCTACCACTGAGTCTAGAATTTGTTCCAATTAACAAAAAGTAAAAAAAAAAATTTTAAACAATTAGAAAAAAAAATCATATTCGTTTGACTTTGTTTTGTATAGAAATTGTCAACAAAAGTGAAAATTCTTTTTGCAATAGTTAATAGAATTTGTTGCAATTGCTTAAAACCAAAAAAAAAAAAAAAAAGGTGGAAAATGTTTTCCCACCTAATAGATGGGAAAACATTTTCCAACTTTTGTGCATCAAATGATTGTACCTAGAAAATAGGTGGAAACGGATTCCCTGGAAAATAAAACGTATCAAACAGCCAAAAAGTAGCATTTTCCATGGAATTCATCACCTATCAAACACAACCTAAGAAAAATAATAATAAAAGAAAAACACTTTCGTACCTAACCGACATATAGACAAGTTTGCATTTGATCAATTAAAACAAAACGATATATTACTATGGGTGCTGATTATATCGAGCATTGGCCATTATAAGGTATTTATGTATCTTAATCAGGTATTTCATAAAATAATTATGAGTAGAACAAGAATAAGTACTTAAAACATTACAGAGAGCCTAGGCACCCAGTTGCTTTTACTGGTAAAAGACGGCAGACAGCATTGAAGAGGCTCAACAACTCCTCTGACTCCACTGGTAATTACATTTCTATACACTAATAGCATGGTATACCAAATGTTGCTATCCATAACATTAATTTAGTCGAAAATACGTCGTGGCCATGCACAGCGATTGGTCGTAAACTTGACAGGAATGAAGCTCGGGTGAGAAAAAAAAAAAGGTGAAAAAAAGTGGATGATTCGATCTAGAGTCCAGTTCCCTATTCCATGTCTTCGCCACCAAATTCTCCGCCACCAAATGCCGCCGTTGCTGCAGCAATGTCAAGGCCATTATTGATGGACGTCATTAAAGCCGATAGCCCACCAGATGGGCTGCCACTAGCAGCCATTCCTAATCCAAGGAGGTCAAGGGTGGCGTGTTTAGGGCAAAAAACAGATGGAGTCCCCAACATCAATTCCTTCAAACTAGAACCTCCATCACAGGTCAATCCTAATCCAAGACCAGCAGCCAATGGTGCACCATCTGGCTTAATTTGTTGTCCGCTCCATTCCTGCAGACCACTAGAAGGTGAGGAAGACACAATTCCGAGCCCCCTCAACAAAGATGCATTCGATGCAGCTGCACCAATCTGTGCAGCCTTTTGTAGCAATGCTGTTGCAGACATAGCAGCAGGTTGAAGTGCTGGAGCATATTGCCTGCGCTCTTGCCCTGCTGTTCCAAAAATTGACGACCCTTGATTCGTAGCAAGGCAGAGGGACACAGGTTCTGAAGATGAAGATGGTGCAACATCGGCTGTCTGCTCAGGGCGAGCCAGGGCTTGAAATAAGTTGGTGAATCCAGTTGTTTGAGACTGCAAACTTCCTGAGGCTGTCGATGAAGCAAATAAGCTTGCAAACGCATTACTACTTGTACTTCCACTACTGCTAGAACTGCTAACACTGCTAAAGCTTGTGGTTAGGCTGGTGACTGGTGGGGTCGGGGTTGAGGTCTCTAGAATCTGTGTGGTAGTGGGACTGGGATTGCTGCTTTCAACCAACTCTGTAGATATACCAACATCAAGAGGAAAAGAAACAGAAAAGAATTACTCATTGAAAGAACTACAATAGCAAGAAAAACTAAAGAAATTTATACGAAGGAAGCGAAAAGAGAATCAATATTAGTTTCCTTTCTAAAGTCCACTTTGCTCTATTTTGTTAGCTTTTGGATCTCATTGCTTCTTACTTTACAAAATGTTTGCTTAGATGAATCTTAGTTCATAATTCTCTCTCATGATTTCTTTTTCTCCATTGAACTTCTTTCTAGTTCTTTTACTTTCAAATCATTATTAGTTTTTAGTCTTAAAGTTTTTAGCAGATAACAACAACTACCAGTAACAGACAAAATACAGCTAAACTCCACGAACAAAGACAGATAAACAACAAAATCTTTTTGTAGGTTTCTCAAACTAATATATATAGACAACCTCCAAATCTAAAACTGCAAATATCCAATTTTCAATCAAATACCTGGATTTTGAACAGGCAAAACAGAGGACACTACACCAGTCGAAGAAGGAATAGTCGATGCTGGAGCCTGTGGTGGTGGTGCCACTGTGGGTGGTGGCAATGATGGTGATGATTCAACAGCTTGAATTTGCGGTTCCTCATCAGCACTAGGAGGTGCCATCGCTGTATGCGTTTTTGCACTCTCCTCTGCCAATGCATCACAAAAGGCCCTATGAGTTATGAAACTGTCCCTCCTGCATAACAGTCAAATAAAAATCAACAACAAACATCTAAAAGCTATTCACTAAAAGCCAAAAATAAAAAAAGGTACAAAACTGCTATAAAGATCGAATCTTGAACCTTGAAAACAAAGTCCCACAATCACATTTATACTCTTTAGTTCCACAAATCTTTGAATGAGCCTTCCAATCCGATTGAACCGCATATTTCTTCGAGCACTTGTCACATTTCCACTTCTTCTCTCCATGTTTTCGACAGAAATGCTTTTTGATCCCCGTCAAATCGCCCAATGCCCGCGAAGGGTCGTGGTGAACGCAACTCGGCTCAGGGCATACATAGACTCTTTTCCTTGGTTCTTTACCCAACCTCTGCTTCAGCTTCCAAGGCAAATTGTGACCCCTCCTGTGAAGCTGCAAATTCTGGTCTCTCTGAAACCCTTTATTGCAAATTTCACAAACAAATCGATTCGTTGCCAATAAAGCCTTCGGTGATAAAGCAATCACCTCGGCATCAGGATCTAACAACAAAATTATAAAAACAAAAAACCCACAATCAAGATTGCATCATTTTCTTGAAATACTACCAAAAAATTAGATAATAATTCGTATTTGTTCTACCTGGCATCCCGGGAAGATTACGCTTTTTCTTGACACTTGGTTTAGAAGGAGCTATTTGATTACCTGAAGAGGAATCTCCAGAAGCTGTGTAATCATTAACGGTAGAAGAATTATCTAAATCAGCTGGCATTTCTGAATCAGTCAAATTGACCAATATCTGGCGGGCATTTATACTTGAGAAAAAATTATGCAAAATCAGCTGATCCCAAACCAGTTGTCGAAGATAAAAAGTGCAAATTTCTAAATTAATGAAATGGGTTTTGGATTTAAAAAAATTGTAGACAAATATAAGTGATTTTCAGGACATAGCTCTGAATCTTATCAATAAATTGCATAGCTACTTCAATGTCCAAATGCTACATATGATGCAAAAATATGATACAAAAGCCTAAATTTGAGGAAGTGTTTCTGAAAATAATCAATTATAGGCAGCTAAAAACGCCGGAGTGTTGATGTTTCTTGAGTCGGCGGCTTCGAAAACTAGAGAGAGAGAGAGAGAGAAAATTTAGGGAAGAGAGACGAAAAAGTCTACTGTGAGTTTTGCTGTGTATGCAAAAGTATTCCGTCTTTTGATCGTCTTCACACTTCACTCGCAACTTTTGAGAATCAAAAGAAATTGGGGAAATTGCACTATTGGTCCTTAACTTGTTGTCCTAGTTGCTATGGCCGAATAACGAAACTGTCAAACCATCGAACCGAACCGAAACCACTCTTTGTAATCATTGATTTGAATCCACGTGGATCTTTCAATGTTTTGGTTTTGAACCGAACCAGATCGCTTCGAAATAGTTTAGTTTAAGTTTAAATCTTTGCAAACCGTTTTAAAAAATTGAAAATAAATAACTTAACTTTTATCCAACCCATTAAAGTTCCGCACATCTCACCTAAAAAGTTACATTCATATTAGGGTAACTCAATTAAACTCAATACCTAAATAGATAGTTGTACATCCCATTAATTTGTATCCAAATACATATTTGTCATTACAATTGTGAATGCAAAACTATCAAATTCAGCTAAGTGTTGAACAACTATTTCTGAACCATATTCATCAATCGTCCATTATAATTGAGTAAACAATTATATCTAAATTTTGGTTCAAACTCACACGTTTCTTTTTCTTTTACTAATAAATTTCTCGAATTTCGGCTAAATTTCCAAATCAGTCTGTCCAAATTTTCTTATATTTTGATAATTGTCTTGACGTTTTTTTATACTTGTGTCATGCTCCCTTAAATTTTTAGTGGACAACATTTTTTGTTTATTTGCAACTTAATTTTCTGGTAAGATTAAATATTTACGTTTTAACTTGATTTCTAGATTTTACTAATAATTGCTAGAATGATTTGATGGATTACTTAAATGGTCGTTTTGAAGATGACAAACGAACCTTTCGATAAATCACTTTGGTGAAAATTGAATACAAATAAATACCAAGATTATCTCCCAAATTGCTAAAAATGTGTTAGCTATTCAAATATTCACAATTGTTTCTGAGTTTGCATTTTCTAATGTAGTCGGATTCTCGATTCTTTTAGACATTTGTTGAATACAAATATGGCTGAGGCAATGATTTAATTCATCAATATTTAGATGAGGTAGAAGCATTAACTGATTCACGAAACTGTATAGAAGGTGTTATCATATTTGATATTTCTATCATTTTCTTTTCTTGGTTGTTTCGTATAATATAACTATAGTCATTGAATTCATGTAATATATTCTTATATTTTATAGAGAGAATGAATCATGTGTTGCAATTGCAAATGTTGTGTCATTAGCATTGACTAAGGAGTTAAAAAGTTTCTATAATATTGTTTTATTATAATGATTAGAATTATAGAACTTTGGTTTGTAATTTTTTTAATAAAACAAATTATGTTTTAATGTGAAATTTTAGACTAATATTTAAGATTTGACTTATTCGATATATGTTATTTTTTTATTTTTTTTTTGTTAAATCATGACTTTAAATCAAACCAAACAAAAAATGTGATGGATTGGTTTGGTTTGGAAAAATTACAAATTGCTTTAAATTGTTTGGCTCGAAGATTTGTTGCAAACCGTCCAAATTGAATCGTGTTCACTTCTAATTGCAATTGGACTCTAACGATTGATACTTTTAACAATTTATTCGAATAGCAAATACTTGGGGACAAGACCGCTAATCTTAGGGATTTTAGTCCAATAACAATATCATAACGATAAGCGAATTTAAAGTCTACAACTATTCTTTCTTAACTATCTTATGAAAGGTACGATAAAGGATTACAATTCTATATTTATCCACAGTGACTCTTGAATCTATCTTTTTAGTGCTTGTTTGATAGAAAGCTTTGCTGAAGTTTGATCAACTTTTCAATTGGTCCATTTCAACCATATATTTTATCGAGCTCACAATTTTTATCAACTTTTCAATTACACATTTTAATAAATTTTATCAAAATCTGTTAAATGTTTTTGTCAAAAGGTTTGCAAACAACCCCTTATTTGCAAGATGCAAAAAAGACAACTTAAAAAAAAAAATCGAAAAACTATTCTAAATTCAAGTAAGTAAATATTACATGCAAATATGAAAGAGTTAAGTAAAAGGGAGAAATGATGCAAACGATATAATTATGGAGGTTCAATCCAAAATAATGATCTACGTCATCTGTTATCAAGTTTTCTGGTACTAGCAAGACCTTTTCATCATGTTGATTGACTTATTGTGCAATCCAACTATTTACAACGTTTTTGATGATTTACGAACAAGGAGCACGATTCTTATACAATGTTAAGTTTACGGGATCTCAATACGACTCACTATTGAGCTTTAATGGAACCTGATTATGACCCACACAATTGAGCTTTACATGACCTCAATATGACTCACACGGTGACTTACAAAAAGAAGCACTGATCCTTATACAATGTCGATCTTTACAGAATTTCAACAAAACCCACAATTTATCAAAATGATTTTACAATAAAATTTCTCTCTTAATAAATAATACAAACAAAATAAGTACTAAAAGATGATAACATTTCAATAAATAGTAATAAATGAAAGCTCAAGTGTTAAACGAAAATCTTGATGTATATAATAATCAGAATTTTGATTCAATAAAAATATTCAATGAGAGGATGAAGAAGAAATAGATGCAATATAAATTTAAAAATCTTCTCAAAATATATATCTGTGTTAATGAATAATTGTAATAAATTAAGTATCAAGAAAGAGACGAGAAACTTTGATGAATATGTTGATTTTACAACTTTGATTCAATCAATCAAAGTTTTCAATATGAAGTTGTAGAAGAAATATATGTAATGTAAGTTCAAAGATCTTCTTTAAAATATGACTCTCTTTTATGAGTAATAGAAATAAGTTAAGTACAAGACGAGAGATGAAAACCTTGGATGAAGATGGTGATTGAAGAGTTTGAATCAATCAAAGTTTTTGAAATAAAAATGAAATGAATACAAGTGTAAGTGTAAGTGTAAAGAAATCTCTCAAAAGATCTCACTTTGATACTACTGAAGAATGTTATATTAAATGAAAGAAGTAGATGTATTTATAGAATTCAAAATGTTAAAAAAATCTGGGAGGTTGGATGACTCGTCTAGTCGTCTGCCACTTATCCAAATGACCAATACATCCATTTGTATAGTAAAAACCAGATATCAGAACGATCAAATTTTGGAACGTTGGAAACTTCCAATTGACTGCCTCTTCCGGCAGGTCGACCGCCCGACAGTTCGGTCTTTTTACGTTTTGGTCCCCATTTGTTCTGATTCGAAGGTTTTGAAAAGCATGGACTCTTGTATTTTTAACTAACTTTTCAAGGTAACAAAATTTTTCAAGTCCAAATATCATTTTTAAAAGTCATTTTTGTATTTGATCAAAGCATTGTATTAAAATGTCTTTTAATGCACAAAATTATTTTTAATGCATAGAATAATTTTGAGTTTAAGCATTCATTACTAAATATTGAAGTTTAATACCTTACACTTCATCTAAAAAATCAAGTTCATGATCTTACTCCGAATTTTGGCTCCTAAGTTCTTGAATGCGTGATTTCGATCTTGACTTCCTTCATGAGTTTGATTGTGATGATAGGTTTTGATCTTTTGACAACTATCGATCAATTTTTCATCTCATGCTTTGAAAAACTATAGTAACTTGAATTCAAGTTATTAGTAAATAAGATTAACTTGTTTATCATAATCAACCATAAGTCGACAAACTTCTTGTTGGCTATAGTTTTGACTTTTAATGTTAAGCAAATTGGTTTTCAACCATTGAAATAGTTGCACAAGATAGTTCATCACGTGGCCTTTTTGTTTTTTAAGAGATTGATGGTGTTACTACAACTAATGAATTAGGACTAACTTGCTCTTTTATAAAGATTGGAAATCAACTTAATAATTGGATAATAAATTAAGGGCTCACAAAAGAAATTAGAATATCTAACTCAAAATATAAGTAGATAAGTCTCAAGAATAATTGCTATTGTAAGATTTTTGTTCTTTTTTGTTTTTTGGTTGAATTTATGTATGTTAGGAAGTCATGAAAACGAAGCTTGAATAATGGAAGTAGTCTTCAATGAGATTCCTAACCATGGTTGGTTCTTAACCAATAGTTGGAGAATGGCAATTTGGTCTGTTTCACCTTCAACAATCCTATAAAAAGATGCTAATTATATTCGCACGTCTTTTTTTATGAATCACGCTACATTTTATTTATTGCTCATTTTTAATAGTTATGTTCCTAACCTTCTTATCACATTCTTTTCATCAACTTTATGTTAATTTACACATTACCTCTATGATTCCTTTTGTCCAAAAAAATTATTAGGAGCGAATAAAAGTTATCTATATATCGTTTTTTTAAATTATTAGGAGCAAATAAAGATATGCTAATTAATTAAAAGTTAATGATAAGAATGAGTCGAAATAAATTGGGAACACCGAACATAAGTGAAAAAAATAAGAAACAACAAGGCTATTCATTCCAATTAAAACGTAGCGTAGATAATAAAAACAGTACTGTGAATATAATTATCCGAAAAATGAAAATTAAGTGGCATGAAAGATTTAAGCCTAAAATCCATTGCAGATAATAAATTTATTTATATATTTAGATTTTTGTATCATCTCGATCATTAAAATAATGCTTAATTGCTTCGTTTAATATTTTATTAAAATATTATACGTGCTCAATTTTTATAAATGTGCAGTAATGATGACGATAAAATTCAAGAACGACTAAAAAAATATTTAAGCTATTATTTAATTTTTTATTATTATATGCTATTATTAACTTGTCAATTTTATTTATTTATTTTGTAAATAGGTGGTGAAACCTACACATAAAATTTTTATTTGCTATAATATTAAGTTGAATTAAATTATTTTAAAACTTAAATTGAATGGACAAACGTTGTTCATTGTCATCCCATACGTTGTATTGGACAAATAATAGAGTTAGAAACATTAATTAATTGTCAAGAATGTGTTTATTAGGGGGGCCTAAAAGTCAAACTAAATTATTAATTCGTTGAAACTTTTTGGCCACTTGGATTTTGACACGTTAAAATTTGGTGATTGTCTTTTTCTTTGTTAATTTTGGCCCAATCCTAATTTTTTTACCAGATTAATTCGGAATCAATCATAGAGCGAAATGGGCATGCCTCTTTTGTGTGGTCCATTGATTGGACATAGAGATTAAACTCTCTAATGAAGAATTGAAGAGTTGTCAATGGGAAATGAGAAATGTTTCACTTGTTATTTTTGACGCGTCGAAAAATTATTTAGTGTGAGATTTATGCAATTTTATAAGAATCGGATTGTACTAATCACTTTTATTAGAAAAACCGATAATCGGGGTTGAGTTAGGGTCCGACTAGATAGCAAAACTCGACATCTTAAAAAATTGATACGAAACAACTTGTCAATTTTCTCGAATTTCCAAGTTCTATTTTTGAAAAAATAAAAAAAAATAAAAAATATCCAATTTTTACCATGTCAACTATTTGGCCATTGACCTTTTACTTTTTAAGGTGAATGCATTTTTCAAGATATATATATATATATAGTGTTTAGCAAGATTAAGGGCTTTTTGACCTGACTTTTGAAAAATTAAAAAATGCTTCTAAAGTTAAGATGTTTTAAAACATATTCGAATATTTTCAAGAAGTACTTTATCTGGCTAAAAGATCTTCTACGAAAGACGGAGCAAAAATAGAAACATTGTTAGATGGACTCTAACTAGTATTAAATAAAAGAAGTTATGTTGTTTGATTTTATTTGTTGCATATTATGGTATAGCCAACATGAACTACAAAAGTATTTGATGTTGTTTTAAGGTACAAAATTGATATGTAGGAGGTATAACTGTTCTCTCCATCTTTTTTTTTTTTTCGTTCAACCTTTAATTTCGTGATGTGACTCAAGAAATGTACGATAAACAAGAAGTCAAAGTCGAGAGTGAAATACTAATTGATTTTTATACTTTAAAACTCTCTATATTCAATTTATGAGAGAGAAAACTCTCTATACTTTAAATACTAATTGATTTCTTACTTAATGCAATGCAATTTATTTATTTTTTATTGGCAAATCTCAATTGAAAATGCATTTAGCAATAGTCAAGACAAGTAGAAACTCATCAAGAGACAAGAATCCTCCTTTTCAATACAGCCCATGCCCCTACTAGATTTTGCCTTCGTTTTAATGTTTATTTGTAATGTCCTAATCCTAAAATTGACTTGTCGACCAAATTAAGTAGCTTTAGCCTTTGCAGATTCAACACCCAAAAGCTAGGCCATTCTCTATGGCTATGCTACCAAAATTTCTTTTCTTTTCCTTTCAATTTTTATTTTTATTTTTTATTTTTTTGGGTCTGTGTATATTTGTTTTGGCATTCCTTTTGGAAAAAATGAAAGGCGGTGAGAAAATCTCAAGCATGCCCTTTTCAATTGATTGAACTGAAATAATTCACGATCAATAATAACACAATAAAAAAAAGAGCAGACGAGACAAAATTATGTACCATGGTAGGCCAGCTATAGGTTTGAACCTATTATCTTTTGTAAATCATTATTTATTATCACATTTTAATGAATTTCGATGTAAGAAATTCATCTAAAACATCATTAGAGTATAAATATCCCTTGTAGCGTAGCACTTTGTTCTTGCTAGGATGCTCAACTTGTCAATAACTCCGTCAAATTTCGAATATGAATCTTATTCAAAAGAACAACTATAATACTATAACCCTCATTGACACGTTGCTTAGTTATAGTAGATGATGCTTACATGTAACTAACCATAAGACAATTTAAATCTCATACGTGAGTTTACTACGTGTGAAAAGTGATACTGCTTCTTAACCTAATTAATAATTAAGATTAGACCAATAATTAAGATTAAAGCGGTTCAATGAAAAAAATAGAACATAATCCCACAAGGCCGGCATGTAATTTTTCAACACTTGATCATTGTTTGCATTGACTTGGGATGTGTTTACTTTATATAGTTTCAAATTCATTATCATATGGTTATATCTTAAGATCCTTCTACTTTTTTGAGTATATTATGGGCCCACCTTTAAATTTCATTTTTGAGTCACTTCCCACCATGGGTGTCAACGAGGTGAGCCGAAACTCAGCTCGGCTCGATTCGAGTAAAAATGGTTCGACCTTTTTTTTGCCCTAGTTGAGCTTTTGATCGGCCAAAAAATTTAGGCTCGACTCGAGCTTTCGGCACAAGCCGATCCGACTTGGGGTTTTTTTTCTAATAAATATTAATTCCTGATTGCTGCAACAAGCAGTGGTCATAATTGTCTACTACGTTGCAGTTAGTTGTAATTATTTTTTTAACTTGACTCAGCGCGTTATGGGCAGGGCCACACGGGCTGGCTCGGGCTCGCCAACGTCCTAAAATGGGGTTCGGCCCGAGTCACGAGCCAACCCCGCTCGGACTTTTTCTGGGCTGAACCATGGGTCCCTCGAGCGACGAGCCACATTGACATTCCTACTCCCCACTCTTTGGGTCAATATTGAGTACACACTAAAACCCAACAAGGTTTTGGGCACCACCATTCCATTACCACACTATCACGTTTCTTGATATTGGGCAATATTGTGGCTTCTATTTATTGCGCCATTATAGCATCCTCTTCTATACCATCATGACTAATGTTATACTGAGTTTTACATGTTACGATATGAATGTATTAATTTTATGTGACATTATGACTAGTCAATAGCGTGTTGGAATTCAAGTAGATAACTTGAGTTCAATTAATATGCAAGTATCAAAAATACGTATTAAACTGAAGTATTGTATAGACATGTTATGAATTGAACACATAAAGTTATTCCTCTAAAATATTATGAAATGATAACTCTCTATGCTTCTTAAGTTATTTCTATATATATATATATATAAAGTATTATCATCTTTTGCTGTTTTTAACACGTCCCACAATCAAACTAGTTGCATTATTTTATACTGTGTGTTTTGAGCTGTAGCACGTATTTTGTTATGATATTGTTTCGAGTCTATGCGTTGTGAATACCATATTGTGTCTGTGCATTGTGTGACTGTGTCTTCTTTTTTATGACGGCATGTTGTGGGATTTGGTGCTGCAAACATGATGCCTGAAGTTGTCAATATCTTAAAGATAATTTTCTGGAGCAATACCATGTATTCTTTGAAAAGCATATTTGTTTTGTAGATTTTCCCACATCTGTTCTTTTCGTGCTATTCCTTCAAGAGTTTTTTCAGAATATTTGCAAGTAATCCCAAGGCTCTGTGTAGGTCTTCCAATATATCTCCAAGATTGTTGAAAATAATCATTTTACAATTTAGGAGAATGATTGAGTTGAAGTTTTGAATTTGATTAGGGTCCGTTTGATTGATTTAAATTTTATGAAAAATGTCACATATGAGGAATTCAATTTCTATTTTAACTGTTTGATACGAAAGTAAAAATTGAGTTCGAGTTTCAAAGTATAACCACTTTAAGTTTGTTTTTTTGCCAATTTTATGGAAAATGCATTTCTATGTGGTACTTGAATTTTTATTTTTCAACTTACATAGAATTGGAAAGCTTTCCATCTTTGCCAATCAAACAATCTCTTAATGTTTTCTATATAAGCATCAATGTCTTCTTGAATTCTCTTCGCATAACAAGGGAAGAAGATGGGTATATACTCTTCCAAAGTGGACAATACGTATGATATTATAAAAATTGTGGCGCAAGGTCGGGTCGTTACAATCGCCACACAACGATGTCGCTCTGAAGCAACCAGTGTCTTTGTGAAGCCGCTGCGTAGCACCGTGACTGAAGCGACGTCGCTGTGTAGCGGCGCCTCTATCTTTGTCTGTCTTCATCGTTGTGTAGCCTCCTCCAGTAGCAGCATAAGCGGCACTACATTGGTCTTCATTGCTGTGTAGAGACGTCTGTGTGGTGGTGTCTTTCGCCGCTGGTATGTGATCTCTGGCGGTTGTGTATATCTGCGCCACTATGTAGAGCGTCTTTGTTGTGGTGTCTTCGCCACTTGTATGTGATCTCTAGTGGTTATGTGAATATGAGCGATGGACTGTGGGTGGTGTGTAGATTTGTTGACCTACATGTGGTGGCAGTGGTGGTTGGGATTTATTGAAAGTGTTAGTGTTGTTGTGGCAATGGTTGTTGTCAAGGACGAAGCTAGGGAGGGGGGGGGGGTTCCTAGTTAATTTGTAATGTATTTTTCAGTTTCGCCCCCCAAGATTTTGACTCGCCCCAAAATTTTGAAATTTTTTTTTCCATTAATAACTTACACTTTAAAATTCAACCATACAAAAATCTTAGATCTAAACAAAAGATCCAATAGTTACTTAAATAAATAAATAGCCAAAATCCAATCCAAAACCTAAGTTCCCAATTCTCAAGCCCAACTAATTAAAACTCAATTCTCAAGCTGGTTTATGCATAATGCATGTTTACTTGTTTTGTCTAGTGTATAATTTTGATTTCTCATTGAAAGGAAAATGTTGGGATTGTGATTTGTGACTGGTGCACTATTAAAGTTGATTTCATCATTTTGTGTGTTCAATCCTAATAAGTCTTATTCATGAATATTTGAATTTAAGAATTAAGTAGAGTAGTTGCTGTTAGTTTGTGTAATTGTGTTAGTTATTGAATATTTGAATTTAAGAATTAAGTAGTAGAATAGTCAGCAGTGATTGAATTGAACATTGAATTTCAGCACTATTTTGGTACTCAAAATCGTCGTTTTCAATTCTCTTAGTTAAAAAAAAAAATTTCGGGGGCTCCGTCCCCTAACCCCCGAGAGGGGGGCCCGCCCCCCGTATTTTCGCCCCCCCAACTAAAAATCCTGGCTATGTCCCTGGTTGTTGTAGATTTGTGCTGACAGTGATGAAGAAGTAGTGTTAGGTGGGGGAGATAAAATGATAATTTGTAACCATTTAATTGGTTGACTGTGATTCGTTTGACAATTTGTGATCGAAACATAGATGGTGTTTGTTGTAGATTATAATCAGATTTTAAGTGAACTACAATAGGAGTTTTTGAAACGTGTGGTTAAAAAGTTGTGGGATCCATGAAAAATGTGATTATTTGACTTTGATTTAGATTAAAATTAGATTTTAATCCGGTCCAAACAGACCCTAAAAATTGTGATCTAGAAAATAGTTTTGACTAGTAAATTTGATAATTTGTGATAGAGAATCAAGTTGTGATTTAATAATTTATGATCGAGAAAATAATTGTGAGCAATTAATTTGATAATCGGTGACTAATCAATTCATTTGAGAATTTGTGACCGATGATAAATAAGTTGTGACTTATAAAATACGTGATTTGTGATCAAAAAGTCATGATCAATTAATTTAATAATTTTTAACTGATAAAAAAAGTTTCAACCTAAAAAATTTGTGATTTGTGAATGTGACGTCATATGATTGTGATTAGTATGATCATGACCAGGATAATCACGATCATAAATTGTATGTTATTGTAAATTTAACGTATTTAATTAATAAAAACTATTTAATTACCTATTTATCTAATACCAGCTGATTTTTGAGAGAAATTTACAAGTTTGTCAAGTTTGAAGATGTTTCTTTAAATGTCTGCAGTTATGTATTTTATCCTTTTTGAGTTTTATATAGAGCCCCGTTTGAGCCTCATATTTTTTGGTCCAAAATGCATTTTAAAATAGTATTTGATAGAGTATGCGTTGTTAAAAATAAGATTTTTTCAGTTTACGTGTAATATTATTTTATTGAAAAGTATGATTGAAAATAAGAGGGAAAAAAATTTATTTTGAATATAATGTGAACCAAATAAGGGCAATAAGTTTAACCTTGTTTTCGAAAATATTAGACCAAACAGTTTTTGAGTATTTTTGAAAATTGAAAATTGTAAACGGCTTGAAAAAAAAAAAAAAAATCAAATGCATCCATAGTTTGCATGGTCTCACATAGAAGGGGATATTCTTTTGAATAAGTGATGGGTTTTTATGAAATTCGTGAATTTATTGAAATCACATGTTAAGACATTGTCTCTAATGTTCAATATGATCAATCAGCATATTTAAAAATAACATATGTTCAATACGTTCAATCAGTATATTTAAAAATAACATATTAGTCTTTTTTATAATATCTTATAAAATGTAATTACAATTTGTTCCTTTCAGTTTGTCGACTCGTACTCATGTCCGAGCCGAGCCGACTCATTATAAGTGAGTTAAATAAAAATCTGCAAGACCTTATTTGATTGCAACGAATTTCATGGAAAATGTCACGTTCGAAGAAAATGAATTCTACTTTGACTGTTTGATTGCAACGTGAAAAATGAAAATCGAATTAAAAGGTACAACCACCTGTATTTTCTTTATTTTCATGGGTTTGGTGGGTTTTTATTGTCCAAGTAATATAGAATTGAATTTCCTTTCCACATTTACTTATCAAACGGACCCTAAGAAAATAAAATTTGTTAGCCAGATCGACTCGTCCTATCGATACGAGTTTTTGGTCGGATAAAACGAGTTGACTCGCATTCGACTCATTCCGTACCGCCTCATCCCGCCCCATCACACAGGCGTATGAGCCGATTCGGCTGGCTCCATTTAACGCTTCTGACCAGAGCTCAAACGAGCTTGGGCCCGTCTCGGTTCATTTCACGGGGCGGACACACCGGGAAAGTAACTGGACAAGCCAGGGTTAACTCAAAATCCCGCCATACCTCTGGAAGTAATTAAACCCTAAAAATCTAAATACTTTTCTCTCTCCATCGGCGACGACTGATACCACCGGTGGCGGTGGGGGCGAAACCACCGGAAAACACACAGATACTCGAGAACTCAGTAAACATATTAATAATCACAAAACTAAATAGTAAATTCTCTTCTCTCATCCTCTTAGTATTGAAATTAGAAGGAAAAAAATCAGAGCAACATTGATGGAGGACATGGACCTGGACGACCTGTTGGTTAGCCCGACGCAGGGCCCATCTCGACCCGCCCGGTTCGCGCCCAAGGGCTCCAAGTTCAAACCCAAACCCAAAAGCGAACCATCTCAATCTAATTTAGTTGAATTGTTGCAAAAGCTATCTGATTCTACTGTCACTACTAAAAAGGAAGAACTCGATGCCAAACCCGAATATGTGAAAAACGGGGTGGAAATGGATGTTGGAGTTGAGTTGAAGCCGGATGAAGAAAATGAAAAGGAAATTAAGGAAGAGACGAGAGATGATTTGATGGAAACAGAAGACGCGGGAGGTGAAGCTCCGGACGACGTTGTTCGAGAAACTGATGTCTATTTTGATTCTCCTATTGATCCCAATACTAGGGTAATCTAGCTTAGGTTTTTATTATTCTATTATTCGGTGAAGTGGCCATTTGCATTTTTATTTTAAATAAATTTGCATACTGTTGATTTTTATTTTTATTTTTATTTTTGTATTTGTAGTTGTATGTGTTGCAATATCCATTGAGGCCGGTGTGGCGGCCATATGAATTGGAGGACAGAATCTTAACGTTAACAGAAAGGTGCTTCTGATGGATTCATGGAAACAAATTTTTGACAATGCTTACCCTCCTAATGTTTTCTGTACTATTAACTTTCTAATTTTGCAAATTAGTTGAGTTACTCATTGCTTTATTACTGGTGGTAAAATATGCATCATCTTTTTGTTTGTGATCTCTTGGTAGACTCTCGCTTCATCATGGAAACCACCTTGCACAAGTGGGTATGCTGTTGGGGTTCTAAGAGGAAATAAGGCACGTTCTATGGTCTCTAAGTACTCACTTTATTTGCATCTAATTCTCTCTGTACAGCAATAATTTACTGTAAGGTTCTTTTCCGGGCCTCTTACCATTCTGTATAAATGGACTATTCTATTTGTACAAATATGGTAGAGGGGCACATTCTGACTTGAGTTCTTACAACTGCTCCCTTTCATTTTCATGCAGTTGCACCTCAATCCTATTCATTCGGTCGTGCAGCTCCGACCATCAATGCATCAACTCAAGCCCAGGGATTCTAAAAATAAGAAAATTGAAACTGGTAATGGCGAAGGTGCTATTAAGGTGGAAGAGCCCAATGAAGAAAAACCTTTCGAGGCATCAAAGAAGCAGGTTGCCTTTCCCTTTTGTTGACTTGCTTGTTGCTAAATTTATTTTTCGCCAGGTTGTATCCATTTCAGTCTCATTGATTCCTTCAATTCTATTTCTTTCTTGAATGAACGCATCACTTGTTCGGTTAAGGAAGCCCACTTCTTTTTATTTCTTTTTGGATATGTAGGAGATGACTGGAAAAGCTATCTAGGCCCTTGCAAGGCCATCCAATCCATATTTGCACTCCATTTCATTAAAATATGCCTAGATAATACCTTTATAAAATTCAAGATAGATCTGAAATGCACTTAATTGGAGTTATATAAATGTCCATAACATTTCGTGTCCTTGCGTCAAGTTTACTTTACATGCAGTAGTCTTTGGCACTTTTCTGCTTATTATCCTTTTTTGGTTTTAATTTATATCCTGATAAGCTTAGTACCTTTGCAGACCAAGCCATCAGGCCAGAACAAGGATTGTGGAGAGGTACGCACTTAGTTCATCTGTTTGCCCAATTTGTACTACAACAATCGATATCATGTTGTTGCTATTCCAATTTACTTGATTTATAGTGATGAGAACACAATTCTTGTATTTCTTTGGTTGTGTATACCATAGATAGATAGAGGATGAATAAATGATTTTACCGAGAGGATTCACGTCTCTGTGTGTAGTTAAGCTGCTGTTCAATATTTAATATTCATTCCTTTACGTGACTATATGAGTTAAGTCTAAAAAGTTTTGCTGTATAAGACTCTCAGATGACCTTTTGTTGTTTACATTATATGTTAATACATAACAGTGATGTTTGTTGTTACTTGGTTTGTTTGTTTCTTATTTATTTATTTATTTTTGGGCACTGTTATGTTATTTTGTTGCAGTACTGGCTGTATATTAGTTTGGTGAGAAGGGAGAAGAACCATCCATAGAATGTAAAATTAAACTAAGCTTTTTCTTTTTCCGAGGAGTTGTAAGCTAATTTTGCCAAAGGAAGAGTAAACTTTGGAATATGATAATGTGGTGGCATAACAACCTCTAAAGTCTAGGCACATATTCCAATGCTAGTGACAGTCTATTTATACCTACTAATCATACTATGCATTAATTTATGCTTGTATTTAATTCATATAATTACTCTTTAATATATTTGTTAATGACTTGTCATGTTTGACAAGTTATTTGGTTATGAAATCAAGTTCCTTTGCCGAAGAAGTGGAATTAGAGTCTGATGCATGTCTAAGGGGTTGTTTGATAAAGGTTTTGATATAAGTTTTTGGAGATTTGATAAAAGTTGATAAAATTTGATTAATTTGGGCTTGGCTAGAAATTAGAAATAGTAAAATCATATTTTAGATTTGTACTAAATTAATTAGTTAGCAAATTTATTTAGAAAAAATAAAATAATTTGACTTATTTAAGATAAAAAATTTAAAAAATTAGGGAGATTCGGTTCTTGGTCTAAAATTGAGAATCGAACCGAATCGAACCCGTTGGTTCTCGATTTAAATACCTGTTCGGATATTTAATTTTAGAAGAATCACTTGATTTGGTTCAGGTTTGGTTTAGGAGTTTTTTCAGTCCTAAAATGTGGTTAAAATTGAGGTTTGACTAGTTAAAAACTTCTAAAATTTTAGCAAATTTTTATCAACAAGCACTAATTTTCTTTTCTCAAGCTGAGGTATTAAATGAAATAGTGGATTTACAATACTCATTTTCTTTGTTATCGTATTGTTAGAATGTTGTGGCCATTTGTGTGTTTTAGGGGGATGTAAAAGAACTTTCAGTTGTTGTAAACTTTTCATCAATCTTCAAGGCTTGGGGCAAAGATCCATGAAATGGAGCACAATGCCTTTCATTCCTGCTAGTTTGACTTAACCATGGATTTTGTATTTTTATTTTCTTCCCACCGTTATCTCTTTCTTTATAGGATTGGGTTCCTCTCAAATACCATAATGCAAGTGTCATTGCGGATAGATATCTACAAAAGATGGCGGTACAAGAAAGCTCGCCTATTAATTTTTCTATGAGCTTGTATGCATTTTATAACGCCGATACCTGCTATTTTCATCAATTTTCCATAAAGATTATGGAAGCTCCTTTGGATTTGCTATATTGGAATCTATGTATGTGTTGGTAATTCATTTGTTTTCTGTTATTCCAATTTGAAGGTGTGATTATCTGAATAGATTGTGTCCTGGCGCCTCTAATGAGAGATCCAGATCTAAAGTTCCTACAAGAAGGTATCTCACTACCTGTTTGATAAATTTTCTCTGCTAGTGATGAATAATGTGTACAATACTGAGATCATTTTCAATCAAAAGATATCTTTTGAATAGTTTCAGATACATCAAAAACTTCCATTTGTTCTTCTTCATCTTGTTTCTAGTAATTTCTTTGCTATGATCTTAAATGTTTAAAGTTTTTTTTTTTTTTTTTTTCATTGATATGTTACTATGCACAATAATTCCGAAGTAAACCTATTGTGAATGTATGGATCAGAAATAAGTTGGAAAGTTCTCTGGGTACATGAGGTGACTTTATATTCAATTTCTCATGAATATTGTGTTTTCATAAATATTTCTTTTTGCTCTTAATAGATTACTGATACTCAAAATCGCAATGTAGCACTGATAATATCATTAGATGGTAGTTTTTTTGCTTGTATGGTAGTATTTCTCAGGGTCCATGGACATTTTCATTTTTTTGCTTCACCCCATTTTTGAATTACTTTTTTTAGTTGAACTTGTATCCTGTCCATGAACTCACTTCTCTTATTATCCATTTGCTACTGCCATAATATTAACTTCTATTGGATCGTTGTTAACATGCCTTTGCTTTCCCATAGGAAATATTTGTGTACTTTCCCTCTGCATGAAACTTACAATTGCCTTTACACCTGTATATGGGTTATAGATCTTCTGTTTGTAATGTGATGTTGTTTCAGGTTTTTGATGACTTTACCGCTAAAAGAACGGTGCAAAACTTGGCTTCTTGAGGTCTGTTGCTAGTTACTTTGATCTCAAAGATGCATTTTAAGGATTTCCTCTCTCATTCCTTACGTGTATAACATGAATTAATCAGAAATTTCAGATTTTTATTGCAATTGATATATGAAGTTGATGGAACAGGGTTTTCCAATTCATCGATTTGACGCTCTAAAGCACCTGGCTCCAGATGAGCCTGTTGAAGAAGTTTTGGAAGTCCTGCAGGAATATGCTCGATTAGTCCAAGGAATGTGGGTTCCAAAAAGTTCGCTGGTATATGGAACAGATTCAGGAATTGAAGTTTTAGCCAGGGACTACGTTCTTCTTTTGTTTAGCAAGAATCCACTAGTTAATGATTCACAAATACCTCAACGTCCTCAACTTGCTAAAGCAATGAAAGATGTCCTAAATGTATTGGCTGTTGCGAGACCCTCCTTTAGTGATTGGAAACTCAGAGAGCTTCCTGACTGCAGATTCATAAAACTCAATCCTACTGTTGCAAAGCAACAAGAAGAAGAATGGGAATCCTTGGAAAAGAAGATAAATGATCTTCTTTTTGGAGGAAGGAATGGAACTGGTATGAAAAATTCGTCGAAGTCTAATGTCATAAACAATCCGGCCATGTCAATGAGTTCCAGTAAAGTAACTCTGAAAACTCTGAATGGGGTGTCCTCAAGGATGCCAATGCCAGGAGAGACTCGAGAAGCTTTAATGAAGGCCCTTCAGAAACTTTTCAAAAGCATCAAGGTTTGCAGGTGAGATCATTTTATTACATAAAATCCTTATTTCCAAATAGTAGTTATATGTGGTCATATTTTTGATTGAAGATATTTATCATGTTTTGTATCCTAAAGTGCACAGAAGCTAATTATAGGTAAACAGTTATTTTGCATGTGATTTGATTAATGTTTGACGATTTTTTCACACGCAATAAGTGTTGCTGTGACTTTTCATCCATGGCCTTTTCTGGCCCTGGTTCGATAAATTGAGACATGATATAGTTAGTGGAAGACTTGGGGAGATGGGTGGTCACGTAAATTAGTTCTCTGCTTGCACTTAGCATGGGATACTAGTAGGGTTACATTTTTGCATTAGCTGGGCTGGTGCAATTGACATGGTTTAACAAAATTTCAATGGACCATTACCATATTTAAACTTTTTTATTGTTATTTTTATATTATTTAGATTCTCAACAGAAAGATAAAGGAACTAATTTAAATTTTCTTATTTAATCAAATTTATTCAAGCTAATATGCCCCTTAATCTAGCAAACCTAACTTCATCCTCATAGTGTTAGGGTTTTCATGTGGAAATTTAGTTTGATTGTCAACAGATAAAATTTAGTTTGATTGTCAACGGATGAAATTTTACTTTATGCTATGTATGCCAGTTTTCAACAAATTTGCCAGCGTTTGAGGGACTTGGCAGTTTCTGAGTCCGCCCGTTCGAGGGGATCTGCCAAAGAGGCAGTTGCTGCAGCAAACAGCATTGGTGTTTTTCCTGATGAGCTTCAGGCTATCATTAGTCAATTTGCGTTTAATATTCATGGCATTTATGTTCCAAAATCATCACCAGATCATCCACAATACGATCCATTCAGGTTAGACCTGCCTTCATTTATTTGGATCTAGAACATTGATATTTTTCTTTTACCGACTTATCTTTATAAGAAAGGATCATCTTTTTATATTTTAATCTAGCACTATGCTCACAGTAGAAAGCTATATAATGGAATTATGAAGCAGAGAAATATGTATAGTGAATATACTTCTGAGAGCTGGTGAGGTAATGTGAGGGAAGCTATATTATTCTCCTTAGAAATTTCCCCATGCATAAGCTCTTTGAATTCCCTCAATAATTAAGAGTACTCTTAGTAACCACCCATCAGATTTTCTGATTCTCACGTGAATGTCTCAAGTCAGACCTCCTTGTGGGAAATTATATACATATGGTTCCTAAGAATATTGTCCTACAGTTTCTTGTCAGTTTCCTGAGCAGAACATTTGTTATGAGAACGGAGATATTTAACTGGTCATGTTCCCTTCACTGTCCTTGGTATGTTCCAGCACTTAAGAAAAATATTTGATTAACCTGCTGAGCCTCTTGTCCTTTTCCTTGTTATCAATGGTGGAAGCTTCAATGACTTATTTGTGAATAAATTGCTTGCTAATTTAGGTTTATGTACTCCCTTGTGATCTGCAGGTTTTACAAGAACTATGTGTATCACAAGGTTCTGCATGGGTCGTTAAAAGTGGTGATGGAAATCCACGAAAGTAAAGTTCACGCAACCAAATCATATGTTAGTCTATGAGGTATGAATGAGCATAAACTATGAATTATGTAAATAGAAGAGTGAAAAATTAGACACCTCACCACAAGACTTGATGGAATTCGCTAAATTGCATGAAGTTCTCGAGCTTCTTGTGTTCAAGAAAGAAAATCTCTGCTTATTTTGTTTACATAAGAGCATTGTGATCTGTTGTGGTTTGTCCCAATTTCCCCTGAAGTGCCTTGGTGCTCGACTTATTCTGATGTCTGAGTTGTGCATTTTGAAAAAAAATTATTAACATCATTCGTTGAAGTTATAATTCAGTGCATGTCTTGTGCGAACATCAGTTTAAATCACCCTTGAATATTTGCCCAATCAATCATCTTCACATATTGGAATTTGAAAGTTAATAGGTCTATCTAATGTACATGCAGATGAACATAGACACAGACTAAGAAATGTGTGATTACATGTACATATTGTGTATAAATAACAATTAAGATGGCTCTGGTACAAAAGTCGTCTGTTGAAGAAGGCAGGCAACCTGTTTCTTTGGAAGCAGTAAGGGATGTGTTCTTGAGATCCCGTGTAGCTCTTTGAACATTCAACTGAGGTAGGATGATTTAAATATACAAAGGATACCAACTACATTGAGGATGAGTGTTCTGTAATAAGACACATTAAACCCTTGTTTGAGCCCCATTTTTCACATAAATGAATTTTGTAATATTGATTTTTTTGGAGAATGTTTGATTAAAGATAGGAGAAAATTTGAGTTTATGTGCAAATTATTGGGAGAACGTGTGATAAAAAATGAATTTTTGAATAATGGGGCTTGGGCTAATATATGTGATCAGTAAATTTTATTAAATATATATGATTTCATGCTGGTGCATTATATCCATGGTTTTTTTTTCTTTCTCGAGTGTGGGGACTGGTTGACGTTAGCATCAAGTCCACAAGATATGAGCAGTTTTACTTCTCAAATTGGCCGTATTATTTTGTGGATCAATTAAATACGAGTTTTTCATCCAAGGGGCTCTATACTGTGCATTTACCAAGTTGCATATTGGATTGGGGTTTACTACTACAGATAAATTCTTTTATTTGCTACAAAACTGAGGTGTCTGTTGCTGTTTGTTTGTGGAACAAGGTAATTGTTTGGCCTTATAGTCAGTACCCGTGGTTCATCCAAATAATTCTTATTTGATATTTGATGAAAATGGAAAAATTATAATGGCTTACGAGTGTATTGATTCTCTTAAATGAATTAAAGAACTCGAGTCTTACCGATTGTGGTATTCAATTTACATATGTGCACCTGACCCATGTACCCAACCCAAGTTGAAGTGATGTAGTAGACACCTTGTACTATCAAAACTTTCTTACAAGAAGTGCCTTTGCAAAATTAAACCTTGTATGTGGAATCTTTTTGCAGGAGCTAAACCATTATCATACTTCTCTACCAATTTATTTGTTCACTAACCGGAATGCTATTTGGCCGGATTCAGATCAGGTCACCGGAGAATGATTGGCTATGCAGCATGATTTTGTATGCAGTGATGAGCTCACACTGCAGAATAAAACGTAGAAAGGCAGACAAAGAGAAAGGCAATAGGTCTCGAAATAAAACTTCATTTACATACATGGTAATTCGTTGTGCAGGTAAATTAGTCTCTAAGCCGGTCGTTTTCTCCCTTTGGCTATTGGTAGGCTGTGCATTACAAGACTCTTGTTAGATCGTGATTGTACATGTTCATTGCTTCTAATTGCCTCTCAAAAATTAATATATAGGGTGTAACATTGAAATGTTAATTTTTGAAAGTATTTTGTCTGGTAGAAGAGTTTTTAGAAAAAAATAAATTCAAAATTGACTTATTCAAGAAGTTTTGTACAGCACTTCTTAAATATAAATTCAATCTTATCATTCCACCTAAATTAGTACATCGCCAATAACTACCATTATAATGATAGATAGCATTACTCATTCAGTTAATTGAGTTGAGCGAGTATTAATTTGTTTGAGTCAATGTGATTTTAAAAATTAGAAAGAACGGAGGCAGATTATTTTTATTTTAAGATAGATAAATTGATTTACTAGCTTACATATAGCTTCTCTAAACCTTAAAAAAAAAAAAAAAAAAACCCTAATGAGACATTTATAGTCTGAGAATGAGAGATTGTTTAAGAGAGCTAAAAGCTGATTTTGTGAAAAAGGAAGGGTGGATTTTACGAAGTGAGCAATTGGAAATTGTACAGTAATTATGATGAAATTAATTGTTAACTTTGATTTTAGATTTTTAGCGTTCTTCTAAATTTTTCCGAAGTAGTCGATGGTTTTGTTCGAACGACTCGACAAATACTCAAATTGAACGTGGTGAAAATCCATCAACTTATAAAGGATGGCAATATCTCCCGATTTCGTTGGGGATTTTCGGGTAGTGAGGTAAGAATGAAGATTAAAATACTATTTATTTCAATATTTCTTTATCTCATTATTTTTAAATATAAAAAAAATAAGAGTTCGAGTGAGTACGGGGTGGGCAACATGTTATCAATTCCAACCTCAATTTTATACGGGACGAGAAGGGATATGACATTTATTTATCTATCAAATAATGCAATCTAACATTAGTGTTGCTAGAGCACCAATTTAGATGGTTACATTTTATAGATTCAATTAAATAAGTTATGTGATTTTGCATTTAATTGAATTTACAATTTAATATCATAATTGCCATCTAAATTTGTATTTAACATAAGTGATGATGAATATTATTTTTTGGGCAGGTGCCCATAAAGAGCTTTAGATTTAAAGAGGGTCATTTTTCACAAACATTTAAAAGTTAGCATTTTCTAATAATCACTCGAAACTATGACGATATTCTCTTTGTATTTCAATTTTCAATTTTGAGTTTTGAATTCATTTTGAGTATCAATTTTGAGATTGCTGGAAATGCGTTTTTTCTGTCATTTTGAAAAACTATTTTCAAAAATAAAAAATGAAGTTTTGACTTGATTTTAACCGAAAACAGCCAAAAATACTTTTTTGGCGTTTCTTTGTAAATTTTAAACTTGTTTTTGGAAATTCGTTTCTAAAAATAGGTAAGTAAACGTGTTTTCAGTGGTTTTGAAAAATGAAAATGGTATGAAGACAGAAAAGGAACAACCTTGAGCTTAGTATTTTTTGCATTTTTTGTTTTCTTTGTAAATTTTAAACCCGTTTTTAAAAATAGGTATTGAAAAATGAAAATGGTACGAAAACAACCTTGAGCTTACCCCCTTTCGCTGCTACACTCGATTATGAACCCTAACGAATTTGCACTCTCTATTTGTTTCTAAAACCCGAGACGGTACAGGACCAAAATGTCGTCTTCCATCGCCCTCCGCCATGCCCGTCACCTCTGCACCACCACCGCAGCCGCTGCCACCGCAGCCAAACTGTCCGTGCCCTTGTCCATTTCCCAAACCAAAAGCAAACTAAGACGCGAATACGACCCGGACGTGGCCCTTCAAATCTACTCCTCCTTTACTTCCTCCAATAACCTTTCCTCCTCAACCTCCTCCGTTCGCTACGCTCAGGAGTTCACCGTCCGTCGTCTTGCCAAATCCCACCGCTTCTCCGACATTGAATCATTTCTTGAGTCTCACAAAACGCTTCCCCAAATTACTGAAGAAGCCTTCCTTGCCTCCCTCATTCGATCCTATGGTGTTGCGGGTATGTTCGAGAATGCCCTCAAAACGTTCGATGAAATGAATTCTTTGGGCACCGCTCGATCATCACTCTCCTTCAATGCTCTCCTTACTGCTTGTGTACACTCCAAACTGTTTGATCATGTGCCCACTTATTTTAGTGAGATTCCAGCAAAATATGGGGTTTCCCCTGATAAATTCTCGTTCGGTATATTGATTAAAGCATATTGCGAGATGGGGTCGCCTGAAATTGCAATAGAGAAGTTGAGTGAGATGGAGGAGAAGGGGATTGAGGTTACTCCAGTTACTTTTACCACAATTTTACACGGATTGTACAAGAAGGGAAGGAGTGAGGAGGCCGAGAGGTTTTGGGATGAGAGAGTAACGAAAAAGGGCTGTGTTCCTGACGTTGGGGCATATAATGTGAGGCTTATGCATATTCATGACGGTGAGGTAGAGGGGGTTTCGAGGTTAATTGACGAAATGAGTAATGCTGGGATAAAACCCGATGCTATTAGTTATAACTACTTGATGACGTGCTATTGTAAAAATGGTATGATGGATGAAGCAAAGAAGGTATATGATGAGTTGGGGTCTAAAGGCTGTAATCCAAATACGACTACTTTCAGGACGTTGGTGTTTCATTTGTGCGAGCAAGGGCGATATGTGACAGGGTATAAGGTGTTTAAAGAGAGTGTGAAGTTGCACAAGATTCCGGATTTTAATACTTTGAAGTATTTAGCAGAAGGGCTGGCCAAGAATGGACATACAGACGAGGTGAAAGCAATGATTCGAACTATGAATAAGAAGTTTCCTCCTAATTTGCTGAAGGCTTGGGGAAAGCTTGTGGAGGATCTGGGCTTGGCTCCTATTGACACTAACAAGGTCGATTCTGGTGAGTCAGAAATGGCCAGTACCTGAGTTTTTGTGTCTTGATTGGTGGACTATTGTACACTTTTGAGCAAGTTAGATTGGATTTTTGGGTAGTCATAAAACTTCAAGATAATGTTTTCTAAGTGCTGTTGCTTACCGCTCAACGCCAAGGGCTATATGCGGAGCTCATCAAGATTTATAATGCATCTCGTGATATTTAGAACATCAAAAGCATATGTACTTTCATTTTTATGTTAATGTTGATCTCATCTTTCGTTTTAAGCATATCTACTTTCATCTTTTTCTTTTTCTTTTACTCTTGATTCTTCTTATTTTCTGAATTGTTTAGATACCATTCAAGGATAAACACAAGTGTGCAGAAGTTCTATTTTCCCATATAGTTGTACTAAGTGAAAGCCATATTTCGACCCCAATCCATAAATAGTGCTTTGGTTTGCTGTTGTTTGTCTGTCTCCATACCTAGTTAGTGCCTACCTGGCCTTATGGACATAAATTTATGCCAACAATCTTGAACAATGATTCTAGGAAAGCTACAAACCGCTTGCCGAAGCGGATTTCAGAATTTTTTAATTTCATACCGATATGAATTGTTTACACTGATATTTGGAAGTGTTTTGATTGAGCGATTTTTAGACACATTTCTTTCGCATAAATGGCATAGTCAGAGCATTCCAAGATACAAGCAATCAATTTAACAAATTAAGGATGACATTTTTTTTCTGGGAGGTTTAAATGCATTCAACTACTTAGGGCATTTTAGTTACTATTAGTCGGTTACTATTATTTTTATAACAGATTCATGCTTGAATGACTTGAACTAGGGTCTGTATATAGAATAGATATTTCAGCCTCCTCTCTACTATCTAAATATGTTCTTGTAAGGTTTAAATGATACATCAAATATAAATTTGAAGGACCTCGGATCCCCAACCTTTGAGCAATAGTACAAGAAAGCCTCTAGCTTTTCGTATCTCAACCTCTCATATTTTGTTCTTTAAACTTGAATTTCGTCTTTATTTTGTTCATTATTTGGCCGTTGCTTCCATTTATATTCAAAATTTTCTGTCTAAATAAAATTGTCACGAGTTGTAATATCTAATCATACCCTCTTGTATATTTCCAAAATATATGCATTATTATAAAAAAAAATATTATCATAAACCATTGTTATAGACGACAACACTTCCATAATGGAAAACATCAGCAAACAAAATCATAAGTTTCATGAAGTGCTTTACCCAACAAAATAACAACTTAACACACAATCTAGAAAGTGTTTTACCCAACAACATAACATCTTTGACGATGTGGCTTATCTGCTAGCTGCTCCTTTGAGTGGGCTAAATTGGATGAATAGACCTCTGAATCCTTACCAGTTCTTTTGCCACATCGATTATGTATGGTCTATCTGCTGCTCTGTCAACAGTACATCTCAAAGCAAGTCTCGAGAAAGCCTGCAATTGATGCTCTATTTCACCTCTCTCCTCTAAAATCATTGGGTCCAAAATTTTACTCAACTCATTCTTGTCAACGTGGTTACTTACAGACGCCACTAAAGCATTAAGTTTAGTCCTTCAGGAGAATAATCCCAAGCTTTAAGTGCAGTTAAGAGTTGAAGGAGAATAATTCCAAACATGTAGACGTCAGTCTTTTCTGTGATAATGCCTGTTTTCATGTATTCAGGTTCAATAGGTCCCGTCGTCCCTACAAGATCATCTACTTCCACCTGTGATTCTCCTGGAGGCAATGCTACGCAGAATGAGAAATCGACAAGCTTAGCAACATCATTACTGTCTATGACAATGTTTTTGGTGCTTAGATCTCTATGGATGATAGGTGTGGGGAATGCAGTATGAAGATAAACAAGAGCATTTGCAACGTCTCTTGCAATTTTTAGCCGATTACTCCAAGAGAGTGATCTACCAATATTATCCCTTGCTTTATCAATATAAAGAAGGTCATACAGAAGTCCATAATTGATCCCGATTTCATAGATAATAGTAGGAATTTCCAAATCTAAGCAGCAACCCAAGACCTTCAAAACATTTTTGTGGTGATTCATCAGCACTGTGAATACCATGTCGTTGATAGCTAAGGACGAATCACATTTCAAACCAAAAGTGGTCTTCACCAGAATAGACCGTTGCTGAAAAACGCCGCTGAAGTAATAGCCCATTGAATCACGCATAACACATCGGGAATCAAAATAACTTAGACGAGGGAAATTGGTGTTTGTTGCTTTATTAAGTTCTTCAACGGTAAAGACGCGATAAGGAATGTTATACTTACCATTAGAGAAAGCAACAAGCCCTTCCAACAGCTTGCCTCCATTTTCAATATACCAAGGCGATAATTTCAATTTCTCATTCCTCCTTTTCAAGAACCTTATCTTTCTTTTCACCCACTCCATGAATAATTGCAAATGAGGAAACCACCCGAGTCTTCAGAAAGTAAAAATAATAATTAGATGCTGCTGGAAAGTGGAGAGAGGGTCTAATAAAGACTTTATTCCAAGCATACAGACAAAATGGCAATAATTCGGTCTTTGGTTTCAGACTTCCCTTTCCTGGATCTTGCACGCAGACTAAAGCAAACTATCAATTCACAAATTGAGGTAGAAAGCAATGAATATTGCCTTGGCTGCTATAAATTAAGTTCAAGCTCTCCCTAATGGCACCTTCATGATTCAACCCTCAATTCCTTCTATTCCTAGAAGAGGTTCCCTAATTACTTATATTTGCTACCCTGAAAACCTCTAAAGGCGTCTCCAAGAAAATGAATACGAAGACTACTCAAGACAACAAACAACAAATTGATGCACAGAAAAAAAAAGGAATTGTGAATTGAGAGACAGAAAAAAAAAAACGAGAGAAGAAAATGAGTTTAAATTTTAATATAATGATATATCGTGTAAAAGAAGTAGGTGGGTGGAAAACTTTAGGTGTGAAGTCGAAGACTATGCTGAAAAATGTTAGTGGCAGCCAGCCTAGTTTTTGAGGTAAATGATAAGGTGGGTGCACTGACAACTATACTTTTTATAGTGTGTGAAATTAGCTCGATTTGATCCCATTAAATCATAATATATTTTTCTCTCTTTAATAAAATAATATTATATATAATAAAAAAAAACTTTATTTTTAGTAATCTATTCTTCAAAAAAAAAAAAAAAATATTATATAAAAAATTTACTTACAAGTAAATAACTAAGTTTAAAAATATAAATTATTTTAATGGTAGAAGATGAAAATAAGTAATTTTTATTTATTTATAAAGTAAAAGGAAATAACGTATAGACCTTAAATGGATAGACAAGTGAAAATAATGATCCAATACTGAGAGTAGCTCTCTCTCCATCCTTAAATTCCTATTTAATGACTTGAAAATAATCTTAAATATGGAGAAAATATAAAGATTTATTAGTTAAAGAAATTAAGACATTGTACCAATAAATTAAACTTAAATTAAATAAAACATTTCTAAAATTCAACTGTAGTAATATGTGGTCCTACTGACTCCTAGATAAATAATGGAAGAAAAAAAAAGGTCACATAGAATTTGTTATTACTCATTACAAGTTTTTTGAAATGTGAATATGTTATTTTTATATCGTCATTAACTTTTATTACATTCAATTGTCTGTAGACGCTTGTCACTTTAAGGATATTCAATATGAAACCGATACATAGAAAGTGTTATTAGGGAATGTACTATTAATGAGCGTCGTTAGCAAACAAAAACTGTAACCTAGGAAGTGTTTTCTTGATATGGTTTGAAATCTCAGATTTAGCCTACACTGCCTTTCATAATCCAGTAAAACATCTCTAATTTCAGAAAGCCACATTGCAAAACTGAAAGTACTCATGATCTCTTTGAGCTAGATTCATCCAACTATAAAAGTTTATTTTCATCTTAATTTTCATAAATGACAATTGCATTTAGTTATGCACGCTCAAATTTGTTCACCTCTTTCAAAATCATAATAACTTTCTCGGTACTAGGCTGGAAAAAATCGCTCTTGTGCCGGATCACCATTCTCTTTAGCTTCGTCGATTTCTCCAATAAAAGCTTAACGAGTGTCATCTCAGAAAACTGCAGTAATAGATAGTGATACGGGAAAATATCGATAGACCCGAGCTCGACCTACCTGACCCGAACTCTAGGCCTGATCTTGGCCCACTCCAACTGGGCTGATTCTGAGGTCGGGTACATTATGAGATCGGACCTAGGAATCCTAGTCCTACTTAAGTATCAACTCCTAGTTCATTACAAATTTTACTCTAGCACAAATTGTACACTTCTAAAATAACTATAATTATAAGAAGTTCAGTCATTCCAGGACTTCCCCTCCAACATCTATAAATATATAATCTAATCTCATTATTAAGATATGTTTTTACATAATATTCCAATATACAGTTTTTCACATAATTCCTCTATCTGACTTAAGAATCGGAGGGGCGACGAGAACACACCTCGATGCCTTTGTTTCAGATATTGGAGATCGGATCTGGCGGAGCTTTTCCATCTAGCTCGGGTTGGCCCAAGTACGAATTTTGGCATCATCATTAACGCCGTCTGTGGAAAACGCTACAAAAAGCCTCGGTTAACACACGGCCATCACACCTTCCTCAAAACCATAAACCCCGATTAGGGTTAGGATCACAAGGAGAAGAAAATTTACCTGGTAATATTCATACATAACAATGTATTTCACATGTATGATTTTCAGACTATCAAATAATTATGTGATTCTTGTTCTTAGCATGATTACTACGAAATTTATCAACAATTGGTATCAGAGCGACAAGCTAAGTTTAGAATCCTTTAAACAAAATATTAATTTCTCATGAAGAAATCTACCCACGCACACGTCTGTACACCCCTAAATAATGTAAACTGCCGATTGTGTGTATAAAAATTTGTGTGCCTATATATGTTCTTTAATTACTACTAAAATAATTAAATCTGCCACCATGTAATCTCTTCTCTGTCTGTGTGCTTATATGTTAATATTACCACCAAAAATTATATTGTGAATAATTATTATGGAACAAAGCAATTGATGCTATCCTCCATCCTGTCTGTGTGCATATATTTTTCTGTCTCCACCATTTTCGGCCTCCCTGTTAAACATTCATAGATGGACTAATTTTCCCTGAGTATATACAGACAACATGGAAAACTGAGTATTGGAGCATAACAATGGCAAAATTGGATTAGCATACTTAATTATTAATCACTAAAAGTCCAAATTTCTCTGTCTCTTCTCTCTCGCGAATGTCTGCATATATATGTTGAAACCCGCGAACGTCACTGCCGCCATTTCTTCGCCCCTACTCTCGTTCATCCTCTTCTTCTTGTCTCTATATTGTTATTATTACTATTGTCGGCAGCCCACCGTATGTATGTTTAAATAAATTAAATTGTTGAGTTAGGTGTGAATTTGGTATAAATTGCAATATGGTTGTGATTTTGATTTGGTTTATAGATAGTTGTATGTATGATTGCTGTGTGATGAAACGAGCATTTGGGTCCCCTCCGTTGGTGTTTTTAGGCTGTTATTTACAACCCATGTTTGGCGATGTTTCGGCCACCTCGTCCGTTTGGGACTGCGCAGCTAACGACTGTAATTCTGCGCAGTCGTGGACAGCCGGTCGCTGTCTCCGTTGCGGAGATGGCGTTTTGGACGGGCGGCGGCGCCACTGAATTTTTGACTCATAGGGTTTGATTTTGAGAATGAGGTTTTGAGTTGTTTTGGGGATGAGGGGTTTCACATGCAATTAAAGCACTACAAGCCATTTTGAAATTTTAAAGAATAGGGATCTGTTCTTTAATTTCTATATTTCGAGGCTCTCCATTCATAATTTTAATTCGACAATTTTACAATTTTGAAATATTAAATTTTGAGTTTTTAAATTTGATCCACTAATGTTTTAATTATGACCTAAAATTAAAATCATATTTAAAATTTACGACTTTATATTTTCGTTGATATAATTAAATGTCATCATTGGTCGTCCATTTAAATTTCATTTTCATGTGTTAAAATTTAAGTTGCCAATTTCGTCCTATAATCGCGCATGAATTTTACTTTTCGTTAGTTAATGATTGTGATTATGTTGTGTGATTATTATTATTATTATTGAATTTTTCATGGACTTCAAGTCCGTCTTAGTGCTCCCATTAAAAGAAATATTTTAAATTAAAAGTGGCACACTCATTTTTATTTATTTGATTTTCTTCCAAAAAAAAAAGGACGTTAACATTGTGATTTTGAATTATTACATATAATAGCTTGTCCAAATGTGTTATTATATGTGATATTTTTGGAAATTGACATAAAACAGTTAATGAGTTTATTTGGTCTAGAAATCTCCTTCTATCCAAATGTGTTGGTGTTTTCGAAACCAATATATTTTGTTAACTAACTCGATTATTTGATTTAATAGTACCTTATAGCGTATTATATTGTGAGCCCAAATGTGACTTTATAATGATGCATCTAGGCTCTTACCGTCATAATGTTCTTTTATACATGTAAATTTTATTACATTAACTTGATCAAGTACTAACAGCCCTCTACAAAGAATCATGGATCCGTCCCTACTATGCTTGGGGAACGACATGGTTAAATAAAAAAGGCCATGTTGGGTCACAAGCCCTGTCAGGCCACAACAAGCCCCGTTGGGCTACAAGCCTTATCGGGCCACAAACAAGCCATGTCGGGCCACAAACAAGTCCTGTCAGGCCACAAACAAGCCATGTTGGGGCACAAGCCCTGTCGGGCCAAAAAGCTATGTCCGGCCACCAGAAGCCTTGTCGGGCCAAAAAGCCCTGTTGGGCCACAACCCCCGTTAGGCCCTTATGGCATGATGCAAGCGATCACCTCAAAACATGCTATGAGCACTTTCTGAGACACGCTACGAGCATGACCTCACCAAAGCCTCGCCACACGCAGGCAACTTCGAGACATGCTACGGGCATGATCTCACCAAAGCCCTGTCACGTGCAGGCAACTTCGAGACATGCTATGGACATTATCTCACCAAAGCCTTGCTACGCGCAAGAACACAAAACCTTGCCCCGTGCAAGCATCATCACGAGCACTTCGTAGGAAAAATTGTTCTAAAAATCGTCGAGCAAAATGATCGATCTTAAAAGCCCCAAACTTTCTTTCCTAGATCTATGTACTCGGGGGCCTATCAACACATCAACTTAGCAACTCTAGCTACTTGGTCAAAACATGGCCTTGTAACACGTCTCGAGCTCATAAATAAATAGGACTCGAGCTACTTCGCCAAAACATGGCCTTGTAACACGTCTCGAGTTCCATCAACATCACTCGAGCTACTTCGCCAAAACATGGCCTTGTAACACATCTCGAGTTTCTTCAACATCACTCGAGCTACCTGGCCAAAGAATAGCCTTGTAACACGTCTTGAGCTCCTTCAACATGACTCGAGCTACTTCGCCAAAATATGGCCTTGTAACACGTCTCGAGCTCATAAACAAATAGGACTCGAGCTACCTGGCTAAAACATGGCCTTGTAACACGTCTCGAGCTCATAAACAAACAAGACTCGAGCTACTTGGCCAAAGTATAGCCTTGTAACACGTCTCGAACTCCTTCAACATCACTCGAGCTACATGGTCAAAACTGGCCTAGTAACACGTCTCATAGTATTTGAACAAACAACACTCGAGCTACTTGGCCTAAAAATGGCAAAATAAAACGCTTGAGTTATCTCTTACAAGTACTCGAGCTACTATGCTAAAAATTGGCCAAGTAAAACTCTTGAATTGATTTCAAAGCAGAACTCAAACTACTTGGTCAAAAAGGGCTAAGTAACATACTCTGACTTATTATCAAGCTTATTTGCCAAATATTGGCCAAGTAACAGGCTTGAGTTACTTATTTAATACAAAACTCGAGCTTATTAGCCAAAATTGGCTAAGTAACGAGCTCGAAATACTTATTTAATACAAAACCCAAGCTTATTGGCCACAGATTGGCCAAGTAACAAGCTCGAGTTACTTATTTAATATAGAACTCGAGCTTATTAGCCAAAAACTGGCTAAGTAACGAGCTCGAGCTACATACAAATTACAAATCGCACAAAGACTTAAGCTTGTTGCACCTCTTTGCATCTCACCTCGCAGTTTAAGCATGTAGCTTTTAGCTCCGATTTGGATGCACGGGGGCCTGTGATACGGGAAAATATCGATAGACCCGAGCTCGACCTATTTGACCCGAACTCTAGGCCCGATCTTGGCTCACTCCAATTGGGATGATTCTAAGGTCGGGTACATTATGAGGTCGGGCCTAGGAATACTAGTCCTACTTAAGTACCAACTCCTAGTTCATTACAAATTTTACTCTAACACAAATTGTACACTTCTAAAATAATTATAATTACAAGAAATTCAATCCTTCCAGGACTTCCCCTCCAACATCTATAAATATATAACCTAACCTCATTATTAAGGTATGTTTTTACATAATATTCCAATATACAATTTTTCACATAATTCCTCTATCTGACTTAAGCATAGGAGGGGCGACGAGGACACAGCTGACGCCTTTATTTCATGTATTGGAGATCGGATTTGGCGGAGTTTTTCCATCTGGCTCGGGTTGGCCCATGTACGAATTTTGGCATCATCAGATAGTATCTCCACTTCATCAAAGTTGATTTAAAAGTACATTTGAGTAGTCTTGCACTTTTAGAAAGTCTAGAACAAGGCTTGCATCAGTATTTCCCCAACTCATAATCTATGAAATATGACAAAAATCCAGTTAGCTTAAATTTTTAGTTTAAATCAGGAAATAGAAGAATATAGATTAAAATAACTATGTCCATTACTTATCGTGATTTTCATCAGTATTTTCCCAACTCATAATCTTTGTCTTAGTGCCTATAGTGATGCAAATTGGGCTGGTTGTCCTGACACTCGATGATCCGTCGCAGGGTGGTGCATGTTTCTTGATCCTTCTCTGATCTCTTGGAAAAGTAAGAAGCAATTTCGTGTCAATAAGTCTTCTACTGAATATGAATATCGGGCGATGTTTACTGCTTGTTTTGAGATTATATGGCTTCATGTTCTTATGGCGGAACTTGGTTTTCCTCAATCTGCTCCTACTCCACTCCATGTTGACAACACGAGTGTCATTTAGATTGCTGCTAATCCTGTTTACCATGAGCGTACTAATCATATTAAAGTGGACTATCTTCTATTCAGGAAGCCTTGAATAATCGTGTCATTACACTTCCACATATTTCCACTGCTCTTCAGGTGGCTGACATCTTTACAAAAGCAATGACTCGACATTGTCATCAATTTCTTGTGGGCAAATTGATGCTTGTTGTTCGACCAACATCAATTTGAGGGGATGTTAATATCGTCCAATTATGGGAGGATATATGTGATTATTTTGTAATTATTTTTTTGTTGTAATTGTGTGATTAGTGTAATAGTAGACATGATTATTGTAATGACTGATTTTCAGCTTTATAATAAGAAACATTCACACTATTTATTGGAAGAAACTCTCACTGGGAGAGTCATTCAAAACCAAAATCAATTGTGTTGACAATCACAAGTGTGTTAGTTATTAGAAAGTACAAGAGTATTGACAACACCGGTGGCATGTGTAACACGTCTCCCTCAAATGTTTGATATTTGAAAACAACATACATAATGTATATATTGGACACTAGCAATCCACCTAGGATGAGTGTTTGCGTGCATTGTTTTTGGCTACGTCATTCAATCAGTTGATCCCTAATTGGTTTAGTTAGTAATTGTTTTGGATACTTGAAATCTACCAAAAGAATTGTTGTCCACCTGTAGTCCCTACTTGAAATTTATAATGTGAGGCTTATGCATATTCATGGCTGTAAGGTAGAAGGGGTTAAAAATTGACGAAAATGAGTAATGCTGGGATAAAACCCGATGCAATTAGTTATAACTACTTGTTGACGTGCTATTATAAAAATGGTACGATGGATGAAGCAAAGATGGTATATTGAAGTTGAGATCTAAATGCTTTAATCCAAATACCACTACTTTTAGGATATTGGTGTTTCATTTGTGCGAGCAATGACAATATGTGACAGGGCATAAGGTGTTTAAAGAGAGCGTGAAGTTGCACAAGATTCCGGATTTTAATACTTTGAAGTATTTAGCAGAAGGGCTGGCCAAATTGGACATAAGAACGAGGTCAAAGAAATTATTCGAACTATGAATAAAAGTTTCCTCCTAATTTGTTGAAGGCTTGGGGGAAGCTTGTGGAGGATCTGGGTTTGGCTCCTATTGATACTAACAAGGTCGATTCTAGTGAGTCAGAAATGGCCAGTACCTGAGTTTTCGTGTCTTGTATTGGTAGACCATTGTACAATTTTGAGCAAGTTAAATTGGATTTTTGGGTAGTCATAAAACTTCAAGATAATGCTTTCTAAGTGATGTTGCTTGCAGCTTAGCGCCGAGGGCTATATGTGGAGCTCATCAAGATTTATAATGCATCTCATGATATTTAGAACATCAAAAGCATATGTACTTTCATTTTTATGTTAATATTGATCTCATCTTTCATTTCAAGCTTACGTACTTTCGTCGTTTTCTTTTACTCTTGATACATATTCTTTTCTGAATTGTTTAAATCCCATTCAAGGATAACCGTAAGTGTGCAGAAGTTCTATTTTCCCATATTGTTTTACTAGACTATTCCTTATTGCCTATGTCATCCCCACTTGATTTAACAGCGTCCCCTAATTTGGAACTAAAAGAGAGAGCCATATTTCGGCCCCAGTACATAACTGGTGCTTTGGTTTGCTATTGTTTTAGTCTGTCTCCTTACCTAGTTAGTGCCTACCTGGTCTTATGGACCAACACATTGCGTTGTAATGTCAAAAGTAGAGTTTTGACACTCTGTAGTGTTTACCTTGCAGCATTATCTCTGGTGGCGAGTTGAAAAGCTTGATTCTGTGATCTTGTTGATTGGAAAACAAATTTTGTTTGTTAACTTAATATGCTTTGAAGTTAAGAGTCTGAAGTCGAAATTGTCCTAATTGTGCATTGGTAGGTGCTTCATTTTCGTTTTCCATTGAGGTTGAGCCTAAATCTGTACACAAGAGATCAGAGAAGGATAGGGGACGTATGAATTTTCAAAAAATAGAGAATCCATGGAGGTCCCTCTGAACTGCCCCGTTTTTAGTGAGCAACTTGCCATTTTTATGTCAATAATCGTCAACAATATTGACATAAATTTATGTCAACAATATAATTTTTTTAGACAGATTTTTGGAAGTGTTTTAATTGAGCAACTTGAAATTTGTATAGGGCTCCTTTTTTTTGCATAAACGACATAGTCAAGCATTCCAATGTACAAGCAATCCATTTAATAAATTAAGGATGACATTTTTTTCTTGGAGGTTTAAATGCGTTTAACTACATAGGACATTTTAGTTATAGTTGGTCAGTTACTATTATTTCTATAACAGATCCATGCTTGAATGACTTGAACTAGAGTCTCTATATAAAATAGATATTTCACCATCCTCTCTACTATCAGAATATGTTCTTGTCAGGTTTAGATGAAACATCAAATATAAATTTTAAGGACCTCGGATCCCCAACCTTGAGCAATAGTACAAGAAAACCTCTAACTTTTCGTATCTCAACCTCTCATATTTTGTTCTTTTCGTCTTTATTTTGTTCATTATGTGGACCGTTGCTTCCATGTATATTCTAAATTTTCTGTCTAAATAAAATTGTCATGAGTTTTAATATCTAATCATACCCTTTTGTATATTTCCAAAATAGATGCATTATTATAAAAAAAAATAAAAAATAAAAAATATCATAAACCAATGTTATAGACAACACTTCCACACATCAGCAAAGTTTCATGAAGTGCTTTACCCAACGAATTAACAACTTAACACAATCTAGAAAGTGTTTTACCCAACAACATAATATCTTTGACGACGTGGTTTATCTGCTGCTCCTTTGAGTGGGCTAAATTGGATGGACAGACCTCTGAATTTTTACTAGTTCTTTTGCCACATCGATTATGTATGGCCTATCTGCTCCTCTTTCAACAGTACATCTCAAAGCAAGTCTCGAGAAAGCCTGCAATTGATGCTCTATTTCGCCCCTCTCGTCTAAAATTATTGGGTCCAAAATTTTACTCAACTCATTCTTGTCAACGTGGTGTTTTACATACTTCACTAAAGGAGTATATTTATCATCTACTTTGAAAAGGCCACGACCAGTTAAGAGTTCAAGGAGAATAATTCCAAACATGTAGACATCGACCTTCTCTGTGATAATGCCTGTTTCCAAATATTCGAAATCAAGAAAATATGTCGTCTGTACAACGGTATCTACTTGCACCTGTGATTCTCCCGGAGGCAATGCTACGCAGAATGAGAAATCGACAAGCTTAGCAACGCCATTACTGTCTATGACAATGTTTTTGGTGCTTAGATCTCTATGGATGATAGGTGTGGGAAATGCAGTATGAAGATAAACAAGAGCATTTGCAACGTCTCTTGCTATTTTTAGTCGATTACTCCAAGAGAGTGATCTACCAATATTATCCCGATTACTCCAAGAGTGTGATCTACCAATATTATCCCCTTCTTTCTTTCTATATAGAAGGCCATGCAGAAGTCCATAATTGATCCCGATTTCGTAGATAATAGCAGGAATTTCCAAATCTAAGCAGCAACCGAAGACCTTCAAAACATTTTTGTGGTGGTTCATCAACACTGTGACTACTATATCGTTGACATCATAGGACGCCAATTTGTCTTCGTTACCATAAAAATGGGACTTCTTCACCAGAATAGACCGTTGCTGAAAAACGCCGCTGAAGTAATTGCCAGTTCCATCCTGCATAACAGATCTGGAATCATCTTCACTTAGACCAGGGAAATCGACGTCTGTTGCTTTATTAAGTTCTTCAACGGTGAGGACGCGATAAGGAATGTCATACTTACCATTAGAGGAAGCAATAAGCCCTTCTAACAGCTTGCCTCCATTTTCAATATACCAAGGCGATAATTTGAATTTCTCATTCCTCCTTTTCAAGAACCTTACCTTTCTTTTCACCCACTCCATGAAATTGCAAATGAGGAAACAAGGCAAGTCATCAAAAATCTTCAGAAAGTAAATAATTAGATGCTGCTGGAAGCCTAATAAAGATTTTATTCCAAGCATACGGACAAAATGACTTTTATTCGGTGTTTGGTTTCCGTTTCATACTTCTCTTTCTTGGGTCTTGCTTGCAGACTAAAGTCTGTGTGAAGTTTCAACGGAATTTTATAAAAATTAATGTTTAATTTCATTAATTTAAGAGACTAAAAATGCCAGCAAGTTCCTGAGACTTGAATTCTTGCCTCGATCAAAATCAAATCTTCTGTATTTCTTCTTTTTACGTTTCTTGATTTCGATAAATCGTATTGTTACTTGTACATATTCTTTTATAGATTGATGTACAAGGAAGGGGGAAAAAACAAATTGTGAATTGACAGAAAGAGAAAAAAAAACGAGAGGTCTATGTAAAAGGAGGACGGTGGAAAACTGGTTGGTGTGAAGTTGAAGACTGCGCTGAAAAATATTAGGATCCGTTTGATTGCAAAAGTGAAATTTGAGTGAAAAGAAAATGAATTCTAAGGAATTGAATTGCCTAAAATTGTTTTCCCGGGAATTGTTAATTAACTGTGTTTGATTAGTACAATTTTTCACCTGGAAAATGTTGAAATTTTGGATCTTTTGATATTCGTTTGACTTTTTTTTTTCATAGAAATTGTCCATTAAAGGAATTTTTTTTTTTACAATTGTCCATAAAATTTGTTTTCATTGCAGGAAACCATTTTCCCACCACTTTGGTGGGAAAACCAATTCCACAAAATCATGGAAAAGGTAATCATGTGTGTCAAATCAAGAAAATGAATTGCATGGAAAATTTAGTGTATCAAACAAACCAAAAGTAGAAGATGGAACTCCATTTTCATTTTTCATGGAAAATTTTGTTGAATCAAACATGCCCTTAGTGTCAGCCAACCTAGTTTACTTTTGAGGTAAATGATGAGGTGGGTACTAGCAGTTTACTTTTGAGGTAAATGATGAGGTAAATTAAATTTTTAATATTTTTGATAAAAGATGATGAAATATATGATTGGAAAGTTGTGGATTCCATAAAATGTGTGGTTAAAATTAATTGTTGACTTTGATTTAAATTAAAATTAAAATTTTAACTAGTGTTTTAAATTAAGGTCATTTCTAGCGATGTACCAAATTTTGCACAATTTTGCACTAAACTAAAATTCATCTCCAACCATTACATCAAAACTTACACCAAATGAACAATGTTTAATCATTTTCTTCTATTTTTTTTCTTAGTAATTTATTTATTTGAAATATTATTTATTTATTTATTTTAGCAATATATAAATTATTAAATAAATTATTCATTAAATTAAGGAAACTATGAAATTCATTAATATTATTAAAACATAGTACAATTAAAACATATTAAATTACTAAATATGAACTCAAAATATTGTTGCAATTTAATTCTCAGAATTTGTATGTTCTTCCCACAAATGATCGATTAATGCAATTCGAAGTGCAATGTGAGTCTCTTTATCCTTGGAGGATCTGTAAGCGATCTTCCAGATCACTAATCTATGCACTTGTTTTCTTTAAAGTAGAACTAGATTAATGTAGGTATGTGGTTATTGTAATATATTTCGTGTTAACTATAAATAATCGTGTTAGTCATATTTTAAATTTTTTATTCTTATTTTAATTAATTCAGTAATTATTATTTTTAACATTTCATATTTAATTTAAATAATAATAATAATAATAATAATAATAATAATAAGAAAAATGACACAAATACCCTCCAAAAATACTTTTGAGAAATTAAAAGAAAGGGAAAATTGCATTTTACACCATATTTGGTGCAATACTATTCACTTTTGCACCATTTTTCCAAAATGGTGCAATAGATCGTGTTTCATTGGACACACCTTTACACCAAAATTTGGTACATTTTGGTGCAATTGTGTCTAGCCATTAGTGAATAGTTTTGTACCACATTTGATGCAACACTCTTGACTTTGCACCATTTCTAGCCATTAGTGAATAGTTTTGCACCACATTTGATGCAACACTATTCACTTTGCACCATTTTTTCAAAATGGTGCAAAGTCCAATTTGTCATTTCTTTTAATTTGGCAAAAGTATTTTTTGAGGGTACTTGTGTCATTTTCGTTATATAATTTTTAATACAATTATTATTATTATTATTATTATTATTATTATTATTATTATTATTATTATTAAATTTGAAATGTTAAAAATAATAATTACTGAATTAATTAAAATAAGAATAAAAAAATTTTAAAATATAACTAACACGATTATTTATAGTTAACACGAAATATTTTACAATAATCACATACCTACATTAAACGAGTTTTACTTAAAGAAAACAATACACAAAAACAAACGCATAGTAATTTATATTTCGACTTCATATTTAGTAATTTAATATGTTTTAATTGTACTATGTTTTATTTAATGAATTTAATCTTTTCCTTAATTTCACATAATTACTCATTTAGTAATTCATATATTTCTAAAATGAATAAATAATTAATATTTCAAATAAATAAATTACTAAGAAAAAAAAAAGAGAAAAAAATGATTAAACATTGTTCATTTGGTATAAGATTTGGTATAATGATTGGAGATGAATTTTAGTTTGGTGCAAAGTTTGATGCAAGATTTGGTGCAACACTGAAGATGGCCTAATAACATTCTCCTTCCTTTTCAAAAGAAATGTTTAGAAATAAATATAATGTTAAATTTTTAAGTTTAGCCATATGTGCAATCTGAACATGTTTGGCTAAGGTAAAAAGTTTACTTGCACAATTAAATAAGTAAGTTTAAAAATATAAACTCTTTTAATGGTAGATATTGAAAATAAGTATTTTTTATTTATTTATAAAGTAAAAGGAAATAACATCTAGACCTCAAATGGATATATAAGTCGAAAATCTGAGCATGAAATATGGAGAAAATATACTTAGTATCTCTCTCATCATCCTTAAATTCCTATTTAATGACTTAAAAAAAATCTTAAATATGGAGAAAATATAAAGATTTATTAGTTAAAGAAATTAAAACATGGTACCAATAAATTAAACTTAAATTAAATAGAACATTTCTAAAATCCAGTTGTAGTAATATGTGGTCCTACTGATTCCTAGATAAATAATGCAAGTAAAAAAAGGTCATATAGAATTTGTTATTACTCATTACAAGTTTTTTGAAATGTGAATATGTTGTTTTTATATCGATTGGTAACATAAAATAAGAACTGAATATAAACATGTAGTTGAAGATGAAAGTATGTTAACGATAGTGTATTTGGGATTCTAGTGCGTTTTGTAATATGATTAATTCAAAGAAATTGTTTGTTTGATTGTGTTTTAGATAATTATAATTAGTTAAAATCTACTTTAAAAATTACAAGAGTATTTTTCTTGAAATAGAGCTAGGTATAATTAAAGTATATATAATTAGTCCTCGTAGGAACCATATTCTATTCATCACTTTGTTATTTGTAACTATGCATCCACATACAAGATAAAATCGACAATAGAGCTACTTTTATATTTGATTGTGAACTAGAATGTGCTTATAAGTTATAACCTAATAAAGTTAACTTATGTCAACTGTCTTGAATAATGATTCTCTAATTCTTGAATTAGATAACAATACAAAGTTTGTAGACATAATTGAATTAGAAAGACTACTTTGTAATACTTCAACATCAATGTCTATTAAATCCTTTGAAGAGGAGGATTGATCAAAAAAGCAGAAAATTTTAAATGTTTCAACTGTAACTACATAAATAGTGAAAGAAGGAATTTTATATCCTAGACCGATTTCAAAGATAAATTCTTCAACACCATAATTCGATAAAAAATTATTGTGTGTTCAATATGCGAACAACCCTCAAGCTCCGGAATAACCAGACTAAACTTAGTTATGGCCTTATGGGTCCTTGGTGACGTAAAAGAACCTGGTAAAGGAACAACAACAACTTCATAGTTCTCTTGTTTGCCTCGAATTCTTGCAATCTCTCTGTTTCTTGCCACACAATGTAACATCAAATATCAGATGAGGTAGTTTAACCCATTTGTACATCCATTGTTTCGATAAGATACTTGTCTTTGCAACATCACATGTTGTTAAACACATTAGAATGCCATTCTGCAGTGTTATTGGAAAAGACAATTCTTTAATGACCAGAAAATCACACAAGTAATGAAACCATCAAAATTACTATGAACAAAATTGCATGCATCTAGTAGACATAAACAAATTCAACATGAAGCTCTCACAATTTCTCTCATTGCTTTAACTCTTTACAAATAATTTAGAAGATAAAATTTCTTTCATTTAGCTAATAATTGTTTTAGATACTTGAAATCTACCAAAAGAATTGTTGTCCACTTGTAGTCCCTACTTATTACAATGTGGAAACTGTGTGCTAACAGTGTAGTTTGTGTGTGTTCTGAGAAATCTGTTGCATATGGGATAGGCACCATAATTTATATGCACTTGTGTGAATTGGGCGTTTCTCCTTTGTGGTAAACCATTTCTTGTGGTTTTCCGATGTTCACTCCCCATAAACCGAGTGATTGAATGGATTTACCCAGTCAGAGAATTGTTTCAAGGATTAGAGGAAAGTATCTGGTCGAACATCTATGTCCAGACTAAGCCTGAGTTAGGGATTTACTTAATCATGCTTAAGGATCCTGTGGTTGGTACTTGGCAAGTTCATCTAGTTTGAGTTGGTCACTCATGTTATCCCAATCGTTAAGCAAGGGCAGCCGAATGATCAGGTCGGTGGGACACAGAGTTGTGTGCCCTTGCAATAAGCTACTCGAACAACTATCACTTAAGGTAACTTGCCTACAATGTGTCCTACAGGTCGGTTTTTGTACATTCAACAAAGATTAAAAGAAATGGAACGAAAAGCAAAATACCATCTATTTAATAGAGGCAACACAAGAAACAAAGACACGTGACAATATCAGTTGTATTGTCCAATTTTGTCTCGTTTTAATAAGAGGCTTAAATATGTGAAAACGTGTTAAGCACTTTTCATGATCAAGACTAAGGAGCAAAGACATATTTTGTCTAGTCCAACATACCAAATATGTCATAAATGTATGTACTCTAAGTTATGCTAGAATGACATTCCACACCACAACATAGATATTAGACGAGACACTTGTTTATTACTTGAAAATAGGATTAATGTTACCTCAGTAACAGAGATAAACCTTCCAAATAAAACACACTTTTTGTTAGTTCTAAAAAACTCACTAATTAAAAAATTTCACATAATCAATTGCCGACATTTATAAATTCTGGCTTATTCAGCTAACTCAATTAACAAAGCCATTTATGATATTAATGTCTGTGAAAAGGGAGACAATGGAAACCATTTTGCAATTCAAACTAGCACCTTACAATATGATTGATTGTCGTGCTCTAACTCCAGATGGGAAATGCATGTACTCGGTCGATTACCCTCGAATCGAATCACAACCAGCTGACAAGATGCCATTCTACCATAATCAAATGGTTGATCATTAAGGATGGGTCCCCGACTGATGGGTCCCCGGCCGATCGATGAAGAGTTGTGTCTAATATCATTGAGCCTACAAAAGAAGAATGTTGGTGCAAGCGGAATAGTTGGATTTGCCACGTCATATTATTCAACTTGACGTCTATAAGTAAGGGACTCCTCCCGCGTATTTTCATTCTTTCTATTTTCATTCTTCTCTCTAGCCACAACTTTTCTCTCTCTCCGGTATAGCATTAGTTTAGTGCTATGTAGCAAATGGAAATGATCTAGAAACAACTAGAAGATTGAGAAAATTATCATAATTTTGTTGTAAACAAACCTTTTGTATGTTTCCAAAATATATGCATTATTATAATTAAAAAAATTATTATCATAAACCATTGTTAAAGACAACACTTCCATAATGAAAAACATGAACAAACAATATCATTAAGTTTCATGAAGTTCTTTACCCAACAAAATAACAACTTAACACACAATCTAGAAAGTGTTTTACCCAACAACATAATATCTTTGACGATGTGGCTTATCTGCTGCTCCTTTGAGTGGGCTAAATTGGATGAACAGACCTCTGAATCCTTACTAGTTCTTTTGCCACATCGATTATGTATGGCCTATCTGCTCCTCTTTCAACAATACATTTCAAAGCAAGTCTCCAGAAAGCCTGCAATTGATGCTCTATTTCGCCTCTCTCCTCTAAAATTATTGGATCCAAAATTTTACTAAACTCATTCTTGTCAACGTGGTTTTTTACATACTCCACTAAAGGAGTATATTCATGATCTACTTGGAAACGGCCACGACCAGCTAAGAGATCAAGGAGAATAATTCCAAACATGTAGACATCGACCTTCTCTGTGATAATGCCTCTTGTCGCATAGTCGCGATCAAGATAATCTGTTCTCCCTACAATAGTCTCTACTTCCACCTGTGATTCTCCTGGAGGCAATGCTACGCAGAGTGAGAAATCGACTAGCTTAGCAACACCATTATTGTCTATAACAATGTTTTCTGCGGTTAGATTTCTATGGATGATAGGTGTGAGAAATGCAGTATGAAGATAAACAAGAGCATTTGCAACGTCTCTCGCAATTTGCAACGTCTCTCGCAATTTTTAGCCGATTACTCCAAGAGAGTGATCTACCAATATTATTCCCCAATTCCTTCTAAAAAGGTCACAAAGAAGTCCATAGATCTTGATTTCATAGATAATAGCAGGCATTTCCAAATCTAAGCAGCAACCCAAGACCTTCAAAACATTTTTGTGGTGGTTCATCAGCACCTTGAATACCATGTCGTCGACAGCATGGGACGCATATATGATTGTACAAACGCTTCTATAGCACTTCTTCACCAGAATAGACCGTTGCTGAAAAAGGCGACTGATGTAATAGCCCGTTGAATCATGCATAACATGTCTGGAATTATCATAACTTAGACCAGGGAAATCGGTGTTTGTTGCTGTATTAAGTTCTTCAACGGTAAAGATGCGATAAGGAATATTATACTTACCATTAGAGAAAGCAATAAGCCCTTCTAACAGCTTGCCTCCATTTTCAATATTCCAAGGCGATAATTTCTCATTCCTCCTTTTCAAGAACCTTATCTTTCTTTTCACCCACTCCATTAATAATTGCAAATGAGGAAACAACCCAAGTCTTCAAAACTCTTGAGAAAGTAAAAATAATAATTACATGCTGCTGGAACTTGTTATAATAAAGACATTATTCCAAGCATACAGACAAATTGGCAATAATTCGACCTTTGGTTTCATACTTCTCTTTTCTGGGTTTCACGGGTTACCTTTCTTCAAGGTCGGCCCTGAGAATTTAAAGGCCCTAGGCGACTAATTATTATAAGACCTTCAACATAATCATTTTTTCACAAGTGTAGCAAAATTTAAATATTTAACTAATTAACACTTTTATAGTAGAAAGAAAATTTTATACAATTCAAAAGATAAAATAGCAAGCTAAAACTTCTCCCACAACCCCGAGAGATTAGGTTAGCATAAGATTTAACCTTCTCACATTTTGAGATGTAAAATCAGTAATCAAACTATTAAAATCAAAATTTTCCAAGCAATTCAGAATCAAAGATTAAAAAATAAGAGCAAACTGTAACACATTTTTCGACCTCTCAGCACAAGTTTACTGAAGAAAAAATCAATATACTTGGAGCAATATAAAATCACAAAACTTAGAAAAAAAAACCCAAAATTGATGAATCTAAAAAGAAAGAAAAGATAAAACCAATGACGGGCAAAGATCATACCTATGGTGACCTCCATAAGCAGCTATAGATTCATCCACTGACACAAATGTCCCTGCAAATGCACCGAGGAATAGTCCGGACTCCGTATCTAAAGGTCTATTTCAATGCCAAAATCACATCTTCACTAATTGATGCCATTTCCAATTTCCTAAGCAATAACAAAAAGAAAATCGACATAAAATTACTGTAACTGTAAGTAAATAAATTAATCGAATGTAATTCACCAAATACTGAGACATATATGAGGACTTAAATACTAAGTCCAGATGCACAAATAGGCAATAAAATTGGAGCTTCCATTCCTAAAAACTTTTTCGAGTACCATTGTACCAATGTCCCATATATTAAAAGACAAAGAACAATTGAAATCCCCTGCTTTCATATTGGCAGCAACAAATGGGCCCTTCGTAATTGATGTTGGGAAAATTTTATATTCCTGATTCCAAATCAATGACACTACTAATTTATGGCGTCAAATGCAGCGTCACTTTTCTACTCAAGCTAAACAAATCAGTAAATTGGATAAAATATAGACTTGGAAACGAAAATTGAACCTTTAGACTCTAAATCAACAGATAACATGATATATACACAGAATTTATTCGACATGATGATATATTAACAAAATTTTCCACCATAGTGCATAATTCATGAGATTCATACACGCTCATGTAAGTGTACCTGAGATCCAAAGAAGTGGTGGAGTGGATTGAGTCTTGAAGTCTTGAAGAAGCCGAGAAGATACCTTTCAAAAAAAAAAAGAAGCCGAGAAGATTAGAAGACCCGAGAGTTGTAGATGGGGGGGGGGGGGGGGGGGGGTAAGGAAATAGGTATTAGAGGGTTTTTCTTTTTGTAGGGCAATTAATATTGGGTACTTGCAAAAATACCATTAAAATTAAAGATGTTTTGAAAAATCATTTGAAAGATTTTTAAGAAGTAAAAAATACTGTGTAAAATAAAAAAAATGACACAATGTTACTTTTTTAATAAAAATTGTCATTTTTTAAAAAAATGACACAAACTCAAAAAATATGACAAAAAAAAAAAACAAAAAACAAAAGTGACACTCTCTCAAAAAGTGATACAAACTAAAAAAAGTGACACAAACTCAAAAAAAGTAACAAACATTACAAAACGTAATATAAATAAAAAAGGTGACTGAAAAAAGTGATAAATACTAAAAAAGTGACAAATTTTAATAAAAGCGACGAATTCAAAAAGGTGACACAAATTCAAAGTTATACAGATTAAAAAAGTGACAGACAATAAAAAAGGGACATATTCAAAAATTGACAATGCATGAAAGAAAAAAGTAACAAGAAAAAAGTGACATACATTAAAAAAAAGTGAGAAAAATTCAAAAGAAGTAACAAACATTAAAAAAAGTGACAAAGGTTAAAAAAAGTGATAAACATTGACAAACATTGACAAAAATTTAAAAAATGGCAAACATTGAAAAAAAGTGAGAGGAATTCAAAAAAAGTGACAAAACACTAATTAAAATATTAGAATGAGTTCAATAAAGTAATAGAAAAAAGTGACATAATCAAGCATGATCAATTAATTTTATGGTGCATATAACATGCTTTTTCTTTAGACAACCTGTGCACTTTGTCCCCGAATACGAGCTCTCATTAGCAGAACTTGAGGCTCTTGATATGTGCTGGATGAGAGCCACATTTAAGCCGATGACTGATGAACGAAGGCAAGAATTGAAGCAAATGTACGGGGGCTTGTGGAAACTTGTCTTAAGATTCCTGATGGCTGGATAAGCATGTAGCTGGAGGGAAAAGTCACAGGCAATAGTCGGTCCAGGTCACAGTATTGTTGTGACTGCTAAAGGAGCTATGTACTCTTTCGGATCTAACAACGCTGGACAACTTGGACATGGAACCATGGATGAGGAGTCACGACCTCGCTTAATTAGGTTGCAATTTTACATTACTATAGTAAACTTGATTCTGTGAAAGCAAGAAATGAGACATAATTTAATAGAACCTCTTGTATTGCAGATCTCTGCAAGGCATTCATATCATTCAAGCATCAGTAGGGGCTGGCCAAACAATGCTGATAAGTGATATAGGAAAGGTCTTTGTCTTTGGGAAAAATTCCTTTTTTAATGTTTATTAATCAATGGGTTCAATAAATTTTTGTACTACCAGAATCATGAACTTTTGGGAAGTTATTGGCAGAAACTTTTGGGAGGCCACCACTAGCACCAAAGCCTATACCACCACCTACACTTCCTCCCAATCCACCACCAACACCAGCACCTCCACCTGCACCACTACCCAATCCTCTACCGTTGCCTCCACCAAGTCCACGACCACCCCCAACTCCTCCTCCCAATACATCGCCAGCTCCACTTCGCAGTCCTCCACCACCTCCTGATAGTGGGAAGCAAAATGGAGATTCATGGTGGGAGTTTCCAGATTTCTGGTTTTGGGAGTTTCTAAGTTTCTAGGGTTTGAACGTAATTAATACGGGAGTTAAAATTGTAATTAGGTTAGATGGTACTTATCTAATTTTTTATTTTTTGAACATAACCAGTCTAATTCTCCCCTTAATATTTGAGGCCAAAGAGTGGAATGGAAGGTTTTTTTTAGTGGCCCCTAAAGATTTGAGCCCCAAGGCCAATGCCTTAATGGCCTTGGGCCAGGGCCGGTCTTGTCTTTCTTCTTAGTACAGAAAGGGACACCGTGCGGCAGTAGTCTGTTCCGCTAGACTACCTTCCGCATTTTCTCGATTGTGTCGAGACGAAAGTAAATTTGATCACAATTTAAAGAAAGCTTGCAACATGAATTTGAAATGCATTGAAATAAACTTGATCATTTATTGATTGAAAGCTGAATATTACAATAGACAAAAGCAGGAAATTACAATGTTGACATTAACTTATGTCAACTGTCGTGAATAATGATTCTCTAATTCTTGAATTAGTTAACAATACAAAGCTTGTAGACATAATTGAATTAGAAAGATTTTTCCTGAGTACTGTTCTAATTAGGGACTTGAAATCTTTGTAGGGAACTTTAATTGCAGTTACTAGGATTGACCTGAACTCGACTTTGAACGACGATTTGTATAAACTTTACACCCTTCTTTTCACAGTCGAATAAGATTTGACTTATATTTTCCAAGGATAAATTTTCACTCCCCACATGTATAATTTCAAAATATTTACATCATTAAACCCAAATCTTATCCTAAACTACTATTACAGTCAAAGCTTTATATATATGAAGAACATCATGAAAATAAGATCATAAGTTAACTTGCATTCAAGTAGATCTATGTGCACAAAAAAACTGTAATCTAGGAAGTGTTTTCTTGATATGGTTTGAAATCTCAGATTTAGCCAACACCGCCTCGCATGATCAAGTAAAACATCTCTAATTTCAGAAAGCCACATTGCAAAACTGAAAATACTCCTGATCTCTTTGAGCTAGATTCATCCAACTATCAAAGTTTATTTTCATCTTAATTTTCATAAATGACAATTGCATTTGGTTATGCAAGCCCAAATTTGTTCACCTCTTTCAAAATCACAATAACTTTCTCAGTGCTAGGCCAGATCAAATCGCTCTTGTGCCAGATCACCATTCTCTTTAGCTTCTGCGATTTTTCCAATAAAAGCTTAACGAGTGTCATCATACGCACTTCCGAAGTTGATTTAAAAGTACATCTGAGTAGTCTTGCACTTTTAGAAAGTCTAGAACAGGGCTTGCATCAGTATTTTTCCAACTCATAATCTATGCAATATGACAAAAAAACTAGTTGGCTTAAATCTTTGGTTTCAATCAGGAAATAGAAGAATGTAGATTGAAATAACTATGTCCATTACTTACCTTCATTTTCATTTTCTCAATGTTGGGGGAGTTTTTGATCAAGCAAAGAACACACGAGAGTTCATCTACTGAATCTAAACATACATTGAGCAACTTGAGAATTTTAAGGTGGATTAAAGAAGTTGGAAGCACTGTTTGGAGTCGACCTGCAGACGAAGTCTAGAAAGCAAATAGAAAAATTGTGATCAAACATATTTAAATTGATGAATTCACGTGATTATATTTATAATCAACCATACCAGCATAAAATAGAAGTCCGTGCACAGTTTACGAAGGGCGGTAAGAGAATCAAAGAACTCAACGAAGTTACAGTTTCCATAGTTATTGTCCTCAACTGCATAATGATCGTAGTAGTAACTGTATCTGTTGCAAGATGCTGGGATCTTTTTATATAAATAGATGAACAGAAACATCGAAGTCAAAAGAGTTTTAGCATAGGAGCATCAATTTCAAGGTTGTCAAATTCAATTGGGAAATCCAGCAACACTTGCTCCAGTAACGGGCAGCTGGATATCAAACTTTGTAATACTTCAGCATCAATGGTGGGCATTACACAATTCCAGCCTGATCAGTCTATTAAATCCTTTGAAGAGGAGGATTGATCAAACAAGCAGAAATTTTTAAATGTTTCAACAGTAAATACATAAATAGTGAAAGAAGGAATTTTATATCCCAGACCGATTTCAAAGATAAATTCTTCAACACCATAATTTGATAAGAAATTAATCACGTGGTCAATATGTGAACAGCCCTCAAGCTCCGGAATAACCAGACTAAACTTAGTTATGGGTCCTTGGTGACGTAAAAGAACCTGGTAAAAGAACAACAAGAACTTCATAGTTCTCTCGTTTGCCTCAAATTCTTGCAATATCTCTGTTTCTTGCCACAATGTAACATCAAATATCAGATGAGGTAGGTTTAACCCATTTATACCTCCATTGTTTTGATAAGATACTTGTCTTTGCAACATCACGTGTTGTCAAACATGTCATCTATTATATTTTCAGGAAGGTTGCTTGTTCTATCAACTGGCTGGAGCAGTGCAAATTCCATTCTGCAGTGTTATTGGAAAAGACAATTCTTTAATGACCAGAAAATCACACAAGTAATAAAACCATCAAAATTACTGTTGTTAGAGACTATTTCCTAGAATAGTAAAGTAGTAAAGTAAATAAGTTTAGCCCTAATTTCTATCCTAATATAGTATTAGGTATTTGTATATATACGCACAAGTTTCTATGAATAAACAAGAGAAAATACCTTGATAATTTACATGGTATCAGAGCAAGAGCAAGGGTAGGGTTTTCTCTTCGTCTCAAGCTCTTCTCGTTCGCGCTAGGGTTTTTGCTGGAGCGTCGATTTTGCTCACTTTTTCGAGGTTCCAGTCGCGCCGTCGGCACCAGGAGAGTCACCTGTCACCGACCCAGCCTTCTCTCGCTGTCCGGTCGAGTTTTCAGTTTGTTTGAACATTTGTTCTCCTTCCTCCGGCGATCTCACTGCGCGTGGCCTGCATCGGGGTAGTCGCCCGTCCCCGGTAAGCCCCCTTCCAATCGCCGGTCAGTCTTCTCTCCAATTTAACACTGTGCAGTGAGTTGGGTTTCTTCAATTGGGGTTTCTCTTCTTCAGTTGGGACTTAGGTCTCTCTCGGTCACTGTTTTGAGCTTTGGGTACGAAGATTTCTGGGTTTTTGGTTAAAGTTGTGTGTTTCAACTTTATTATTTGAAGCTTTTCCAATTGGTCTTTGCTCACTATTCCAATTTCACACTCACTCAGGTTCGGGTTCAAATTTTAGTTGGACGTTGTGATTTTTGCTTTATTGTTTGCTTGATATTTGATAAATGAAGGATAAGACTTCCGTTGTTGTGTCTGATGTGATTCCTATGATGTCAAAAATTACGGAACATAAACTTGATAGATCTAATTATTTAGATTGGAGTAAAACTGTTAGATTATAATTACGGAGTATTGCTATGAATAATCACTTAACTGATGAACCACCTAATGATGGTTCGAAAACCTCATGGCTAAGAGAGGACGCTCGTTTGTTTTTGCAAATACGTAATTCTATTGATAGTGAAGTGGTTGGCTTGATAAATCAATGTGAATTTGTAAAAGAATTGATGGATTATTTGGAGTTTGTATACTCTGGAAAGGGGAATATCAAACACATCTATGAGGTGTGCTAAGCCTTTTATCGTGCAGAAAAGGGTGACATATCTCTTACCGACTACTTTATGGATTTTAAGAAGACTCATGAGGAGCTTAATATGCTACTTCCATTCAGTATTTATATAAAAGATCAGTAAACTCAGAGAGAGAAAATGACGGTTATAAGCTTCTTAGCTGGTCTTCCTTCGGAGTTTGAGACAGCTAAATCTCAGATTCTTTCTAGCCCTGAGATATCCACTTTAGAAGAAGTTTTTAGTAGGGTACTCAGCACAGAATATTCAGTTTCTACACAACTTAATAGTGCTTTTGTCAGTCGCACTTTCAAATCTGGGAGACAGCCATTTAGAAGCAGCAATAAAGGGGAAAACTCAAGTAACAATGATCGAAATCTCAATATTCGAGGACATGATTCGGGAGGAGTTGTATGTTACTATTGTCATAAGCCAGGACATGTGAAGAGAGATTGTAGAAAGTTGCAGCACAAGATTCAGTTGAACCAATCAGCACATATTGCCTCTACTAATAATACTTCTGAGCCTATTCTGATATCTGCAAATGAGTATGCCAAGTTCTCACAATAGCAGGAATATCTAAAGTCGTCATCTACTCCAATCACTGCCATCGCTAATTCAGGTAAAATGAACACATGTCTTGTTTCATCATCTTCTAAATGGGTCATTGATTCTGGTGCCACAGACCACAAGACATGTAATTCTAGTCTATTCTCTTCTTTCCAGTCACATACTTCTAGTTTTACAGTCACTTTAGCAGATGGATCTACATTCCACATTTTGGGGTCTGGCAAAATTATTACAACACTCTCAATTCCTTTACAATATGTTTTAAGTTTACCTAACTTGTCCTTTAATTTTATCTCCGTCAGCAAGCTCACTCACTCGTTCTCTTAATTGTGTCTCATTCTACCTTAATTTTTGTCTTTTTCAGAATCTTATGGCGAAGAAGATTATTGGTAAAGGACATGAGTCTGGAGGCCTCTATATTCTTGATACACAAACACCAAAGTCTGTTGTATGTTATGGAGTTGTGACCCCCTTTGAAGCACGTTGTCAGCTTGGTCATCCTTCATTGTCTATGTTAAAGAAACTTTATCCTCAGTTCTCTAATTTATCTTCTTTAGATTGTGAGTCTTGTCAGTTTGCCAAACATTATCGTCTGTGCTCTAATCCTAGAGTCAATAAAAGGGTTAGTGCTCCTTTGGAGTTAGTCTACTCTGATGTTTGGGGTCCGTGTCCCATTGTGTCTAAATCTGGGTTTAAATATTTTGTTACTTTTATTGACGATTATTCTTGAATGACATGGTTATTTTTAATGAAAAATCGTTTAGAATTGTTCTCTCATTTTACAACGTTTTGCGCTGAAATTAAAATTCAATTTAATGTTCATGTACAAACTCTGAGAAGTGATAACGCTAAGGAATATTTATCAGAATACTTCCGTAATTATATGGCTCAACATGGCATTATCCATCAAACTTCTTGTGTCGATACACCATCTTAGAATGGAGTAGTTGAAAGGAAAAATAGACATCTCCTTGAAACAGCCAGAGCTTTGTTGTTTCAAATGCAGGTCTCTAAACATTTTTGGGCAGATGCCGTCTCTACTGCCTGTTTTTTGATTAACCGTATGCCTTCATCTGTCCTATCTGGTGAGACTCTCTCCCATATCTTGTTTTCTCATAAGTCCTTATTTCTTATTGAACCTAAGACGTTTGGTTGTACTTGTTTTGTTCGGGATGTTCGACCTCATGTTACAAAACTTGATCCCAAATCTCTAAAGTGTATATTTTTTGGCTATTCTCGTGTGCAAAAAGGGTATCGATGTTATTGTCCCAATCTTAACAGGTACTTTGTGTCTGCTGATGTCACGTTTCTGGAACAAACACCATTTGTTTTATCCTCAAGTTCTATCAGTCTGTGGGAGGATGATGACATATTAATCTACACTTGTACATCCCCTAATCATAGTCTTCCTGCACCTGCTGGTGCTAAGTCTCTTATAACACAGGTTTACTCTCGTTGCCAACAACCTACTAATCCCGACCAGGCTCTGGTTCTTCCATCCACTGCTTCATGTCCTGTACCAGTTCCTTCGTCATTGGATCCAGGTCCTAGTTCGAGCGATGATCTCCCTATTGTACTTTGCAAAGGTAAACGTTAATGTACTTATCTAATATCTTCTTTTGTGTCATATAACCATTTATCACCATCATCTTGTTCGTTTGTTGTATCTCTTGATTCTGTCACTATTCCTAAGACTGTTCGTGATGCACTATCTCATCCTGGATGGCGTACTGCTATGGTTGAGGAGATGAATGCTTTAGATGATAATGGTACTTGGACCTTGGTACACTTACCTGCAGGTAAAAAGGCTATTGGATGTAAATGGGTGTTTGCAGTGAAAGTCAATCCTGATGGGACTGTTGCTAGATTAAGAGCTCGACTTGTTCCTAAGGGATATGCTCAAACATATGAAGTGGATTACTTTGACACATTCTCTCCTGTCGCTAAACTTACGTCGGTCAGGTTATTTATTTCTATGGCAGCCACGTATCATTGGCCTCTGCATCAGCTAGACATTAAGAACATCATGGTGATCTTCAGAAGGAAGTGTATATGGAGCAACCACCTCGCTTTGTTGCTCAGAGGGAGTATGGAAAAGTGTGTCATCTTCGTAAATCCTTGTATGGCTTGAAACAAAGTCCCTGGACTTGGTTTGGAAAGTTTAGTCAGGCTATTGAAAAGTTTGACATGAAAACGAGTAAGTCCGATCATTCTGTTTTCTATAAGTAGTCTGCAGCTGGTATCATCTTATTAGTCGTCTATGTTGATGACATTGTTATTACTGGGAGTGACTCTGGTGGTATTTCATCTCTCAAATCGTTTCTTCATAGTCAGTTTCACACAAAGGATCTAGGAACGTTAAAGTATTTCTTAGGGGCTGAGGTGACAGTAAGCAAGAAAGGGATCATCTTATCTCAAAGAAAGTATGTGCTGGATTTGTTGACTGAAACTGAAAAATTGGGGGCTAAACCATATAGTACTCCAATGGTTCCAAATTCGCAGCTTACAAAAGATGGTGAATTGTTTGAAGATCCTGAACAATATAGAAAATTGGTTGGGAAGTTGAACTATCTTACCGTGACTCATCCAGATATTGCCTATTCAGTTAGTGTGGTAAGTCAATATATGTCTTCCCCAACTGTCGATCATTGGAGAGCTGTAGAACAAATTGTATGCTACTTAAAAGGAACACCTGGGAGAGGAATTCTTTATGGTAATCATGGTCATACTAGGATTGAATGCTTTTTAGATGCTGACTGGGCAGGATTCAAGGAAGATCGAAGATCTACATTTGGCTATTGTGTATTTGTTGGAGAAAATTTTGTTTCATGAAAAAGCAAGAAACAAAGTGTAGTGTCACGTTCGAGTGCAGAATCAGAATATAGGATTATGACTAAGTCTGTGTGTGAAATAATGTGGATACATCAACTCTTCATTGAAGTGGGTCTCAAGACCTCAATACCGGCAAGGTTATGGTGTGATAACCAAGCTACACTTCATATTGCATCTAATCCTGTTTTTCATGAACAAACGAAACACATTGAGATTGATTGTAATTTCGTTCGTGAGAAGATTCAGCAAGGTTTGGTTTCTACAGGGTATGTGAAAACATGAGAACAATTGGGAGATATCTTCACAAAGGCCTAAATAGGGTTCGGGTGAATTATCTTTGTAACAAGCTGAACATGATAAATATATATGCTCCGGCTTGAGGGGGAGTGTTAGAGACTATTTCCTAGAATAGTAAAGTAGTAAAGTAAATAAGTTTAGCCCTAATTTCTATCATAATATAGTATTAGGTATTTGTATATATACACCCAAGTTTCTATGAATAAACAAGAGAAAATACCTTGATAATTTACAACTATCAACAAAATTGCATGCATCTAGTAGACATAACAAATTCATCATGAAGCTCTCACAATTTCTCACATTGCTTTAATTCTTTACAAATATTTTAGAAGATAAAATTTTCTTTTATTTATATCCCAAAATTTACAAAATGGGACTTATTGTCACAGACATGTGCAGATAGCATTCCTAGTATGTTAGATATTAAAAAGTACAAGAGTACTGATCACACTACGTGGCATGTCTAACACACCTCCCTCTATTGTTGGATATTTTAAAACATGAAATGCCACGTAATGTATATATTGGACACTAGCAACCCACCTAGGATGAGTGTTTGTGTGCATCACAGTTGGTTCCATTATTCAATCAGTCGATCCTTAATTGGTTTAGTTAATAATTGTTTTAGATGCTTGAAATCTAACAAAAGAATTGTTGTCCACTTGTAGTCCCTATTTATTACAATGTGGAAACTGTGTGCTAACAATGTAGGTTGTTTGTGTTCTCAGAAATCTATTGCATATGGGATAGGCACCATAATTTATATGCACTTGTGTGAATGGGGTGTTTCTCCTTTGTGGTAAACCATTTCTTGTGTTTTTCTGATATTCACTTCCCATATATCGAGTGATTGAAAGGATTTTCCCGGTCAGAGAATTGTTTCAAGGATTAAAGGGAAGTATCTGGTTGAACATCTATGTCCAGACTAAGTGTCACGGGTTGCAGCTTTGCTTAAGCTCCATGATCTTATCATTGTAAATAATTTATTTAAATAGATAGAAATCATAAAATTTTAGTATGATTCTTCGGCCAAAAGATGTCAACTCCCGTCAGTTGGGTTTTTGTTCCGAAGTCTATTATAGGGAGTATTAGTCTTTTAAACATTTTCAAGCTTTCTAATGTTCGACTCCCTGCACTAGCCATTGGAATTTCTTACTTTCGTCTATTGTAATGTTTATCTTTCTAGCAATCAACGATCAAGTTTATTTCAATGCATTTCAATTTCACGTTGCAAGCTTTCTTTAAATTGTGATCATATTTACTTTCGTCCCGAAATGATCGAGAAAAGGCAGAAGGTAGTCTAGTGGAGCAGACTACTGCTGTACGATGTCCCCTTTCTGTGCAAAGAAAAAGATACTCGTGAAAGTTGGAATCAGAGCTGCGACTCAATATCTCGATAAGAAAGCTATGAAAATTGATCCAAATTCCTCGAACACCACAAAGGTGGTAGATGTTCAAAAGAGGAACACCAAATAGCATTTGGAGGCACTTGAGGTGACAAACACTAGCTTGTGTTTTGCCATGGAGAACCTCGGAGAAAAGGTCGAGGTGGCAGAAACAGAAATTTAGGAATTACGCATCCAACTGGATGAAAGCCAAGAGGCTTCCGCAGTTATGACTGAAGCTATTGGTATCATACCTGATCTGCAGGATGAGATGAGAACGTTAAATACTCTGTTACTAGTGCTTCAACGCGCGATTGGCAATGGGCAAGCCATCGCATAAGAGCCGGTGCATAGGCTCAGAATTCCAGAACCGTGTACCTGCGAAGGTATGCGATGCTAAAGAAATTGAGAACTTCTTGTTCGATATGGAACAATACTTTCTTACTGCTTCGATTAAGGACGAAGCGAGAAAGGTCACAACGGCTACCATGTATCTAAGTGGAGATGTAAAGCTATGGTGGCAGACAAAGTATGTAAATATTCAGGCCAACAGGATTCGAATAGATTTTTGGGATCTTTTCAAGGAAGCTATCGGATCTCAATTTTTCTCAAAGAATGTGGAATATGAGGCACATTGAGCCTTAACACACAAGCTCCATCAGGGAATATGTGAAAGCCTTCTCGGGGCATATACTGAATATCTGAGATATGTCAGAGAAGGATAAGCTATTCACATTCATGGAAGGGTTGAAACCGTGGACATGCACGAAACTTCAGAGACAGAAGGTCACTGATTTGAGCGCAACTATGAGAGCTACTAAATGTGTGAGTGATTATCAACCGGAATCGAGAGAAGATTGACTTTCGGGAAATAGTCAATCGGTTGAAGGTGGAAAAAGACGCTTCAAACCCAGCTTGAACTCAAATGGGGGAGAACGTTACTCTCAGAATAGGGGAATACCCTATCAAGGCTACCGCTAGAGTAACTCACAGGAAAACTATCAAAATAGCCGTCAAGGAAACTATAACGGTAGTACCAGTAATGACTGGAATCATGGAAAGGCAAAAGGAGGGTAGATCTGATGTCGTTCCTAAATTGAAGTACTTTTTATGTGAAGGACCTCATCGGGTGGCGGAGTGTCCTCAGAAACGGATGGTGAATGCATACTGTCAACTAGCAATTAGGGGCTCAAGTTTAAAGCAAAACACCCCACAAGTTAGCTATCATGGTGACACCGACTTCGAAGGGGACGATGATATAGTGGGTACATTCTCGCATTGGTGAAATGCACCATCGCACCGAGGTACTAAAATGGATAGAGTTCCCTTGAAAGAGTCAAAGATCGAAGAATCGAGGGCTCGCACTTGTAGGGTGAAATGCCTAATGTACATTGATGTAAGGATCAATGGAAAGCCAATCAGAGCTATGATAGATACCGGTGCTACATACAACTACCTCGTAAGTTCCGAAGTAGAGCGGCTCAGACTTGTTCTGGAAAAAGGTAAGGGAAAGGTCAAGGCAATCAACTTTGCTGCTCAACCAATAGTGGAAATAGCAAAATCTGTACCGATCAAAGTAGGTCCCTTCGAAAGAAGGACAAATTTATCGTTAGTTCAGATGGATGATTTCAAGCTTATTATGGGATTGGAATATCTTCGGGATACAAAGACAACAGTGCTACCGCATTTGACTCATTAATAATGATGGGTAGTAAACCATTCATTATTCCCACACAGGTTGGGAAAACTGGCTAGAACAACATCTCGGCTATGTAATATAATAAGGGTTTCAAGAGGAATGAACCCTCATTTTTGTGCTCTCTTCGAGTAGAGGAGATCGAAGAGACAATCGGCTCTACTCCAAAATCTATCACCGGGTTTAAGGAATTCGAAGACATCATGCCGGATGAGTTACCAAGAAAATTGCCAACAATGAGGGCAATTGATCGTGGGATCGGACTTGTTTCGGGTGCCAAACCTCCTACCAAAGCACCGTACCGTATGGCTCAACCGGAACTTGAAGAGCTTCAGAAACAAGAGGGAGAAGTGTTGGGAAGTGGTACTATCATGGAGTACACTTCTGCAGTACTACAACGTGCATACTACTGGCCTCAAAGGCGGGACGACATTGTAAGTTATGGGAAAACTTATCTTGTTTGTTAGCTAGATGTGGCAGATCATCAGAAAAAATAGGCTTACTGGAGCCCCCTTCCATTCTGAATAGATCAGTCGAGAGTGGATCGATGGACTACATTGGTGGATTGCCAAAAGTTTGAGACTTTGGCACTATCATCATCGGGGTGAATTGATTATATAAAGATGCAACTTTTACCACAGCGCTCAAGTATGTATCAACCGAAGAGACAGCTCAACTCTTCTTCGAACATATTGTCAAATACTGGGGACCGCCTACCATTAATGATTGAGATTCTCGATTCACTAGCATATTCTGGATCGAGTTGTTCAAACTTCTTGGTTTAGTTTTGAGCATGAATTCTAGTTCTCACCCACAATCAGATGGACAGATAGAGCGCTTCAATTCTATGCTGAAAGACTATTTTCGGCACACTATCTCTGTTTCACATGAAGCTTGGGTGAAACTTGCGATTGTGGCTCGGATGTGTTTCACTGTTCAAAAGAGCTCTCCTCCCAATAAGAGTCCTTTTGAAATTACTACTGACCAACAACCGTTACTCCTTCATACTGCAGATACCGATCAGAAACAATGCAAAAAGTCTGCAAATTTGAAGCAACCAGTGTTTGAAGTGAAAAGATCATAAAAGAAGGTTGCTGAAAAAATTCTTGGCTACCAAACTACTCAAGCTTTTAGAAAATATCTTCAAGAGTACTTGGTCAAATGGAACGGATGTAAAAGCCAGAAGAATACCAATGGCTTCGAGGACATCGCTAAAACAAATGGGAGAGAATGTCACAGGCTGCAACTTTGCTTAAGCCCCATGATCCTATCATTGTAAATAATTTATTAGAATAGATAGAAATTAGAAAATTTTAGTATGATTCTTCTGCCAAAAGACGTCTACTCCTATCAGTTGGGTTTTTGTTCCAAAGTCTATTATTAGTCTTTCAAATATTTTCAAGCTTTCTAGTGTTCGCCCCCTGCACTAGCCATTGTAATTTCCTGCTTTCGTCTATTTTAATTTTCAACTTTTTAACAATCAATGATTAAGTTTATTTCATTGCATTTCAATTTCATGTTACAAACTTTCTTTAAATTGTGATCAAATTTACTTTCGTCCCGAAACGACCGAGAGAAGGTGGAAAGTAGTCTAGTAGAGCAGACTACTGCTGCATGGTGTCCCCTTTCTGTGCTAAGAAAAGATTACCCGTGAAACTAAGCCTGGGATTGGGATTTACTTAATCATGCTTAAGGATCCCATGGTTGGTACTTGGCAAGTTTTTCTAGTTTGAGTGGGTCACTCGCGTTATCCCAGTCGTTAAGCAAGGGCAGCCAAATGATCAGGTCGTTGGGACACATAGTTGTGTGCCCTTGCAATAAGTTATTCGAACAACTATCACTTAAGGTAACTTGCCTACAATGTGTCCTACAGGTCGATTTTTGTACATATAATCACTAATGCATTCGAAAAAGATTAAGAAATGTAACAAAAAGAAAAATACCATCTATTTAATAGAGGCAACACAAGAAACAAAGACACGTGACAATATCAATTGTATTGTCCAATTTTGTCTCGTTTTAATAAGAGGCTTAAATATGTGAAAACGTGTTTAGCACTTTTCATGATCAAGACTAAGGAGCAAAGACATTTTTTGTCTAGTCCAACATACCAAATATGTCATAAATGTATGTACTCTAGGTTATGCTGGAATGACATTCCACACCACGACATAGATATTAGACGAGACACTTGTTTATTACTTGAAAATAGGATTAATGTTACCTCAGTAGCAGAGATAATCCTTCCAAATAAAACACACTTTTTGTTAGTTCTTAAAAACTCACTAATTAAAAATTTTCACATAATGAATTGCCGACATTTATAAATTCTGGCTTATTCAGCTAACTAACTCAATTAACAAAGCCATTTATGATAATAATGTCTGTGAAAAGGGAGACAAAGGAAGACATTTTGCAATTCAAACTAGCATCTTACGATATGATTGATTGTTGTGCTCTAACTCTAGATGGGAAATGCATGTACTTAAATCGAATCACAACCAGCTGACAAGATGCCATTCTACCATAATCAAATGGTTGATCATTAAGGATGGGTCCCCGACCGATCGATGAAGAGTAGTGTCTAATATCATTGGGCCTACAAAAGAAGAATGTTGGTGTAAGCGGAATAGCTGGATTTGGCAAGTCATATTAGTCAACTTGACGTCTATAAATAAAGGGTTCCTCCAGTCTATTTTCATTCTTTCAAAGCTCGAACAATCCCCACTCTCATCTATCTGATCTATCTGAAACTGATCGTTACCAAGGAGATAAAAACCGAGAGATAAGTTTGAACTCTCGGTAAGTGTTCTCCAACTTTTATACAGCATTTCTTGGAGAAAAATGTGTTTGGGCAAAAAGGATACGAATTTTCACTTTTCCTTCTCATATAGCATATAGCCAAACATGTAGAAATGTTACTCATTTTTGGAACATTATATCATGAACCCAAATCAAATTTCAAAGAATACAAAACATAAGAAGAACGAATACTTCATTCACAAATAACTCTGTTCAATGATTTAATTTCCTTCCTATTTTCATAATAAATGAAAAGGAAAGTTCTTTGTTAGGAATCTTTTATCACATTAGTGCTAAACCAACCTCCCTCCTCTCTCCCTAGACTGTGCTTGACACGCAGAAAGAAAATTAAGAAAAGAAATGCATTCTTCAGAGAGCCAACAAAAAATTTACTACCCCCAACCCCACCGACCAAAAAAAAAAAAAAAAGGCATCTTTTCTTTCAGAATAGGTGAAAAGAGATCACCATAACCAAATCCAATACCACTACAAAAGTTCTCAATGTGCCTTCAAATTTGCCCTTCTTTTGTTAAAATTTCTGTTTACCCTTCAAATTTTCTTACATATCTAAGCAACTATAGATGTACAAGTGTGCGCATGTAAAGAGGGATGGGATACTAATTGCACCGTGAATGGCGTGGGTGATGCCACCACCGGTGGAGTGATCGGAGCGGAGTTGGAGGATATGTGGGTTAAACCATTAAGCCAATGGTACAGTATAACTGAATCAATAGACTCGTAAACCTTCTCAGATGAGGAAAATTTACATTTTTTCACTTGAAAGTTTAAAGTGGTAAATTTGGAGTTGGTCCTTAATTTTGAGTCTCTGTCAAAAGTTATAATTGTTGGAAAAACTAGAAAAATAAAGAGTTTGTGGGCTGACTTTGGCACTAATTTTGAGCGGGACCCACTTGGCTATTTTGGAAAATGAAAGTTGATTTGTGTTATTCTCCGTGAGTACATCGAAATTATATATTTACTTGTCAAAAATTATGCTCGGGTGAATAAGAAATTGAAGTTTAAAGTATGCCATGTGAAAGGAGTTTATGTTGGTGGGAAAACTAAAAATAAGATTTGTCCCATATATGAAGTGGGTGAAAACTAAAACCACTTTATAAAGGATTACACTTTGGAATTATCTAATCATATGTAGCATAGAGGCTCTCTCCACATGCACGCGCAGGGGGGTGCAAATCTTGGAACGAAATAGGCTTCGGACCTTGAACAACGTACACGAATGTCGGATCGAAAGGAGCAAAATTGATCCCTTAGGAGTGTCCACGTTCAACTTTTTGGTTTTCTTGGAAACTCCAAAAACTCATGTTATAATTGTTATGAAATGAATGGGCAGCCAGTCTTTAAATGTATCTCGTTTTTCCAGAGTTTAATACACGAAAAATCATATGTGATTTCATCTGCATACAATCTCTTTTTTCTGCATTTTCCATTTCTGTTCGAGTCTATGGTGATATTTTTCAAACACTTATTCAATTCGCCGGATTAGAATCTGTTGTGCTCTGGATGTACTGGATTCACTGTTTTTATCCCTGATTCGAGCTCGGTTTACCTCACACGTCGCACGGCGCTGTTTTAAGGAAGTTGTGTGTAACACAGACCTCAGGTTAAAAGTTTTATACAGTTTTAATCTCTTGTTGTGTCTCGTTTTGCATATTAATATTCTACAATTCTCTTTAATTATTTACTGTAATTAACAAAATTTTAAATCTATTATTTCTTATGGTGATTATCAAGTCATAGAAATTGTCATGCAATTTGACTTGTTATAATATGCAAAAACTGTATTTGTAAATCCGGTACCGATTCTGCATATCCGGTATCTAAGTATAAATCAGGGATCCAAGTACTTCAAACAATTATCCTACAATAATTGCTTATAATTTAGTCAATTTCCTTTTTTCACACAGTTTTTAGAAATCATAACTTCTACATATTTTTTTAACCACACATTCCTTGTACGGTCGGAAGCAATTAAAGATTAATCGGATGATACAAGAATGAATACAAGTAAAAAGAGAGCTATCAGAAGAAGATCACAAGTTTCGTAGGCAAAATTCAAGTTTTGAAAAGCTCCAATTTCACACTTACGAAATTTGAGACGGACAAATTTCAATTAATTATGAAGTTTCAAAATCTAACTAGAGACTTCTCTCTATTTTTCTCAAATACTGTTTCTTGCTTACCTATTCCACCTACACGATCTTCCCACATCTTCTATAAAAAGCTACAAAAGGGATGGACACCTTTCTTGGAATGTGCTTAAACTAGATTGAGAGTTCAGATTCAACAGGTCTTGTTTCGGTTGGACTTAACGGTTTACAAAGATGAGTATAGATTTATTCTGCCATCTCTATAGAATGTACACGTAATTTTTATCCACAATAAAATCATAGGAACATTGCATGCAACTGATCAAGCATGTTCATTAACACTCTCCATGATATTAGACACCTTCATATATAGTCCATGTCTGGTGCGGACTAAAATCTAAGTCATAATCAATAATTAATTTTAATTATTCAATCACATATTTCACCAATTTTTATTAAAATCTACTAAAATCTGATTTTAATCCATTGGACATATGAATTAATTCTTATATAGTAACATGCAATCCAACGCGAACACTATAAGTCAATATATGAAATTTCAGAAGTATACACCTTTGATTTCATCTAATATCACATCCATGGCTAGCAAAAATTAAGAGCTTTTGGCATTGCAATGTGTCTACTTGCTTTTATTTTAATCTATCCAACAAAGTAAGGCATTAACTCAAGAAGTATTTTCTTAAGACGGTTTGAAATATGAGATATACACGATAGAGAAAAGAAAATTTTCTAGTCTCAAGAAGCCCATATCAAAAGATTGCAAGTACTCTTGACCTCTTTGAGCTAGTCAGCAAGACTACAAATTTGATTAAATAAGTCAATGAAATTTTAACAATCCATATAAAAAAGTGAAGTAATTTATGTTCTTGGAGAGTTACCATAAGAGCGAGAGCGAAACCAGATATAGCAGCCCATGACTTGGCAAGATTGGAGCCAGCGAGCTCGAGGTCTCTGAGGTTGCCGGGGAACATTATAGAAACCAAAGGTATGAAATAGTAGGCAACATTGGTCAAAATCATTGGCAGTGTGAAGACAATCTAATCTTTCGCCTCATCCACATCAATAATCTTGCTCCACCACCTCTCCGCCGCACTGTGTTTAAGTAGAGGTTTTTTCACTGCCGAGGAAGGATTTGGGAATTCGGGTTTTCTCTTTCGGAGTAAGAGCTAAGAGTTTTAGGGCTATGGTGTATAGGAAATTTGAGAAGGTAGGGTGTTCTTTGATATAAACTTAGGGCAACTTTTAAAAAAAATTTGAATTATGTCGACGACGGGAAATCGTGACACGTGGCAGCCAAGTTTTTTTCTCTTTTAGATTGTAGGGATACATTTTTCTATCTTGGATGTAATTCAGTAATTGATACTTCATTTCTAGATAAGGCTGCCAAGCTTGGCGTGGATTTGTCCAAATCTTGCACTACAGGCAAGCTCTGTGTTCTATTACTAAGAAAAAATGCCGGTTGACGAGGAACAGCAAGAGGGGATGAATAACCATTAAGCGCCAAAAGTATTGAAGCCATGTTTGGTCTTTCATCAGCATCTTCTTGAACACAAAGTAAGCCAATTTGAATGCATCGAATAACTTCATTCCTAGCATACGCATTTTGTAATGTTAGATCCATCAATTCCAACGGTCTATTGTCTCTCCAAAGCTTCCAAGACTGTACATCAATAGCCGTTGATTTTTTAAGCTCTATCCTAAATTCAATAGAAATAATAAATGAAAGGAAAGCAGAAATACGTCAATAACAAATATGGCCTCAAGAAATAATTTGAAGTTTAAACTTACATAGCTTAAGAGATCCTCAACACCATATGATTGGTAGAAGCTGCTATTCTTCTTGCCGCTTATGATTTCCAAAACAAGGACGCCAAAACTAAAAACATCGGATTTTATAGAGAACTGTCCATGCATTGCATATTCCGGAGACATGTAACCACTACAATAGATATATCTTGAGCTAATAAACTTAAGAAGATCATTACTTGATTATAATAAAATCCACTTATTACTTAATTTGGTAAATGGATTAAAGTAGAACTTACTATGTCCCGACAATCCTACTTGTATTTCCTTGAAATTGATCAACGCCAAAAATTCTCGCCATGCCAAAATCCGATATTTTTGGATTCATTTCTTCATCTAACAATATATTGCTAGCTTTGAGATCACGATGTATAATTCGCAGACGAGAATCTTCATGAAGGTAAACCAATCCACGCGCTATTCCTCGTATGATCTTGTAACGATTCGACCAATCCAACATTTGCCTTTTTTCTGGATCTTTACATCCAATAAGAGAATGAATCAGGTTATTTAGCACTGACTGTTAACATAGTTTTTGAAGGCCAAGTCTCACAAATAAAAATTAAAAGGTCTTAACTGGAAAATTTATATATTATGTATCTGTATATTTTCTCATCTAACTTATTTTTTTATCGACAGTCAATGTATAGGAATTTTGTATAAAGATGAAAACAGAAGTAATCATAGCAAGATTGATGCTTACTGAATAGAAAATAATCAAGGCTTTTATTGGTCACGAATTCATAAACAAGTATCTTCTCTTCTCTTTCCAAGCAAAATCCAAGTAGTCTTACTAGATTTCTGTGTTGAAGCTTGGCGACAACTACAACCTCATTCTTAAATTCTTTTGCGCCTTGTCCTGAATTTTTGGAAAGCCTCTTCACTGCTATTTCTTGTCCATTCAAGAAAGTACCCTACAAGCATGTTTGAACATAGTTTGTACACTACAGTGAACAAAAAAATAGCTCATTTTTTTCGTCAATACTCTGTCAAATGCTATATAGCTCAACGTACCAAACAAACCATACCTATGTAGAAGACATTGCTAAAACATTGTAAATATAAAGGGATAAAACCTAATCCTTAAAATTATATTCCTTCATCAAGTACCTTGTAGACACTACCGAATCCACCTTCACCAATTTTGTTGTCAGCAGAAAAGTTGTTGGTAGCTAGCGCAATAGCATTCAAGTCATATTGCAACGATTCAACTGACGAAATCTCATTTCCTTCGTCTACATACAAAAATAGAAAATCATTACATGAATTTCTTTAACCTAGGATTGAGTGAACATGTGGGAAAATACGTTTTTCTGTTGATTTCTGGCTGTCTTATACTGAAATTGCTATACTAAAATGGTGAAGTAGACAAAAACTGCTGAATAAGTAGAAACATACAAGATAAACAATATTAGATCATAGGCTTTCATGCTATCAAATTGTTGAGTTTAAACACCCAAAATTAATTTTATTAATGAAATAAATTTACAAATTTTGCACACACTAAAATCACTAACCAATTATATTTAACAACGGAACACTCAATTTATTCTCTCTCTTTCCACTCTCAGTTTCTCACTAACGCACACGCTCTCATACACAGACTCTCATCACTCATACTCTCTACTTGCACACACATATATATAGGCATTAAAAGTCGGTGGTTTCTTCTACACATTTCTGTTTGGGTGGTGGAGGAGAAAACTCTAGAATGGCTGTGGTTGAAGTAGATGTGTCAGTTGTTGCTCCTCCTCCTAGTATGGCGGTGGAGTTCACAATTTTTATAGCTAGGAAATTTTGGTGACTTCCATAAAGTTGGCGCTGCATCTTCATCAAATTGTCCAAAATATTGGAAATCAAATTTAAATAAATAAACATGTCGCATATCTAACTCTACTTAAAATTTTAGATGGTGGGATTCAATATGTTAAGAGCCAACAGAAAAATCCTAAATTAGTTCTGTGGAGCAAAATTAAAACAAAAATGGATTTTTCAGGCTCAGTTTACCAACCAAATCGACACCCAATCGATCGACCCAAAACCTTGAAACTATTCGTCTCTTCGGTTGCTTTAATTGTACCCACTTAGGACACAAAGGGAAGGTGTTTTGCCGCGCCAAAGGCGGAGCCACGAAGGTGGAAAAACAATAAGAAGATGAATGAGACAAACTACAAGCGGAAGCACAAAACACAAAGAGAAAGCAGTCGTCTCTCTCTCTAGCAAAAGGGCAAAACACACTTAAATGACAAAGCCGTGAAGGAGCAATTTATATAGGATCACTTAGGGTATAGTAATGGACCAGCCCAACTAGAAGCCAATAAGTGGACCAAATAAGTCATCCACTAAGTGAGGAACCCTGCTTCCAATGACCCCAAATAGTTTTAGGGTCGGGTCATCAATCGTAGGTGTCGATACAATACTTATCCAACATCGGTTTTACATCATCGTCCGGGATTTATTGAGTGTCAAAAAACCAACAAATCTCCACCTTTGATACCCAATCAATCTGCAAGTAATCCAAAAACACACAGTTTATACTTGCATAATCAAGGTAACCAATAAAATTGAAATTACAGACCTCACCTCGTGTTTTAAACCCGAAACACATATCATGCTTACTCTATGTACTCACTAGGGCTAATATCAAGAACACCCAAGTAGAAGTAGATAATCACAGTAATCAATCAAGTAGGGATGATGGGGCAGGTATAGGATGGGTTGGCCATTCCCACCCCCGTCCCGTCGGATATTTTTGTTACCTTTTCCCATCCCCATACCCGGTTAAAGTGGGACGGGGCCGGGCTAGTCATATGCCCCATTTGTCGCCCCGTTTATTTTTTCTTTTTATTTTTTATTTACTTTATTTTTTGCTTTTAACTTTTTTATGTCTTTAGTTAATAAATATTATTACTTTTTTACCAATTTATTAAAAACAACTTATGTTCTCTTTAAAAATGATGATAAATCTATTATTTTTGTTTGATAAAAAACTTAAATTTGAAATTAACTTTAAACGGGGCGGGGACTATGTTTCCCGTACGTCCCATACCCACTTCGGGGCAATGACCCTCGTCCCGTCCCCGCCTCATTTACCCAATTAGGCAGGTAATCCCTGCCCCATTCAGGGCGGGGGCCCGTGGGTATTGGGTTAAACGAGTTTTTTTGTCATCCCTACAATTAAGAACAAATAAACATGCGAAGATGATATCATATATGATAACCCAGATCTTTTCACAAAGACACGTTTACACAGAACAATAGATTAACACCAAGTTAATAAACAGTCCAACACATAAGTAACAAATGCATAAATGACCCCATAAAAAATATCTCACCATACTTATCCTATCCCATTCCGTGTTGCTCACACCTCGAGAACACGTATTTCACCTCATCGCCCACCATGCTTACTAGACTAATCATTCAACTCATGTCTAATTGATAAATCTCTATAGATTATAAGTTCTCAGGATGATCCTCTATCACTACATCACTTCTCCCAACCTCCTTGGATAATGGGGTCTTTACTTAAGTGTCTCTCTCACACTCCACCTGATCGGAGTCTCTTCATAGATAAATGATTCTAACATTTGATCACATCTCTACTCGTGATCCAAATATCACACTCCACATCCCCGATACAAACCACCAATGTACCTCTAGACATCTATATTCCACCTTACCAAAAGACATACTACACACTGCTAATGCATCCCAAACCCCTATGCATTCAAACAATTACACCAAGTAATAAGATCACTCCAATTCATGCCAATGCACATATCAAACACATTGAAATGCAACATATAATCATGTAGCAGAATTAAGCAATCAAACACATGCAGAATTGATTACACACGGATGCACAACTAAGTTTACACTCAATAAACCTCACTAGGGTCATCACTCGACCCTATGGCCAAATTCGCCCCGCCTCTCATCTTACCATTCTGCTTATTCTTTTTCTTCTTGGGAAAGTCCCTAATAAAGTGTCTATTCTTACCACAACTGTAACACCGTTTACCACTAGACTTGTCCCATTCTTTGCCCTTCTCCTTACCACCCTCATCACTCGAGTCACTACTCGAATCACCATTGTCTTGAGGTCTACCCAAATTCATCTGCTTAAACTTCATTCTACTCCTCATGATATGCAACTCACCACTTCTCTTATTTTCTTTTCGGCTTTAATCTCTATCTCCTTACTCCTAAGGGAATCTATGACAATCTCCGATGTTGAAGTATCTCTACCATACTTAATTGCATTCTTAAACTCTCTATATTAATCAGGCATAGAATTCAGCAAAACAATGGCTTTATACGTATCAGACACTTTTTCATCACAATTAACGATATCTTGAACAAGTTTGTTGAAAATATCCAAATTGCCATCAAGATCCTTTAAAGGATCTATTTTAAAATCGAAAAATATTTCAAGCAAGTACAACTTATTAGGGAGTATACTTAATCAAATATAAGTCGTCCAACTTTTGCCAAAGTTCTTTAATATAATCAAGTTTTCCAATTTTTCTCAAAACGGTGTCGGACAAGTGTAAAATAATTGAAATGTAAACAAGTTCATCATATTCTTCCTCATTTTGTACTTCTATTAAATTTGTAGAAAATTTGCCATCTATGGCTTTGGAAACCTTTTGTTGAACTAAAATTTTCTTCATCTTTTATTGCCAAATTGAAAAATCCCCTTTCCTATTGAAAATTCCAATTCGAAATGTGAACACATTTTGAAAAATAGAACAAAAAAAATGCACAAATAGGTCACACATACTAAGGTAACAATATACACCGTTCTAGATTCCCAGGGTTCATGAAACTCAAGATCTCATATCAAGGGAATGTTCAAATGGGTCAAGTTTAGGTGTTCTAACGGAATAATCAATGCAACACGAAGGTATGTCAACAAAATTCAAATTTCCACGCAATGCAATCACACACAGAGACTAAACAACAATTAAGGTGCCCAAAAACAATTACCATCTTGCAGTCAAAATTCAACACTTCAAATACGGCAAATAATTCCTAAATTTCTAGTACAAGCAATGGTTACCCCACACGGTAACCCCAATCCTAATGTCACCCCACGCGATGACGCGATAATGTTGAAATTTAAATTGGGATAAGACAATATACCAGAGCGCACCAATCACCATTCACCCTAAATTCTCTAGCAACCGCAGGAATCAACCGATCACAATAGAATCTCACTTGCTCAAAGGGAAAAATCATCGAAATTCTACCATATAACCTGAAACAGAAAACTAACAACACAAAATCATTAGAAATCACATTAGAAATATTCTGCCTGAAGAAATCGTCGCTTGAAAACGTCCAACGCGCCTACACTAGAAGCGCCTCCATCTGCACAGTCCACTAGTGGTCTCCATTCGTCCAATCGGCCACTGGTTTTGGCCAGAAACCACGTTTGCAGGTCTGGAAGTTTTCAAGAAACTGGATAGAATTTCGTATCTGGACTCTGCTCCAATTCTACTGATTTTGGATCTATTTCTCGACGGAAATCCACCACCAACATGGCTTCGATACCAATTGTGGAGCAAAATTACAACAATAATGGATTTCCCAAGCTCAGTTTACCAACCAAATCGACACCCAATCGATCGACCCAAAACCTTCAAACTATTCGTCTCTTTGATTGCTTTCAATTGTACCCACTTAGCACACAAAGGAAAGGTATGCCAAAGGCGGAGCCACAAAAGCTAAAGAACAATGAGAAGATGAACGAGACAAACTACAAGCGAAAGCACAAAACACAAAGAGAAAGCAGTCATGTCACTCTCTCAAACAAAAGGGCAAAACATACTTAAATGACAAAGCTGTGAAGGAGCAATATATATAGGATCACTTAGGGTATAATAATCGGCCAACCCAATAAGAAGACGATAAGTGGGCCAAATAAGCCATCCACTAAATGAGGAACCGGGCCATGAGCAACTCTAATTAATTAGACTGCTTCCAATGGCCCCAAATAGTTTTAGGGTCGGGTCATCAATCTTAGGTGTCGATACAATACTTATCCAACATCGATTTTACATCATCGCCTGGGATTTATTGGGTATCAAAAAACCCAACAAGTTCTCTTATCACCATTCATTTTACAAAAAAAATGTAGACGTGTGTGTATATGAAGGGGATTGGATCGATGTAGAATCCTAGTGTATACACAAATTCAAATAAGACCGAATGGGAATCTTTTTCTTCTACTTTTCCTGTGTAATCGTAGCTTACCATTTTCCTCATTGAAGGCATCGTCAGCTTTCTTCCTTGTTCTCCTTGTCAAGAAGCAGTGGATTATGAAAAAAAGCACAAAGGAAACAGGAATTGGTACAACGATGGCAATAATAACTCGTTTTGAAATTCCTCCATTTCCTGAATTGGAAACACAAAAGAGGACAAGAAAAGGATCAATTTTCTTGTCGAAATCATCTACTGACCAACTACGAGATTTGCTGAGATATATCTCTGGCGACTAGTTATGATCATTGCAGACCTATATTGATGTTTACTGTTTTGTTATTACTCTTTTTTCTTTTTATTGTCGATATCCTTTTTTTTTTTTTTTTTTTTGGAAAAAATAATGTACTGCTTAAGAATCAAGAGTTACCTTGACTGGTTGAAGAAGGTGAGGGAGGCAATGGCTGAATAGAAGGAATATTTGGAGTACGCGGTGGTGCTGGGGCCACGTTAGAACTAAAGAAGGCGTAAACCTCATACCTAATATTACAGCTTTCGCCAATAACTCTTCCTCCTTTCTTATTATCACAACATTTTCTTAATTTTGGGATCGCATTTTTAAGGCAGAAGTCGCAGTCACCACTCGTAAGATATGGCATGCACTGTGCCAATGTATACAGGCTTTCAGACGCCGAGAATTTAGCTATTTTTGTAGCAAACTTCTTATCGGAGGTATTATTATTTACAGCTTCTGCAATTATTTCATTCAGAGTTTTTCCTAATAACTGTCTGAACCTCTCGGGATCTTCTGTAATGGTCACCTGATTAGACAGGTTTGAAGTGATCGACTGCTCCGGACTCAAGAATAGAGATTCATCTGAGTAGCGTAATGTGCAATCGTCGTACCTGTTGAAAATAATATTTAAATGAATTCATGTTGATAAGTTCAACTTTTGATAAAATAAATAGTTATACCAGATAGTTGCCCTTTTTTGCTTGGGACAGCGTTGTAGGACTTCACTTGAAGCAGTTCCCACACACTGTTGGCAGGCATCGGGGTTAACATCACCCCTACATAGAAAGAGACCATATACGGTGTTGGGAAGGCCGTCACCAACCGTGTGATTGTAATATCCAATCTCCTGGCTGGCGTTTGAGGATAAAGCACGGAAAAGTTGATTCAAGTTGGATCGATAGGTGCTATTAGGACTGTATGTAGTTGTATTTGGGCAATAATGGTAAAGAGGAGGATCCGATCTAATTCTTGTGCTGAAGCAGAGAATGCAAAATAAGCAAAAATATGTAGAGATTATGAAGGCTGACATGATTAATCTAAATAAAATAAAAAAAGAAATCTGCTTATAATTTTGATATTTTTTCAAACAGAAATGGGTGTTTATAGGATGTGGAAGTACTGGTCAGCAGTGAGCGAAGACTTGATGTGCCAGTCAATGGAATATCGCAAGGTCTGTGGAAATTAATAAATATGATGGCAACTCTTTTGATGGAGAAAAGACTAAATACTGTTGAATTGTATATGGTCTAGAATTGAAAACTCTTGACATTTCAACTGTCCAGACGCGTCAAATTTATCGAGTTAATGGATAGAACTGATCCACTTGTGGTTTCTGAAACTGCAGAAATGTTTGAAAGGGTCAACCCATGTGCGGGGACACCTAATTCATTTCATTACTTCTTTTAAACTATCTTGAATATAGCTCATAGCATGTTATGCGTGCTTTAAGGAATAATAGAAATTGGAGTAATAATGAGGCTGGAAAACTTTGTAAAGATCTTGATTTTTGTTGAAGAGAAAAGTCAACGAATTAATGAAATTATACTAATTTATAATATATTAAATATCATATCAAGTGAGGATAATTTTTTGAACGTTTATAGCCCTACTACAATTCAAATATTTCAATAATATATATTTAATTTACAGATTGTAATAAATAATATAATTAATTCTCAATTAATTAATATTCTCATTCCTTCAATTAATATTAGTTAGAATTTCATATTTAAGAATACAGTTCATTATTCACGTACATGTATTCTAATTAGCATACAGTTTCATTTAATTAAAAATTAAATTATATTCATTTAAGATAAATTATTTAACATTCATTGTCACGCATATATTCCTTAATATTAATTCTAAATTAATTAACATTCACGTTAATTCATGTATCATATTTGTCATCTATTTTCATTTATGCATTTAGTTATAATTCTAACACATACATTCAAGTATGCATTTCACTATTTACATGCATGTATAATAATTAACATTTATTTTCATGGACTTCATTTCTATCATATTTAAACCAAAATGGTAAATTGCAGTACTTATAAAACATTTTAAAATAGCATGCAACACACGTTCAACTTTGACTAGCAGATGAAAAAGTATGTGTATATCTTAGGGAATCAAAATAAGTTACGCGTTGCAGTAAAAGATTCAAATATTTAGAAGACAAGAAGTAACTAAAAGTAAGAGGAGGAAAATTAGTTATGTGTTGCTTGCAATTCCATGGATGAGAAAGAAAGAGCAGAGAAAATGGTTTTAAGGGTATACATCGCTTTTACACACTTTTCGGCAACTAGTTTTATCTATTCTTTTCTGCCTTCTTGTGAATGCCACTATTAAAAAGCGTGTTCCTTAGTATATAACACCACGTTGGCTATGCTTAAATTTACTTTTTAAGAATTTTCTTGTTTCTAAATATTTTAGATCCTTTTTCTTACTTATAAATAAAATTAAGTCAATAGTTATCAAACTCGAGATGTGAACGTTGACTCTGCCAAACCTTTGAGTCACAAACTCATTTTTTGAACTGGCGAATCATTGGTCGGACTGATGGGCCTAATATTCTAGCAGTACCCCCAACTTTTAAACTTGAGACTCGTGTCTGAAAAAGCCTCAAGTCCATCCCAAGATAATGTAATGTTATATTTTTATAACCCTATCCTTCAAAAAATATATTCATGAATTTCACTTATGAAAACAAAAGAAAAATACGTCTTTTTAAAAAATATTATGTCTTCTTTCCCTTCCTTCAAACCCTAATTTTATATATACATACAATTCTAGCCCTAACCCTAATCTATACATATACATACAATCATTTGTTTTTGCATTTTGGAGTTTTGAGTTACGATTAAAGTAAGCTTTCAACAGCCTACTTGAAGAAAATATCGATGAAGACTAGAGTTGATCGAGCAAATAATCACAATTCTCAGCTATATATAACATTCAGAAACACCAGTGTCCGCACACGATGTCCTCCGCGCTGCACGGACACTTTTTTTTATTACAGTGCTACCAATAACATTTTTTTCAACTAACATTTTGAGATACAAATTTGATTAAATAAGTCAATGAAATCTTAACAATCCATATAAAAAAGTGAAGTAATTTATGTTCTTGGAGAGTTACCATAACAGCGAAACCAGATATAGCAGCCCATGACTTGGCAAGATTTGAGCCAGCGAGCTCGAGGTCTTTGAGGTTGCCGGGGAACATTATAGAAACCAAAGGTATGAAATAGTAGGCAACATTGGTCAAAATCATTGGCAGTGCGAAGACAATCTAATCTTTCGCCTCATCCACATCAATAATCTTGCTCCACCACCTCTCCGCCGCATTGTGTCTAAGTAGAGGTTTTTTCACCGCCGAGGAAGAACTTGGGAATTCGGGTTTTCTCTTTCGGAGTAAGAGCTAAGAGTTTTAGGGCTATGGTGTATAGGAAATTTGAGAAGGTAGGGTGTTCTTTGATATAAACTTAGGGCAACTTTTAAAAAAAATTTGAATTATGTCGACGACGGGAAATCGTGACACGTGGCAGTCAAGTTTTTTT
>CM032630.1:32369363-32454198 GCA_019097785.1 Fraxinus excelsior
TTGTTATGAGAACGGAGATATTTAACTGGTCATGTTCCCTTCACTGTCCTTGGTATGTTCCAGCACTTAAGAAAAATATTTGATTAACCTGCTGAGCCTCTTGTCCTTTTCCTTGTTATCAATGGTGGAAGCTTCAATGACTTATTTGTGAATAAATTGCTTGCTAATTTAGGTTTATGTACTCCCTTGTGATCTGCAGGTTTTACAAGAACTATGTGTATCACAAGGTTCTGCATGGGTCGTTAAAAGTGGTGATGGAAATCCACGAAAGTAAAGTTCACGCAACCAAATCATATGTTAGTCTATGAGGTATGAATGAGCATAAACTATGAATTATGTAAATAGAAGAGTGAAAAATTAGACACCTCACCACAAGACTTGATGGAATTCGCTAAATTGCATGAAGTTCTCGAGCTTCTTGTGTTCAAGAAAGAAAATCTCTGCTTATTTTGTTTACATAAGAGCATTGTGATCTGTTGTGGTTTGTCCCAATTTCCCCTGAAGTGCCTTGGTGCTCGACTTATTCTGATGTCTGAGTTGTGCATTTTGAAAAAAAATTATTAACATCATTCGTTGAAGTTATAATTCAGTGCATGTCTTGTGCGAACATCAGTTTAAATCACCCTTGAATATTTGCCCAATCAATCATCTTCACATATTGGAATTTGAAAGTTAATAGGTCTATCTAATGTACATGCAGATGAACATAGACACAGACTAAGAAATGTGTGATTACATGTACATATTGTGTATAAATAACAATTAAGATGGCTCTGGTACAAAAGTCGTCTGTTGAAGAAGGCAGGCAACCTGTTTCTTTGGAAGCAGTAAGGGATGTGTTCTTGAGATCCCGTGTAGCTCTTTGAACATTCAACTGAGGTAGGATGATTTAAATATACAAAGGATACCAACTACATTGAGGATGAGTGTTCTGTAATAAGACACATTAAACCCTTGTTTGAGCCCCATTTTTCACATAAATGAATTTTGTAATATTGATTTTTTTGGAGAATGTTTGATTAAAGATAGGAGAAAATTTGAGTTTATGTGCAAATTATTGGGAGAACGTGTGATAAAAAATGAATTTTTGAATAATGGGGCTTGGGCTAATATATGTGATCAGTAAATTTTATTAAATATATATGATTTCATGCTGGTGCATTATATCCATGGTTTTTTTTTCTTTCTCGAGTGTGGGGACTGGTTGACGTTAGCATCAAGTCCACAAGATATGAGCAGTTTTACTTCTCAAATTGGCCGTATTATTTTGTGGATCAATTAAATACGAGTTTTTCATCCAAGGGGCTCTATACTGTGCATTTACCAAGTTGCATATTGGATTGGGGTTTACTACTACAGATAAATTCTTTTATTTGCTACAAAACTGAGGTGTCTGTTGCTGTTTGTTTGTGGAACAAGGTAATTGTTTGGCCTTATAGTCAGTACCCGTGGTTCATCCAAATAATTCTTATTTGATATTTGATGAAAATGGAAAAATTATAATGGCTTACGAGTGTATTGATTCTCTTAAATGAATTAAAGAACTCGAGTCTTACCGATTGTGGTATTCAATTTACATATGTGCACCTGACCCATGTACCCAACCCAAGTTGAAGTGATGTAGTAGACACCTTGTACTATCAAAACTTTCTTACAAGAAGTGCCTTTGCAAAATTAAACCTTGTATGTGGAATCTTTTTGCAGGAGCTAAACCATTATCATACTTCTCTACCAATTTATTTGTTCACTAACCGGAATGCTATTTGGCCGGATTCAGATCAGGTCACCGGAGAATGATTGGCTATGCAGCATGATTTTGTATGCAGTGATGAGCTCACACTGCAGAATAAAACGTAGAAAGGCAGACAAAGAGAAAGGCAATAGGTCTCGAAATAAAACTTCATTTACATACATGGTAATTCGTTGTGCAGGTAAATTAGTCTCTAAGCCGGTCGTTTTCTCCCTTTGGCTATTGGTAGGCTGTGCATTACAAGACTCTTGTTAGATCGTGATTGTACATGTTCATTGCTTCTAATTGCCTCTCAAAAATTAATATATAGGGTGTAACATTGAAATGTTAATTTTTGAAAGTATTTTGTCTGGTAGAAGAGTTTTTAGAAAAAAATAAATTCAAAATTGACTTATTCAAGAAGTTTTGTACAGCACTTCTTAAATATAAATTCAATCTTATCATTCCACCTAAATTAGTACATCGCCAATAACTACCATTATAATGATAGATAGCATTACTCATTCAGTTAATTGAGTTGAGCGAGTATTAATTTGTTTGAGTCAATGTGATTTTAAAAATTAGAAAGAACGGAGGCAGATTATTTTTATTTTAAGATAGATAAATTGATTTACTAGCTTACATATAGCTTCTCTAAACCTTAAAAAAAAAAAAAAAAAAACCCTAATGAGACATTTATAGTCTGAGAATGAGAGATTGTTTAAGAGAGCTAAAAGCTGATTTTGTGAAAAAGGAAGGGTGGATTTTACGAAGTGAGCAATTGGAAATTGTACAGTAATTATGATGAAATTAATTGTTAACTTTGATTTTAGATTTTTAGCGTTCTTCTAAATTTTTCCGAAGTAGTCGATGGTTTTGTTCGAACGACTCGACAAATACTCAAATTGAACGTGGTGAAAATCCATCAACTTATAAAGGATGGCAATATCTCCCGATTTCGTTGGGGATTTTCGGGTAGTGAGGTAAGAATGAAGATTAAAATACTATTTATTTCAATATTTCTTTATCTCATTATTTTTAAATATAAAAAAAATAAGAGTTCGAGTGAGTACGGGGTGGGCAACATGTTATCAATTCCAACCTCAATTTTATACGGGACGAGAAGGGATATGACATTTATTTATCTATCAAATAATGCAATCTAACATTAGTGTTGCTAGAGCACCAATTTAGATGGTTACATTTTATAGATTCAATTAAATAAGTTATGTGATTTTGCATTTAATTGAATTTACAATTTAATATCATAATTGCCATCTAAATTTGTATTTAACATAAGTGATGATGAATATTATTTTTTGGGCAGGTGCCCATAAAGAGCTTTAGATTTAAAGAGGGTCATTTTTCACAAACATTTAAAAGTTAGCATTTTCTAATAATCACTCGAAACTATGACGATATTCTCTTTGTATTTCAATTTTCAATTTTGAGTTTTGAATTCATTTTGAGTATCAATTTTGAGATTGCTGGAAATGCGTTTTTTCTGTCATTTTGAAAAACTATTTTCAAAAATAAAAAATGAAGTTTTGACTTGATTTTAACCGAAAACAGCCAAAAATACTTTTTTGGCGTTTCTTTGTAAATTTTAAACTTGTTTTTGGAAATTCGTTTCTAAAAATAGGTAAGTAAACGTGTTTTCAGTGGTTTTGAAAAATGAAAATGGTATGAAGACAGAAAAGGAACAACCTTGAGCTTAGTATTTTTTGCATTTTTTGTTTTCTTTGTAAATTTTAAACCCGTTTTTAAAAATAGGTATTGAAAAATGAAAATGGTACGAAAACAACCTTGAGCTTACCCCCTTTCGCTGCTACACTCGATTATGAACCCTAACGAATTTGCACTCTCTATTTGTTTCTAAAACCCGAGACGGTACAGGACCAAAATGTCGTCTTCCATCGCCCTCCGCCATGCCCGTCACCTCTGCACCACCACCGCAGCCGCTGCCACCGCAGCCAAACTGTCCGTGCCCTTGTCCATTTCCCAAACCAAAAGCAAACTAAGACGCGAATACGACCCGGACGTGGCCCTTCAAATCTACTCCTCCTTTACTTCCTCCAATAACCTTTCCTCCTCAACCTCCTCCGTTCGCTACGCCCAGGAGTTCACCGTCCGTCGTCTTGCCAAATCCCACCGCTTCTCCGACATTGAATCATTTCTTGAGTCCCACAAAACGCTTCCCCAAATTACTGAAGAAGCCTTCCTTGCCTCCCTCATTCGATCCTATGGTGTTGCGGGTATGTTCGAGAATGCCCTCAAAACGTTCGATGAAATGAATTCTTTGGGCACCGCTCGATCATCACTCTCCTTCAATGCTCTCCTTACTGCTTGTGTACACTCCAAACTGTTTGATCGTGTGCCCACTTATTTTAGTGAGATTCCAGCAAAATATGGGTTTTCCCCTGATAAATTCTCGTTCGGTATATTGATTAAAGCATATTGCGAGATGGGGTCGCCTGAAATTGCAATAGAGAAGTTGAGTGAGATGGAGGAGGAGGGGATTGAGGTTACTCCAGTTACTTTTACCACAATTTTACACGGGTTGTACAAGAAGGGAAGGAGTGAGGAGGCCGAGAGGTTTTGGGATGAGAGAGTAACGAAAAAGGGCTGTGTTCCTGATGTTGGGGCATATAATGTGAGGCTTATGCATATTCATGACGGTGAGGTAGAGGGGGTTTCGAGGTTAATTGACGAAATGAGTAATGCTGGGATAAAACCCGATTCTATTAGTTATAACTACTTGATGACGTGCTATTGTAAAAATGGTATGATGGATGAAGCAAAGAAGGTATATGATGAGTTGGGGTCTAAAGGCTGTAATCCAAATACAACTACTTTCAGGACGTTGGTGTTTCATTTGTGCGAGCAGGGGCGATATGTGACAGGGTATAAGGTGTTTAAAGAGAGTGTGAAGTTGCACAAGATTCCGGATTTTAATACTTTGAAGTATTTAGCAGAAGGGCTGGCCAAGAATGGACATACAGACGAGGTGAAAGCAATGATTCGAACTATGAATAAGAAGTTTCCTCCTAATTTGCTGAAGGCTTGGGGAAAGCTTGTGGAGGATCTGGGCTTGGCTCCTATTGACACTAACAAGGTCGATTCTGGTGAGTCAGAAATGGCCAGTACCTGAGTTTTTGTGTCTTGAATTGGTGGACTATTGTACACTTTTGAGCAAGTTAGATTGGATTTTTGGGTAGTCATAAAACTTCAAGATAATGTTTTCTAAGTGCTGTTGCTTACCGCTCAACGCCAAGGGCTATATGTGGAGCTCATCAAGATTTATAATGCATCTCGTGATATTTAGAACATCAAAAGCATATGTACTTTCATTTTTATGTTAATGTTGATCTCATCTTTCGTTTTAAGCATATCTACTTTCATCTTTTTCTTTTTCTTTTACTCTTGATTCTTCTTATTTTCTGAATTGTTTAGATATCATTCAAGGATAAACACAAGTGTGCAGAAGTTCTATTTTCCCATATAGTTGTACTAAGTGAAAGCCATATTTCGACCCCAATCCATAAATAGTGCTTTGGTTTGCTGTTGTTTGTCTGTCTCCATACGTAGTTAGTGGCTACCTGGCCTTGTGGACATAAATTTATGCCAACAATCTTGAACAATGATTCTAGGAAAGCTACAAACCGCTTGCCGAAGCGGATTTCAGAATTTTTTAATTTCATACCGATATGAATTGTTTACACTGATATTTGGAAGTGTTTTGATTGAGCGATTTTTAGACACATTTCTTTCGCATAAATGGCATAGTCGAGCATTCCAAGATACAAGCAATCAATTTAACAAATTAAGGATGACATTTTTTTTTCTAGGAGGTTTAAATGCATTCAACTATTTAGGGCATTTTAGTTACTATTAGTCGGTTACTATTATTTTTATAACAGATTCATGCTTGAATGACTTGAACTAGGGTCTGTATATAGAATAGATATTTCAGCCTCCTCTCTACTATCTAAATATGTTCTTGTAAGGTTTAAATGATACATCAAATATAAATTTGAAGGACCTCGGATCCCCAACCTTTGAGCAATAGTACAAGAAAGCCTCTAGCTTTTCGTATCTCAACCTCTCATATTTTGTTCTTTAAACTTGAATTTCGTCTTTATTTTGTTCATTATTTGGCCGTTGCTTCCATTTATATTCAAAATTTTCTGTCTAAATAAAATTGTCACGAGTTGTAATATCTAATCATACCCAGTACCCACTTGTATATTTCCAAAATATATGCATTATTATAAAAAAAAATATTATCATAAACCATTGTTATAGACAACACTTCCATAATGGAAAACATCAGCAAACAAAATCATTAAGTTTCATGAGGTGCTTTACCCAACAAAATAACAACTTAACACACAATCTAGAAAGTGTTTTACCCAACAACATAATATCTTTGACGATGTGGTTTATCTGCTGCTCCTTTGAGTTGGCTAAATTGGATGAACAGACTTCTGAATCCTTACTAGTTCTTTTGCCACATCGATTATGTATGGCCTATCTGCTCGTCTTTTAACAGTACATCTCAAAGCAAGTCTCGAGAAAGCCTGCAATTGATGCTCTATTTCGTCCCTCTCATATAAAATTATTGGGTCCAAAATTTTACTCAACTCATTCTTGTCAACGTGGTTACTTACATACCCCACTAAAGGAATATATTTAGGTCCTTCAAGATGTCGATCCCTAGCATTAACATCCCAAGCATTAAGTGCAGTTAAGAGTTGAAGGAGAATAATTCCAAACCCGTAGACGTCACTCTTTTCTGTGATAATGCCTGTTTTCATGTATTCAGGTTCAATATGTCCCATCGTCCCAGAAATTTCTACTTCCACCTGTGATTCTCCGGGGGGCAATGCTATGCAGAGTGAGAAATTAACAAGCTTAGCAACACCATTATTATCTATGACAATGTTTCTTGTGGTTAGATCTCTATGGATGATAGGTGTTGGAAATGCAGTATGAAGATAAACAAAGAGCATTTGCAACGTCTGTTGCAATTTTTAGCCGATTACTCCAAGAGAGTGATCTACCAATATTATCCCTTGCTTTATCAATATAAAGAAGGTCATACAGAAGTCCATAATTGATCCCGATTTCATAGATAATAGCAGGAATTTCCAAATCTAAGCAGCAACCCAAGACCTTCAAAACATTTTTGTGGTGATTCATCAGCACTGTGAATACCATGTCGTTGACAGCATAGGACGAATCCCATTTTACAAAAGTGATCTTCTTCACCAGAATAGACCGTTGCTGAAAAACGCCGCTGAAGTAATTGCTAGTTCCATCCCGCATAACAGATTTGGAATCATCTTCACTTAGACTAGGGAAATCGACGTCTGTTGCTTTATTAAGTTCTTCAACGGTGAAGACGCGATAAGGAATGTTATACTTACCATTAGAGAAAGCAATAAGCCCTTCCAACAGCTTGCCTCCATTTTCAATATACCAAGGCGATAATTTCTCATTCCTCCTTTTCAAGAACCTTATCTTTCTTTTCACCCACTCCATGAATAATTGCCAAGTCTTCAGAAAGTAAAAATAATAATTAGATGCTGCTGGAAAGTGGAGAGAGGGTCTAATAAAGACTTTATTCCAAGCAGACAGACAAAATGGCAATAATTCGGTCTTTGGTTTCAGACTTCCCTTTCCTGGATCTCGCACGCAGACTTAAGTCTCTGTGTGAAGTTTCAACGGAATTTGATAAAAATTAACGTGTAATTTCATTAATTTAAGAGATTAAGGGTGTTTTCGATAGAAATTAAAATCGAATTAAAATTGAAAAATTAATCGTTATTGTTGATTTTTATTAGATGAGTGAGATCCAATAACAATTATATTTTCAATTTTAATCCAATTTTGAACTGTAACAAACAAGCTCTAAAAATGCCAGCATGTTCTCGAGATTTGAACTCAATCAAAAGCAAATCTTCTGTATTCTGTCACTTGTCAATTCGGTAAAAACAGAGAGGAGAGGAGAAAAATGAGTTAAATTTTAACATAATGATATATCATGAACGTGTAAATAATTATGAATCTGTATTAGGACCCTCATACGAATTATTGCCACTTTGTCTGTATGCTTGGAATAAAGTCTTTATTAGGACCCTCAAAAGTTGTTACAAAAATGTTATTCATTTCAATTGGGATTACAATCCTAGTGTAAGTGGCTCTAAATGATAGGTGAAATTAAATAACTTATTTTAACATTATGATATATCATACTGAACGGAATTTGTTATTACTCATTACAAGTTTTTTGAAATGTGAGTACGTTGTTTTTATATCATCATTAACTTTTACTACATTCAAGTGTCACTTTAAGGATATTCAATATGAAATCGATACAGAGAAGATAAAACGACTTCTAAAGAAAGTGTTATTAGTTACTTCAATGTTGGATTTCTCAAGAGAAGATAAAACGACTTCTAAATTATTAGTGTATTTCTCTTGATAATTAGTCCTCGTGGGAACCACATTCTGTTAATCACTTTGTTAGTTGTAACTATGCATCCACTTACAAAAGAAAATCGACAACAGAACTACTTGCATATTTGATTGTGAACATAAATTTTATATAAATAAAATAAATTTATGCCATCAGTCTTGAATAATGATTCCCTAATTCTTGAATTAGATAACAATATAAAGTTGTAGACATAATTGAATTAGAAAGATTTTCTTTTTAAGTGTTCTAATTAGGTACGTATTGAAATCTTTGTAGGGAACTTTAATTGCGATTACTAGAATTTACATGTGATAAAGTTTTTAGTCGTGTTCGATTGGCCCGAACACGACTTTCAACAACGATTAGTATAAATTTTACCCCTTTTCACAGTCGAATGAAATTTGACTTACAAGTTCACTTGCATTCAAGTAGATCTATTTGCACAAAAAACTGCAATCTAGGAAGTGTTTTCTTGATATGGTTTGAAATCTCAGATTTAGCCAACACTGCCTTGCATGATCCAGTAAAACAACTCTAATTTCAGAAAGCCACATTGCAAAACTGAAAGTACTCCCTTTGAGCTAGATTCATTTCATAAATGACAATTGCATTTGGTGATGCAGGATCAAATATGTTCACCTCTTTCAAAATCACATTAACTTTCTCGGTGCTACGCCGGAACAAATCGCTCTTGTGCCAGATCACCATTCTCTTTAGCTTCGGCGATTTCTCCAATAAAAGCTTAATGAGTGTCATCTCCGAAAACTGCGCCGGTAATAGATAGTACCTTCACTTCCTGAAGTTGATTTAAAAGTACATATGAGTAGCTTGCACTTTTAGAAAGTCTAGAACAGGGCTTGCATCAGTATTTTCCCAACTCATAATCTACGAAATATGACAAAAAACCAGTTAGCTTAAATTTTTAGTTTAAATCAGGAAATAGAAGAATGTAGATTGAAAAAACTATGTCCATTACTAACCGTGATTTTCATTTTCTCAAGGTTGTGGGAGCTTCTGATCAAGCAAAGAACACACGAGAGTTCATCCACCGAATCTAAACATACATTTGAGTAACCTGAGAATTTTAAGGTGGATTAAAGAAGTTGGAAGCACTGTCTGGAGTCGACCTGCGGACGAAGCCTAGAAAGCAGATAGAAATATTATGATCAAACATATTTAAATTGATGAATTCACGTGATTATATTTATAATCAACCATAACAGCATAAAATAGAAGTCCGTGCACATTTTATGAATGGCGGTAAGAGAATCAAAGAACTCAACGAAGTTACAGTTTCCATAGTTAATGTCTCAACTGCATAATGATCGTAATTGTAACTGCTGCATGTTGCTGGGATCTTTTTATATAAATAGACGAACATAAATGCCGAAGTCAAAAGAGTCTTAGCATAGGAGCATCAATTTCCAAGTTGTCAAATTCAATTGGGAAATCCAGCAACAGTTGCTCTAGTAACGGGCAGCTGGATATCAAACTTTGTAATACTTCAGCATTAGTGTTGTCGTTACACAATTCCAGCCGATTAGTCTATTAAGTCCTTTGAAGAGGAGGATTGATCAAACAAGCAGAAAGTTTTAAATGTTTCAACTGTAGATACATAAATAGTGAAAGAATGAATTTTATATCCCAGACTGATTTCAAAGATGAATTTGTCAACACCATAATTTGATAAGAAATTAATCGTGTGTTCAATATGTGAACAACCCTCAAGCTCCGGAATAACCAGACTAAACTTAGTTATGGGTCCTTGGTGACGTAAACGAACATGACAGCAAGAACTTTATAGATCTCTCGTTTGCCTCGAATTCTTGCAATCTCTGTATCTTGCCACAATGTAACATCAAATATCAGATGAGGTAGTTTTATACCTCCAATGTTTTGATAAGATACTTGTCTTTGTAGTATCACGTGTTGTCAAACACATTAGAATGTCATCACTGTTAATATCGTCCAATTATGGGAAGATATATGTGATTATTCTGTAATTATTGTAATTAGGCGTGATTAGTGTAATAGTAGACGTGGTTATTGTAATGTCTAATTTTCAGCCTTGCAATTAGAAACATTCACACAGTTTATTGGAAGGAACTCCCATTGAGAGAGTCATTCAAAACCAAAATCAATTGTGTTGACATGGTATCAAAGCCTCAATCTAAAAGATGACTATTCTGGGCATTCTAATTTCTTGAGACTCACTTGGCGGATCAAATATCTGTAGTAGCCGCCGTTAAATTCGGGAGTCTCTGTGTGGAGTTGTTAAAGCGATTTGAATTTTCGCCTCTCTGTGGCATAGACTGCAGTTCTGTGCATCGGAGAATATTGTGGTTGCATGCGCTCGTTTTTGTCGCCTCTATCTTTGTCATCGACTTCGGTTCTTCGTGTCAGAAAAGATTGTGGTTGTCGGCTCTTGTCGTTGTCGATCGGGATCTTCTAGTGTCGAGGAGCTTCCAGCGATTTCATGGTTGACGCAAGAGAGATCGTGAGATAGGGCTTGAGGATTTGGGATCCAGTTTTGTTTTTTTGAAAGGGAACAATACATTTCTAAGGTGTTTACTTTACACCTTTTCAAAAATACAAAAACAAGTTCCAATTTCACAAATCAGGTTTTTTAATTTTTAATTTATGAATTATTAAATCAATTTATTATTAAATATTTAATTCTTATATAATATAATTACCCCACTCCGGGGACTATTCCGGCTACCGTTCCGGTCACAACTCATCTCCGACGACAAGACCGACGAATACTCCGATTCCGATGACCGTTCCGCCGTCACTTTGTTCCGACTACTGCTCCGATTCCAGCAAGTGTTCCAACTCCGGCGAAAATTTTTAGATCACAATTCAAAATTTTTATAGGTCACAATTTGTTTATTGGTCACAACTTAAAATTTTAAAAGTCACAATTTGTTCATCGGTCACAAATTACAAAATTCATAAGTCACAATACTTATTTATGTCACAATTTATCAAATTATTGATCACAAATTAATAATTTTTAGGTCACACATCATGTATTGGTCACATTTTATCTAATTCATTGGTCACATATCGATATTGTCGCCAACCAACCAAATTAGTGGTCACAAACAACCAAATTAGTCGTGACCACCACCAACCAAATTAGTATGCTATAAATACTATGTTGGACCATAGGCTGCCAACAATTGTCAGAAAAATTAAAGATGAAGGGCCCCCAACGTCGTCTCAAATTAAACATTGGGCTTTAAAGTCCCCACGATTGGGTCCCCACTGGCATACTTGTTTCTATTGTAGCCTTTTCTTGTGGGCCCATTGTTTGTTTTCAACAAGAAGTATAACCCTTGACAGCCTAACTGGCCCACATAAAGTAAATTGATTTATCCGGTGACACTTCCAAAAATATCCTTTTGCTCGAGTAATAACTAATAAGGTGAGTTAACCCGGTTCGATTTGTACAATTTCAAACCTATTTTACATCAAATTATTTCAAATGGTTTAAAAAAAATCCAGACGAAATCATTTTTTCTGATTTGCAGGGGTGTCTTCGACAAATATTTTGATAGATTTTAAAATATTATATATCCCAATAAATTTCGTAGATTTGAATAGATTTCCAACAATTCCATAAGAATCTCATCAAATATGGTGAAATTTTAAAAAAATTGGTTATATGTACTTTTAAACTTAAAATCCATCCAAATCTTTTAAAATTATTATATTAATATTTTTTTTATAAATCCATTAGTTATTGAAAATACCCAAATTTTAAAAGATTTCATTGAATTTCATTAAAATCTTAATTGTGAACACCTAAATTTTAATGAATTTCATTAAAATCTATTAAAATTTCAATTGTGAACACCTAAATTTATAAGGATTTTTTAAAATCTATTACAATCTTAATTAAGGATACCCGATTTGATTTCAAACCATGATTTTAGCAACATAAAATGTCATCTTTCAAACAAGTGAAGAATAAATATATTGGTGTGAAATTTCACTGTGATACTTAAATTGAAAATTTCCACTATGATAATTAAGTTATTTTGGTTGTTTTTAGTTAAAACCAAGTCAAACTTCATTTTTTAACTTTTGGAAACAATTTTTCAAAATGACAAAAGGAACGCGTTTTCAACAATCTCAAAACGGGCATTCAAAACACAAAACTTAAACTGAATTCAAAACTCAAAACTGAAACATAAAGAGAACTTCCCATAAATCTTTGTTTGATTCCCATTATTTTCAAAATATATTTCTTTCTTATTTTCAATCACACATTTTTCAATAAAATAATATTACACGTAAGTCTAAAACTTTTCTTTAATTTTTAATCACATGTTATCCATTAAAATACTAATTCTAAAATGCATTTTGTGCAAATAAATGAGGCTCAAACAGGCTATAAATGTATAATTTTAACAATATTTCTCATAGCCTAAATTAAAAGTATATATTTGATGGGATCCCCATAGGAGCAAAGGCTCGTAGCGGGAGGGACGGTTCCTAAGGGCTACAATTTTATCCTAATCAACCGATTTGGCCGGAAAAATTTTCTAGAATTTTTCTACATATAAATAAATCATATATTCAATTTTAAAACTTGGATATTTTCACAAAAATAAGTGTATAGCTTATTGGTTAAAAAAAATTAAGCACAAAGTCCTGGAGCTCATTTGGGTTGTATTCCAATTTTCAATTTACGTTTTGATTTTACTTTTAATTTTTGTTGTTCTAAAAGTATTGTCTTAAAATTGCTAAAATGCGTTTGTTTTATCAATTTGAAAACTTATTTTTCTAAAAAAAAAAAATCGTTTGGTTTGAAGTTTTGAAAAAAAAAATTATGATTCCCATGAAAATTAAGTATTTAACGAAATATAACAATTTTATTTTAATATATTATCAATTAATACATACATTTCAAAGTTGATGGGTCGTACAATATTTACTTTCTCTATAAAAGTAAAATAAATAATAAATTGAGTTGAAAAAAAATTAATGACGTGGATTGAGAATCTTTATTCATGTTCATTTAAATATATATTTTTATAGAAATAATCATTAAGAGGTTGAACTACTTTTAATATTTTTATATAGAATTTTAATTTTAGTTTTTAATTTTTAGATTTTATTTTTCAATTTTATATATATTTTAGTTTTTAAATGCAATCAATTTTATTTTAGTTCCAAACACGTCCAAGAAGTAACTCGTATGATGTTTTAGCATCGATGACATGGAAGTAGTGGTGACAATAGGCTGAGCCGAGCCGGCTCGTCACCTACGAGCGGAGCGGGTGTTCGGCTTGTGGGTTTTTCGGCGAGCTCTAGTGTCGAGGAGCTTCCAGCGATTTCATGGTTGACGCAAGAGAGATCGTGAGATAGGGCTTGAGGATTTGGGATCCAGTTTTGTTTTTTGAAAGGGAACAATACATTTCTAAGGTGTTTACTTTACACCTTTTCAAAAATACAAAAACAAGTTCCAAATTTCACAAATCAGGTTTTTTAATTTTTAATTTATGAATTATTAAATCAATTTATTATTAAATATTTAATTCTTATATAATATAATTACCCCACCCCACCTCCACCGCCCCTACCACTCCGGGGACTATTCCGGCTACCGTTCCGGTCACAACTCATCTCCGACGACAAGACCGACGAATACTCCGATTCCGATGACCGTTCCGCCGTCACTTTGTTCCGACGACTGCTCCGATTCCGACAAGTGTTCCAACTCCGGCGAGAATTTTTAGATCACAATTCAAAATTTTTATAGGTCACAATTTGTTTATTGGTCACAACTTAAAATTTTAAAAGTCACAATTTGTTCATCGGTCACAAATCACAAAATTTATAAGTCACAATTTATCAAATTATTGATTACAAATTAATAATTTTTAGTTCACACATCATGTATTGGTCACATTTTATCTAATTCATTGGTCACATGTCGATATTGTTGCCAACCAACCAAATTAGTGGTCACAAACAACGAAATTAGTTGTGGCCACCACCAACATCATTTGTGACCACCACTTTGCCATCGCCATCGCCTCTACCAGCGACACCATCAACATCTCAAAACCAACACCACACCCTCCCCAACACCACTATCACCATCCCAAGACCCCTCATCGCCACACGCACAGCCAAAGTAAACAAAAAACACCCACATAACACACAACCATCGCCACCACCAACTTCAAATCCACACTACCATCGCCCGATCTCCCGCCATACAACGGCACCGCAACCATTCACACAAATCCAACAACCTCGTTCGACAGAACCAGCACAGATCTGCAACCATCGGAAAAAATTAGCATACAACCATTCGATAAATCCAACTCGAAAACTGAAAAAAAGGAAATACAGATCCACATAGGCGAGTCCAGATTTAGGTGGCTCGTTATTAGGGTCAATCTCAGAAAACAGTGCAGATCTGTATTAGGCATAGACGACGGATCAATTGGAAACAAAAGTGGCTCACGGCTTCTGTGAAGTGGCCGACGGAAAACTTCGATGGTTGGATCGAACGACAGATGAGGGGAAGACGATTCGACATCGTGGCGGCGGTTTAAAAACCCGGTTGGATCTGCGAGAGAAGAACGGTGATGTAGAGGGAAGAAACGGTTGGATCTGCGAAAATCTAGGGAAAGAGACGAGAGAATAGTGAATACAAGAGGGGGAGAGGAGATGAAGAAGATCCAACGGCCGTGGAGGCGGCGGCGTAGAGCAGAGAGGCGGGCAGCGGTATTGAGAGTGTAGAGGTTGAGGGATTAATTGATTTTAGGGTTTGGGTAGATAGGGTATGGGGAGTTATAAAAATGAATTTATTGTAAATGGATGTAAAATAAAAATATAAAAATATTTTTAAATTATTAATTAAAATCTGATTTTTGTAATATGAAACTTTATTAAGGATTTATGAAAATGGTAACTTAAAAGTAGGGTTAGGTGTAATTTCCTCTTTTTGAAATTTATTTCTAATTGGGCCATACTATTTGGGCTCCGGTGTTTGGGCTTGTTATTGGATCTGCTTAATATTATTTCAATTGTTTTTTTTTCCATTTTAACAATGTCTACGACTCTATTGGAAATTCAGATTTTTTGGCGTGAAATCCACAAGTAAAAATTATTCTACTTGGGAATTTCAATTTCGTTTATTCCTTACTGGAAAAGAATTGTGGGGTCATATTGATGGAGGTGATCCTGCTCCCACGGATCCAAAAGAACTGGAAAACTGGAACATCAAAGATGATCGGGTTATGAATTGGATTTAGGGTCTATTGACCTTATGTTTGTTTTGATCTAAGGTTGTATAAGACTGCTAAAAGTATGTGGGAAAATCTGAAGAAAGTTTATCACCAGGACAACACAGCATGGCGATTTCAATTAGAGTCTGACATTGCTAGTTGTACTCAAGGCGATCTATCTGTTAAAGAATAATTTTCTGGGTTTCAGACTTTGTGGGCCTAGTATACTTATATGATTTATACGAAGGTACTAGATGCCTCTCTCACTGCATTTCATGAACAAAGGAAGAGAAATCAGATTTGATGAAATTACGACCTGAGTTCGAAGCAACTCGATCTAACTTAATGAATCGCGATCCAACACCTTCTTTGGAAGTGTGCTTTGGGAGGATCAAAGCATTGCCACACATGCCACTTACCGCAAGACAAACTACCAATTAATGTTGTGGCCTATGTTACTCAAAGGAAAGGCAAGGGTAGAGACACGCAGAAGGTCCAATGCTTTAGCTACAAGGAATATGGACACGTTGCTGTCTACTATGCGAAGAAGTATTGCAACTATTGCAAGAAACCAAGGCATACAATTGCAGAGTTCTCCACTCGACCTCAAAATCATCAGGCCAATGCTATCAAGCTACAATTGGTACTTTATCTTCTACTGCTAGTAATTCATCTGATTTTACTCCTGAGATGGTCCAACAGATGATTACTTCAACATTCTCATCCTTGGGGCTTCAAGGTAACGGTTCTTACCATCATCATCATCATCATCATCATGGCTTGTTGATTCTGATACATCTAATCATATGACTAGTTCTTCTGATACTCTTAGCAATATTTAGACATATAAGGGATCTTCATAATTCAGATTGCTAATGGTAGTTAGTTACCTATTCATGCTGTTGGAGATGTCAATTACTCTGTTAAAGATGTTCTCGTATCTCCTACACTTTTTACTAATCTTATATATGTAGGTCAGTTGTTGATAATGACTGTCATGTTCGATTCTCTCATGATAACTATATTGTACAGGATCAGGGGTTGGGGAAGATACTTACAAAGGGGCTTAAAGTTGGTCAGTTGTTTCCTCTGCACTTTTCCATTCTACCTGTTATTTCTATGGCTTGTAATAAAGTTAACAATAAGGGTGAAATATGGCGCTAACGTTTAGGTCATCCTAGCCCTGTTGTTTTGTCCCATTTAATAAACTCTGGTTTGTTGGGCAATAAAGATAAACTTTCATCTCATATTTCTTTTGATTGTTCCACATGCAAATTAGGAAAAAGTAAAACTCTTTCATTTGGTAGTCATGCTGAAAGATGTTTTGATTTGATTCATAGTGATATATGGGGTATGACTCCGGTTATATCTCATGCACATTATAAATACTTTTTTACATTCATTGATGGTTATAGCAAGTATACCTAGATTTATTTTCTTCGTTCTAAATCTGAGGTGTTTTCTGTATTTCAACAATTTGTAGCTTATGTTGAAACTCAATTTTCTTTGGCTATTAAAGTGTTAAGGTCTGATTCAGGTGGATAATATATGTCTCTAAAATTTTACGACTTCCTTCATAAAAGTTGATTGTCTCCCAACATTATTGTCCCTATACACTTGAACAAAATGATGTTGTTGAACGGAAGAATTGTCATCTGTTAGATGTGGTTCGTACATTATTACTTGAATCCTCAGTTCCACCTAAATTCTAGGTCAAAGCTTCTACGGCAATTCGATTACCTTCTAGTGTTTTGAAACTTAAAACTCCTTATTACAGCCCGCATCATAAGCATCCAAACTAACTTGACATGCATACCTTTGGTTGTGTATGTTTTGTTCATTTACCTCCTCATGAATGCAACAAACTTTTCACTCAATCTATTAAATGTGCATTTATGGGTTACCGTGTTTCTCTTAAAGGCTATGTTTTCTATGATTCATGCTCTAATAGATTTCGTATTTGTCATCATGTGGTTTTCTTCGACAATCAATATTTCTTTCCCACTCATGTTGAGCCTTTACCGAAGATACATACTCTTCGACTCTTTGATGAGTTTATTTTCTACTCTTGAACGGTTCAAACCTGGATTCGTGTACGAATGATGAGGTCAAACTTTGCCTCCTCGTGAGCCTGGCCTGCCATCTGAGACTGCACAAATATTACCTTCCATGAATGAGCTGGATCCAGACAACAATATTCGCCATTCTACCAGACTTTCTCATCCTCCTAATAGGTATGGATTTTCTCATACATCTCTTCATGATACTTTGTTATCCATTCCCATACCTACAAGGTATTCTGAGGCAATAAAACATGAATGTTGGCGGGAGGCGATGGCAAACGAACTTAGTGCACTTAAGGACAATATACATGGGATGTTGTACATTGCCCTCTAAATGTTAAAGCCATTGGTTGCAAGCAGGTTTACTCAATCAAACTATGCTCTGATGGGACTTTGGATAAATATAAGGCACGGTTGGTTGCTTTCAAAAATAAACAGGAGTATGGTGTGGATTATGAGGAGACTTTTGCTTCGGTCCCCAAGATGACCATGGTTCAGGCATTTATTTCTATTATTGCCTCACAAGGTTGGTTGCTTCATCACATGGATATCTAAAATGCCTTTCTCCATGGTGATCCCAAAGAGGAAGTTTAAATGACCCTAACTCCTAGTTTGACCTCCACCTCATCCTTAGAAGTCTGTAAGTTGAAGTGTTCATTATATGGGCTGAAACAGGCTCCACGGGCATGGTTTGACAAATTTAGGTCTACTTTGCTTCACTTTTCATTTCAACAGAGCCAGCATGACTCTTTCTTGTTTCTTTGCGAGAGCTCTATTGATATTTTTGTTCTTCTCGTCTATGTTGATGATATAGTTATTACTGGGACGGATTTTGCTTCGATTACACGTCTACAACAACATCTTCTGGCATCGTTTCAACATAAATAAATGCTAGATTTCATTAAGTTGGTCGGTCTTTAGTATTCATCTATTATTGATACTCCTCTAGAAGTAAATACGAAGTATAGTAGTGGAGAGGGTGACCTTCTATCTGATCCTATTGTGTTTCGTCAACTAGTGGAAAGTTTGAAATATTTGACGTTTACAAGACCAGATATTTCCTTTGTAGTCCAACAGGTTACACAGTTCATGCACACTTCATGTCATCTCCATCTAGCTGCCGTTCGTCGTATCATTCGTTATCTTCGTGGCACATCTAGCTGACGATTTTTTTCTCTACCGGTTCTTCTCTTTGTCTTAGTGCCTATAGTGATACAGATTGGGCTGGATGTCCTGACACTCGATGATCCGTCACAGGGTGGTGCATGTTTCCTGATCTTTCTCTGATCTCTTGAAAAAGTAAGGAACAATTTTGTGTCTATAAGTCATCTACTGAATATGAATATCAAGCGATGTTTGTTGCTTGTTTTGAGATTATATGGCTTCATGGTCTTATACCGGAACTTGCTTTTCCTCAATTTGCTCCTAGTCCACTCCATGCTGACAACACGAGTGTCATTCAGATTGCTGCTAATCCTGTTTACCATGAGCGTACTAATCATATTAAAGTGGACCATCTTTCTATTCAGGAAACCTTGAATAATTGTGTCATTACACTTCCACATATTTCAAGTGCTCTTCAGGTGGCTGACATCTTTACAAAAGCAATGACTCGACATTGTCATCAATTTCTTGTGGGCAAATTCATGCTTCTTGATCGACCATCATCAATTTGAGATGGATGTTAATATCGTCCAATTATGGGATGATATATATGATTATTTTGTAATTATTTTTTTATTGTAATTAGACGTGATTAGTGTAATAGTAGACGTGATTATTGTGATGACTGATTTTCAGCCTTGTAATAAGAAACATTCACACTATTTATTGGAAGGAACTCTCACTGGGAGAGTCATTCAAAACAAAAATCAATTGTGTTGACAATCACAAGTGTGTTAGTTATTAGAAAGTACAAGAGTACTAACAACACTGGTGGCATGTGTAACACGTCTTCCTCAAATGTTTGATATTTGAAAACAACATACATAATGTATATATTGGACACTAGCAATCCACCTAGGTAGGATGAGTGTTTGTGTGCATTTTTTTTTGGTTACGTCATTCAATCAGTCGATCCCTAATTGGTTTAGTTAGTAATTGTTTTGGATGCTTGAAATCTACCGAAAGAATTGTTGTCCACTTGTAGTCCCTACTTGAAATTTATAATGTGAGGCTTATGCATATTCGTGGCTGTCAGGTAGAAGGGGTTACGAATTGACGAAATTGAGTAATGCTGGGATAAAACCCGATGCAATTAGTTATAACTACTTGTTGACCAAATTGTAAAAATGGTACGATGGATGAAGCAAAGAAGGTATATGATAAGTTGAGATCTAAATGCTTTAATCCAAATACCACTACTTTCAGGATGTTGGTGTTTCATTTGTGCGAGCAATGACGATATGTGACAGGGCATAAGGTGTTTAAAGAGAGCGTGAAGTTGCACAAGATTCCGGATTTTAATACTTTGAAGTATTTAGCAGAAGGGCTGACCAAATTGGACATAAGAACGAGGTCAAAGCAATTATTCGAACTATGAATAAGAAGTTTCCTCCTAATTTGTTGAAGGCTTGGGGGAAGCTTGTGGAGGATCTGGGTTTGGCTCCTATTGATACTAACAAGGTCGATTCTAGTGAGTCAGAAATGGCCAGTACCTGAGTTTTCGTGTCTTGTATTGGTAGACCATTGTACACTTTTGAGCAAGTTATATTGGATTTTTGGGTAGTCATAAAACTTCAAGATAATGCTTTCTAGTGATGCTGCTTGCAGCTTAACGCCGAGGGCTATATGTGGAGCTCATCAAGATTTATAATGCATCTCGTGATATTTAGAACATCAAAAGCATATGTACTTTCATTTTTATGTTGATGTTGATCTCATCTTTCATTTCAAGCTTAGGTACTTTCATCGTTTTCTTTTACTCTTGATACTTATTCTTTTTTGAATTGTTTAAATCCCATTCACGGATAACAGTAAGTGTGCAGAAGTTCTATTTTCCCATATTGTTTTACTAGACTATTCCTTATTGCCTATGTCAAACCCACTTGATTTAACGGCGTCCCCTAATTTGGAACTAAAAGAGAGCCATATTTCGGCCCCAGTACATAACTGGTGCTTTGGTTTGCTATTGTTTTAGTCTGTCTCCTTACCTAGTTAGTGCCTACCTGGTCTTATGGACCAACACATTGCGTTGTAATGTCAAAAGTAGAGTTTTGACACTCTGTAGTGTTTACCGTGCAGCATTATCTCTGGTGGCGAGTTGAAAAGCTTGATTCTGTGATCTTTTTGATTGGAAAACAAATTTTGTTTGTTAACTTAATATGCTCTGAAGTTAAGAGTCTGAAGTCGAAATTGTCCTAATTGTGCATTGGTAGGTGCTTCATTTTCGTTTTCCATTGAGGTCGAGCCTAAATCTGTACACAAGAGAGTAGTTCATACATTGATAGGGGACGTATGAATTTTCAAAAAATAGAGAATCCATGGAGGTCCCGCTCGTTTCTGCACCGGTGTGAGGGTGCCACGTCGGGCCACAATGGTGGTGGGCAAGATTACAGAGCTTCAATGGGTCGAGGTATTGTTTGGGAGGGACTTCATTGTTTGTTCTTTTTTTTTTTTTTTTTTTTTTTATTCTTTCTTCTGTTTTAATATTAATAATATCATTAAAAATCTCAATCAAATCAATTTTGGATTTATCATAAATATTTTTTTAGACAGATTTTTGGAAGTGTTTTAATTGAGCAACTTGAAATTTGTGTAAGGCTCCTCTTTTTTTTTTTTTTTTTTTTCCCTATGTTTTGCATAAACGACATAGTCAAGCATTCCAATGTACAAGCAATCCATTTAATAAATTAAGGATGACATTTTTTTTCTTGGAGGTTTAAATGCATTCAACTACATAGGGCATTTTAGTTATAGTTGGTCGGTTACTATTATTTCTATAACAGATTCATGCTTGAATGACTTGAACTAGAATCTCTATATAGAATATACATTTCACCCTCCTCACTACTATCAGAATATGTTTTTGTCAGGTTTAAATGAAACATCAAATATAAATTTTAAGGACCTCGGATCCCCAACCTTGAGCAATAGTACAAGAAAACCTCTAACTTTTCGTATCTCAACCTCTCATATTTTGTTCTTTTGTCTTTATTTTGTTCATTATGTGGACCGTTGCTTCCATGTATATTCTAAATTTTCTGTCTAAATAAAATTGTCATGAGTTTTAATATCTAATCATACCCTTTTGTATATTTCCAAAATAGATGCATTATTATAAAAAAAAATAAAAAATAAAAAATATCATAAACCAATGTTATAGACAACACTTCCACACATCAGCAAAGTTTCATGAAGTGCTTTACCCAACGAATTAACAACTTAACACAATCTAGAAAGTGTTTTACCCAACAACATAATATCTTTGACGACGTGGTTTATCTGCGGCTCCTTTGAGTGGGCTAAATTGGATGGACAGACCTCTGAATTTTTACTAGTTCTTTTGCCACATCGATTATGTATGGCCTATCTGCTCCTCTTTCAACAGTACATCTCAAAGCAAGTCTCGAGAAAGCCTGCAATTGATGCTCTATTTCGCCCCTCTCGTCTAAAATTATTGGGTCCAAAATTTTACTCAACTCATTCTTGTCAACGTGGTGTTTTACATACTTCACTAAAGGAGTATATTTATCATCTACTTTGAAAAGGCCACGACCAGTTAAGAGTTCAAGGAGAATAATTCCAAACATGTAGACATCGACCTTCTCTGTGATAATGCCTGTTTCCAAATATTCGAAATCAAGAAAATATGTCGTCTGTACAACGGTATCTACTTGCACCTGTGATTCTCCCGGAGGCAATGCTACGCAGAATGAGAAATCGACAAGCTTAGCAACGCCATTACTGTCTATGACAATGTTTTTGGTGCTTAGATCTCTATGGATGATAGGTGTGGGAAATGCAGTATGAAGATAAACAAGAGCATTTGCAACGTCTCTCGCTATTTTTAGTCGATTACTCCAAGAGAGTGATCTACCAATATTATCCCGATTACTCCAAGAGTGTGATCTACCAATATTATCCCCTTCTTTCTTTCTATATAGAAGGCCATGCAGAAGTCCATAATTGATCCCGATTTCGTAGATAATAGCAGGAATTTCCAAATCTAAGCAGCAACCGAAGACCTTCAAAACATTTTTGTGGTGGTTCATCAACACTGTGACTACTATATCGTTGACAGCATAGGACGCCAATTTGTCTTCGTTACCATAAAAATGGGACTTCTTCACCAGAATAGACCGTTGCTGAAAAACGCCGCTGAAGTAATTGCCAGTTCCATCCTGCATAACAGATCTGGAATCATCTTCACTTAGACCAGGGAAATCGACGTCTGTTGCTTTATTAAGTTCTTCAACGGTGAAGACGCGATAAGGAATGTCATACTTACCATTAGAGGAAGCCATAAGCCCTTCTAACAGCTTGCCTCCATTTTCAATATACCAAGGCGATAATTTGAATTTCTCATTCCTCCTTTTCAAGAACCTTATCTTTCTTTTCACCCACTCCATGAAATTGCAAATGAGGAAACAAGGCAAGTCATCAAATCTTCAGAAAGTAAATAATTAGATGCTGCTGGAAGCCTAATAAAGACTTTATTCCAAGCATACGGCCAAAATGGCTTTTATTCGGTCTTTGGTTTCCGTTTCATACTTCTCTTTCCTGGGTCTTGCTTGCAGAATAAAGTCTGTGTGAAGTTTCAACGGAATTTGGTAAAAATTAATGAGTAATTTCATTAATTTAAGAGACTAAAAATGCCAGCAAGTTCCTGAGACTTGAATTCTTGCCTCGATCAAAATCAAATCTTCTGTATTTCTTCTTTTTGCGTTTCTTGATTTCGATAAATCGTATTGTTACTTGTACATATTTTTTTACAAGTTGATGTACAAGGAAGGGGGAAAAAACAAATTGTGAATTGACAGAAAGAGAAAAAAATGAGAGATCTATGTAAAAGGAGGACGGTGGAAAACTGGTAGGTGTGAAGTTGAAGACTGCTCTGAAAAATATTAGGATCCGTTTGATTGCAAAAGTGAAATTTGGGTGAAAAGAAAATGAATTTCAAGGAATTGAATTGCCTAGAATTGTTTTCCTGAGAATTGTCAATTAACTGTGTTTGATTAGTACAATTTTCCACCTGGAAAATGTTGAAATTTTGGATCTTTTGGTATTCCTTTGACTTTTTTTTTTTTTTTCATGGAAATTGTCCATAAAATTTGTTTTCATTGCTGGAAACCATTTTCCCACCACTTTGGTTGGAAAACCAATTCCACAAAATCATGGAAAAGGTAATCATGTGTGCCAAATCAAGAAAATGAATTGCGTGAAAAATTTAGTGTATCAAACAAACTAAAAATAGAAGATGGAACTCTATTTCCATTTTTTATGGAAAATTTTGTTGAATCAAACATGCCCTTAGTGTCGGCCAACCTAGTTTACTTTTGAGGTAAATGATGAGGTGGGTTCTAGCTGTTTACTTTTGAGGTAAATGATGAGGTAAATTAGATTTTTAGTATTTTTGATAAAAGATGATGAAATATATGATTGGAAAGTTGTGGATTCCATAAAATGTGTGGTTAAAATTAATTGTTGACTTTGATTTAAATTAAAATTAAAATTTTAACTAGTGTTTTAAATTAAGGTCATTTCCAGCGCTGCACCAAATTTTGCACTAAACTAAAATTCATCTCCAACCATTACACCAAAACTTACACTAAATGAACAGTGTTTGATTATTTTCTTCTATTTTTTTTCTTAGTAATTTATTTATTCGAAATATTATTCATTTATTTATTTTAGCAATATATAAATTATTAAATAAATAATTACGTTAAATTAAGGAAACTATGAAATTCATTAATATTATTAAAACACAATACAATAAAAACATATTAAATTGCTAAATATGAAGTCGAAATATTGTTGCAATTTAATTCTCAGAATTTGTATGTTCTTCCCACAAATGATCGATTAATGTATTTCAAAGTGCAATGTGAGCCTCTTTATCCTTGGAGGATCTGGAAGCGATCTTCCAGATCACTAATCTATGCACTTATTTTCTTTAAATTAAAACTAGATTAATGTAGGTATGTGGTTATTGTAATATATTTCGTATTAACTATAAATAATCGTGTTAGTTATATTTTAAATTTTTTATTCTTATTTTAATTAATTTAGTTAATAATAATAATAATAATAATAATAATAATAATAATAATAATAATAATAATAATAATTGTATTAAAAATTATATAAGCAAAATGACACAAATACCCTTCAAAAATACTTTTGGAAAATTAAAATAAATGGCAAATTGGACTTTGCACCATATTTGGTGCAATACTATTCACTTTTGCACCATTTTTCCAAAATGGTGCAATAGATGGTGTTCCATTGGACACACCTTTACACCAAAATTTGGTACATTTTGGTGCAATTGTGTCTAGCCATTAGTGAATAGTTTTGCACCACATTTGATGCAACACTATTCACCTTGCACCATTTTTTCAAAATGGTGCAAAGTCCAATTTGCCATTTCTTTTAATTTGGCAAAAGTATTTTTTGAGGGTACTTGTGTCATTTTCATTATATAATTTTTAATACAATTATTATTATTATTATTATTATTATTATTATTATTATTATTAAATTTGAAATGTTAAAAATAATAATTACTGAATTAATTAAAATAAGAATAAAAAATTTTAAAATATAACTAACACGATTATTTATAGTTAACACGAAATATTTTAAATAATCACATACCTACATTAAACGAGTTTTACTTAAAGAAAACAATACACAAAAACAAATGCATAGTAATTTATATTTCGACTTCATATTTAGTAATTTAATATGTTTTAATTGTACTATGTTTTAATAATATATTTATTTAATGAATTTAATATTTTCCTTAATTTCACATAATTACTCATTTAGTAATTCATATATTTCTAAAATGAATAAATAATTAATATTTCAAATAAATAAATTACTAAGAATAAAAAAAGAGAAAAAAAAATGATTAAACACTATTCATTTGGTGTAAGATTTGGTATAATGATTGGAGATGAATTTTAGTTTGGTGCAAAGTTTGGTGCAAGATTTGGTACAACGCTGAAGATGGCCTAATAACATTTTCCTTTTTCAAAAGAAATGTTTATAAATAAATAAAATGTTAAATTTTTAAGTTTAGCCATATGTGCAATCTGAGCGTGTTTGGCTAAGGTAAACAGTTTACTTACACAAGTAAATAAGTAAGTTTAAAAATATAAACTCTTTTAATGGTAGATATTGAAAATAAGTATTTTTATTTATTTATAAAGTAAAAGGAAATAACATCTTGACCTTAAATGGATATATAAGTCCAAAATCTGAGCATGAAATATGGAGAAAATATACTTAGTATCTCTCTCATCATCCTTAAATTCCTATTTAATGACTTAAAAAAAATCTTAAATATGGAGAAAATATAAAGATTTATTAGTTAAAGAAATTAAAACATGGTACCAATAAATTAAACTTAAATTAAATAGAACATTTCTAAAATCCAGTTGTAGTAATATGTGGTCTTACTTAGGGCTGTAAGCAAAAACCGCCAAACCGGAAAATCGAACCGAAACCGCATTTTAGAAACCGTCGGCTTGGTGCCACGTGGACCCGTCAACGAAATGGTTTTGAACCAAGCCAAACCGTCAAAAACGGTTTGGTTTAGGTTTGAGAATTTTAATTGCAGTTTAAAACAAAATCGGACCGGTGAAAAAATATATAAAAATAAAAATAATGATATTTTTTTTTTGAAAATTCATCCAAATATGCAAAATCCAATAGTTTTATCATTTGTATGCATTTTTGTCAATTTATAATTTTCTATTACATATATATTATTATTACCAAATAATCCTAATTTATATCTAATAATCTTAAGACTAACATAATCTATCAAAAACCCTTTTGCTTTTTAGAATTAAAATTTCTACAGTTATTTCTGAGTCTGCATTCTCAAATGAAGGTCAGATACTTGATTCCTTTATGAGTTTATTAGGTGCAAGAATGTTAAAGACTTGTATATGCGGAAAGAATTGGTTGCAAATTAAGTATGAACCTATAGCGCTGTGCCAATATTTAGATGAAGTGGAAGCATTTGATGATTCAATGAAAGTTGTGGCAGGTGGTTTATATTTTCTATTACCATATTTTTAAAGATTCTCTTATCTATATAGTATCCAATACTATGATGATATAAAGAATGCATTTGTTTGACAATAGAGACTATGAATCATGCGTGACAACAATTGGTGTTTGAATATATGTGAGAAACTGAATTCGTAACAAAATACAACGGTAACCTTGTGTAATTGTTATGTTTAGATATTATAAACAATTGATTTATTATTATGGTTGGTTATTTTCTCTGTCTAATCAGTAGTTTTATTTTTCAGATATGATGATCACGAGGTCTTGTTGAACATCATATATTTTTTGGACTTTATATTTATTTTAATAGACTTGTATTGTAACGTTATCGTAACGTCTTAGCCTAAAATGGCAAACAAAAAACTATATTTTAGTTTATTGTAATTTCAGTTTGATTTAATTGGTATTTAAATTTGTAGTAGATATATTTGGGTTGTTTTAGATTTATTGCTAGTAAAATATAAATATATATTGAATTCAATGAATTAATGTCATAAAAGTAGACAGATAAAAAAAATATACGGTGAAACCGACGGTTTAAAACTGGACCAAACCGTTAGGTTTAGGTTTGAGTTTTTTTCAAATCGTTCAAAATAGTTTGGTTTGGGTTTGGATTTTTCTCAAACCGGTTTAAACGATTTGGTTTGAAAATTTTTCTAGTGCGTTTTGTAGTATGATTAATTCAAAGAAATTGTTTGTTTGATTGTGTTAATGGATAATTATAATTAGTTAAAATCTACTTCAAAAATTACAAGAGTATTTTTCTTGAAATAGAGCTAGGTATAATTAAAGTATATATAATTAGTCCTCGTAGGAACTATATTCTATTCATCACTTTGTTATTTGTAACTATGTCCACATACAAGATAAAATCGACAACAGAGCTACTTTTATATTTGATTGTGAACTAGAATGTGCTTATAAGTTATAACCTAATAAAGTTAACTTATGTCAGCTGTCTTGAATAATGATTCTCTAATTCTTGAATTAGATAACAATACAAAGTTTGTAGACATAATTGAATTAGAAAGATTACTTTGTAACACTTCAGCATCAATGTCGGGCGTTACACAATTCCAGCCTGATCAGTCTATTAAATCCTTTGAAGAGGAGGATTGATCAAAAAAGCAGAAAATTTTAAATGTTTCAACTGTAACTACATAAATAGTGAAAGATGGAATTTTATATCCCATACCGATTTCAAAGATAAATTCTTCAACGCCATAATTCGATAAGAAATTAATCACGTGGTCAATATGTGAACAGCCCTCAAGCTCCGGAATAACCGGACTAAACTTAGTTATGGCTTTATGGGTCCTTGGTGACGTAAAAGAACCTGGTAAAGAACAGCAAGAACTTCATAGTTCTCTCGTTTGCCTCGAATTCTTGCAATCTCTCTGTTTCTTGCCACAATTTAAAATCAAATATCAGATGTAACCCATTTTCCTCCATTGTTTCGATAAGATACTTGTCTTTGCAACATCACGTGTTGTTAAACACATTAGAATGTCATCTATTATATTTTCAGGAAGGTTGCTTATCCTATCAGCAGGCTGGAGCAGTGCAAATGCCATTCTGCAGTGTTATTGGAAAAGGCAATTCTTTAATGACCAAAAAATCACACAAGTAATAAAACCATCAAAATTACTATCAACAAAATTGCATGCATCTAGTAGACATAAACAAATTCAACATGAAGCTCTCACAATTTCTCTCATTGCTTTAACTCTTTACAAATAATTTAGAAGATAAAATTTCTTTCATTTATATCCCAAAATTTACAAAATGGGGCTTATTGTCTCGGACGTGTGCAGACAGCGTTCCTAGAGTGTTAGATATTAGAAAGTACAAGAGTACCGATCACACTACGTGACATGTCTAACATGTCTCCTTCAACTGTTGGATATTTGAAAACATGTATAGAACATGATATGCCACATAATGTATATATTGGACACTAGCAATCCACCTAGGAAGAGTGTTTGCGCGCATCACAGTTGGTTACATTATTCAATCAGTCGATCCCTAATTGGTTTAGTTAATAATTGTTTTAGATACTTGAAATCTACCAAAAGAATTGTTGTCCACTTGCAGTCCCTACTTATTAAAATGTGGAAACTGTGTGCTAACAGTGTAGTTTGTCTGTGTTCTGAGAAATCTGTTGCATATGGGATAGGCACCATAATTTATATGCACTTGTGTGAATTGGGCGTTTCTCCTTTGTGGTAAACCATTTCTTGTGGTTTTCCGATATTCACTCCCCATAACCGAGTGATTGAATGGATTTACCCGGTCAGATAATTGTTTCAAGGATTAGAGGAAAGTATCTTGTCGAACATCTATGTCCAGACTAAGCTTGAGGTAGGGATTTACTTAATCATGCTTAAGGATCCTGTGGTTGATACTTGGCAAGTTCATCTAGTTTGAGTTGGTCACTCGTGTTATCCCAATCGTTAAGCAAGGGCAGCCGAATGATCAGGTCGTTGGGACACAGAGTTGTGTGCCCTTGCGATAAGCTATTCGAACAACTATCACTTAAGGTAACTTGCCTACAATGTGTCCTACAGGTCGGTTTTTGTACATTCAACAAAGATTAAAAGAAATGGAACGAAAAGCAAAATACCATCTATTTAATAGAGGCAACACAAGAAACAAAGACACGTGACAATATCAGTTGTATTGTCCAATTTTGTCTCGTTTTAATAAGAGGCTTAAATATGTGAAAACGTGTTTAGCACTTTTCATGATCAAGACTAAGGAGCAAAGACATATTTTGTCTAGTCCAACATATCAAATATGTCATAAATGTATGTACTCTAAGTTATGCTAGAATGACATTCCACACCACAACATAGATATTAGACGAGACACTTGTTTATTACTTGAAAATAGGATTAATGTTACCTCAGTAACAGAGATAAACCTTCCAAATAAAACACACTTTTTGTTAGTTCTAAAAAACTCACTAATTAAAAAATTTCACCTAATCAATTGCCGACATTTATAAATTCTGGCTTATTCAGCTAACTAACTCAATTAACAAAGCCATTTATGATAATAATGTCTGTGAAAAGGGAGACAAAGGAAGACATTTTGCAATTCAAACTAGCACCTTACGATATGATTGATTGTCGTGCTCTAACTCCAGATGGGAAATGCATGTACTCGGTCGATTACCCTCAAATCGAATCACAACCAGCTGACAAGATGCCATTCTACCATAATCAAATGGTTGATCATTAAGGATGGGTCCCCGGCCGATCGATGAAGAGTAGTGTCTAATATCACTGGGCCTACAAAAGAAGAATGTTGGTGCAAGCGGAATAGTTGGATTTGTCACGTCATAACCATGTAAGTTGGTTCGGTTCGGTTAATAACCACGAAAATAAATTATTTTTTGTAAGTCCAAACTCCAACCTTCAAATTGAAAAAAAAAAAAAATTATAAAGAAAAGTCGATAAAAACAAAAACACAATACTAAGCCAATTTAGCAAAAAATATCTCAAATGAAAATACAAACAATTCCAAATGCAAAATTCAAATTTAACAAACAATATTATCAATATAGGTCAAGACTCTTACTAGCATATATCAATCTTCATTCTTCCCCACAACTCTTACTAGCATAGGTCAAGAGTCAAGACTCAAATTCGATTCCTATATAGTAAATAAGAAGTGAAATTATAGTAATAATACAACCATACTATCTAATCAAGACTGGTCTTAACTTAAGATTTTAAAAAAATGTACCTCTTCGCCAATGTCCTCCTCACTACACCTTGCACAAGCTCAAGTATGATGAAGGAGCAGAATGTTCTACACACAATAGAGAAAGAAATTAGCAATGAAAGAAAGTGCATGAATAATAAATATAAAACAATAAATCCTACCATGAATATGAGTCTAAAGCCAATCCTGAGCACACATTAAAGTTTCTAAAGTTTTCGGGTGAAGTTTATTTCTATGTGGACTCACAAATCTATCACTTGTACTAAACGCCGACTCAGATGCCACAATAGATACTAGAATGGCAAATAAATCTCTAGCAACCTTCTGTAAAGATGGATATTTTATTGAACTTGCTTTCCACCATGTCAATAAATCAAAACCATCCACCCTTGGCAATACTGGCTCGTCTAGAAAAACATCAAACTATGTTTTTACATTATCAGCGGTAACACAATGGCTAACAAATTTATCAAAACCAGTCATGCGAGAATGCTTTCCAACAGTAGTAGACGACTCTGATTGCGAAGATAATGAATAGTGAGATGTATTTTCTGTCGAATAACGTGGTCTCTTGTACTTTTTGAGCAACTTATGACAAAATGCTTTAACCTTTCCAAGATAATTCTCATAACCAACCAAATCACAAAAATCTACTGAATGTAGTGTTGAAATATGAAATCAAATTTGAAAAAAGAAAAGGGTACTAGCGCAAAAGGAAACATTCTCTTCACATATTCAATGGTATAAAATTGAAATTCACCAAAACAAAACTTAAATTATAGACTAACTTGTTTTTCTTCTATCTAATTTGAGTTGAATTTGAATATTTTGGAATGATCCACAGAGAGATGGTGATGGAATCGGCTGCTCCAGAAATGAAATAACAATTTCAAAGTGCGATATAATGATAATTGGGTTAGGTTATAAATGAATTGGATTGGACTTTTGGGTAATGACTCAGTTTTTTAATTGGGCTTGTCCAAAAAAAATAAAAATTGCCCCAATTAACTTTTTTTTTTTTTTTTTTTTTTAAACGGGTAATCGGTTTGGGACGGGGCACCGTTGCTAAAACCATACCCCGCTCCACTACGAACCGGGTCATTAAAATCAAAACCATAACCAACACATTGCACAATTGGTTCGATTTTTTTCGCCCCATTCGGTTCGGTTAACCGCGATTTTCAATTTTAACGGTTCGAATTGCCAGCCTTAAGTCCAAGAGATCTATCTGAAACTGATCGTTATCAAGGAGACAAAAAACGAGACATAAGTTTGAACTCTCAGTAAGTTTTCTTAAATTTCTATAGCATTTCTTGGAGAAAAATGTTGTTTGGGAAAAAAAGGATATGAATTTTCACTTTTCCTTCTAATTTAGCATATAGCCAAACATGTAGAAATGTTATACTCATTCTCGGAACATTATATCATGAACCCAAATCAAACTTCAACGAACACAAATCATAACAAGAACGAATACGTCATTCACAAATAACTCTGTTCAATGTTTTAATTTTCTTCCTATTTTCATAATAAATGAAAAGGAAAGTTCTTTTTCAAGAATCTTTTATCACATTTTGTGCTAAACCAACCTCCTTCCTCTCTCCCCAGACTGTGCTTGACACGCAGAAAGAAAACTAAGAAAAGAAATACCTTCTTCAGAGAGTCAACAAAAAATTTACTACTCCCATCGACCAAAAAAAAAGGACGTTTTTCTTTTAGAATAGGTGAACAGAGATCACCATACCCAAATCCAATATCACTACAGAATTTCTCAACGTGCCTTCAACTATGCCCTTCTTTTGTTAAAATTTTTGTTTGCCCTTCAAATTTTCTTACATATCTGAGCAAGTATAGATTTATAAGTGTGCGCATGTAAAGAGGGATGGGATATTAATTGTACCGTGAATGGAGTGGGTGATGCCACCGTCAGTGGAGTGAGAGCGGAGTTGGAGGATATGTGGGTAAAACCACTAAGCCAATGGTACAATATAGCTGAATCAATAGACCCGGAAACCTTCTCAGATGAGGAAAATTTACATTTTTTTCACTTGAAAGTTTAAATTTGGAGTTGGTCCATAATTTTGAGTCTTTGACAAAAGTTATAATTGCTTATAATTTAGTCGATTCCTTTTTTTATCCACACATTTTTTTAGAAATCACAACTTTTACATATTTTTTTAACCACACATTCCGTGTACAGTTTGAAGCAATTAAAGATTAATCGGATGGTACGGAAATGATTACAAGTAAAAAGAGAGCTATGAGAAGAAGATTGCAAGTTTCGTAGGTAAAATTAAAGTTTTGAAATGTTCCGATTTCACACTTACGAAATTTGAGATGGATAAATTTCGATTAATTATGAAGTTTCGGTATCTAACTATAGACTTCTCTATATTTTTCTCATATATTGTTTCTTGCTTACCTATTCCACCTACACGATCTTCCCACATCTTCTACAAAAAGCTACAAACGGGATGGACACCTTTCTTGGAATGTGCTTAAACTAGTGTGAGGAGAAACCCGCCAGCTTTATACCAAGATCCGGGCTCAGTATTGATAGAACGCCACAGTTACCAAACCAAATTGCCAAAACCGTCACTTCCCAAAGACAACCGGTCGTTCCAATTTCTACAACCCACAAAGAGCTTGAAAAGGTGAAAGAGATTAAGGCCTAAAGGTGTTAACCACAAAGGAATAAGGAGAAAAACAAATTACTCAAAAGGGACACAAAGTCGGAGCACACAACAAGAGCAATGATCGAAAATTCTGTTTTCTCTCCTCAAACATGGCTGCCAATCAATTTCACACACATAACAGTAGTGAGCAAGGTATTAAATAGGTTAGGATTAGGTTTGGGCTATTCGGTCAAAAGGTAGGCCTAATATGAGAAGAATTAAATGGGCTAACACCTTAAAAGCCATCCAGGTCATTTGGGTTGGGTCATAAGCAATATTAATATAATTAGGCTGCTTCAAATGGTCCAAATGGATTACGTGATAAGTTTAGTCAACTGTGGTGTTGAAACATATTTAGTCATTTGGTCGAGGCTGACTGAATAAAGATAATACTTACATCATCGTCCATGGAGGTCGTTTGACAACAATTTATCTAACAAACCTTCACCTTGGTGTCAAAAGACCTGTAAAGAAGAAATTGCTAAGCATTAGTAATAATTCATAAAGGGAGAACCAATAAAATTGGAAATCATTTACGTTCACCGATGTTTAGAAGATTTTTCCAATTTCTAAACTTCACCAACGGTAGTACCTTAGTACCCATGTATGAGGGATTATATTGTGTGTGTATTTTCTCAAGTCTTACAACTTCTTGTGACATAATATCTCTAATGAAATGTAATTTAACATCAATGTATTTGGTGGGTTCTTGAAAAACAGGATTCTTGCATAGATGTATAGATGACTGACTATTAGAATATACTACCACATAATCATTTATAACACACAGTTTATGTAAAAGGCCTCTAAGCTACAAAGTTTCTTTAATATCTTCAATAGTAGCAATGTATTTAGATTATGTCGTGGATAGTGCAACTATGTGTGTTAGATAAAGTAAACACATAAGAAGAAATAGATTTCTTCCCTATCCTTGAGTTTAACACCCTCGTTATTAACACCAAACTTTAGACCTACATTACATGTACCTTTTAGATACCTTAACATCCATTTTAAGACTTCCCAGCGCTCAAGACCAAGATTAGACATATATCTACTAAGTGTGCTAACAGCGAAAGCTAAATCAGGCCTAGTGAAAACCATCAAATACATAACAGAACCAATCACATTGGAACATGAAATTCTACTCATGTATTCTACCTTCTTTTCATTACATGTAGCTTGATCTTTAGATAATACAAAATGATTAGCTAAAGGTAATGTAACAGATTTGCAATCATACATGCCAAATTTCTTTAACACTTTAGAAATATATGAAGATTGATGCAAAAAAAAAAAAAAAAAAAAAAAAAAAAATATATATATATATATATATATATATATATAGAATTTGACCTATCTCTTTCAATTTCCATACCTAGGATTCTTTTATTCTTTCCTAGATCTTTCATGTCAAATTCATCATTCAAACTTGTTTTTATATCACTTATCCATATATGTGATGAACCAACTAAGAGGATATCATCCACATAAAACAATAAGAGCGCATAGTCATTACTTGCATCATTACGTTGGAAATAAAGGCAATGACCAAATTTACTGCGATGAAACCCTATGGATAATGCAAAAGAGTCAAATCTTTTATACCACTATCTAGGCAATTATTTTAAGCCATATAAGGATCTTTTCAGGAAACAGACATGATCAGGTTTTAATTTGTCTTTAAAATCTCTTGGTTGATTCATAAAGATTTGCTCATCAAGTTCACCATGTAAAAAATAGTTTTTACATCAGGTTGTTCAAGTTTCCAGTCAAAATGTGCAACCAATGCAAGTATGACCCTAATAGTAGTGTACTTAACAACATGTGAAAAAATCTCATTGTAATCAACCCCTTCTTTCTGAGTGTACCATTTGGCCACTAACTTAGCCTTAAACCTTAAGGGTTTATATACGCTAGTAGCTTCCTTAACCTTAAATACCCACTTACAGTCAACAGTAGATTTATTATTAGGTTTAGGTACTGATTCCCAGGTTTGATTATTCTCTAAAGAACTCATCTCATCTTTCATTGTATTAAATCACTCTTCAGATTGTTCACTCTTCATAGCCTCCTCAAAGGTCTTTGGTTCCCTATCAGCTAACTTCTCATGACTTGCATGAACAAAAGCTAGCTCAGATTCATAACCAAATCTAACAGGTGCTCTAGACTATCTCTTCTTTCTATCCTTAGCTAAGTTATAGTTTGTTAGAGGATTTTCTTCTTCAGGGTGTTCTTCTACTACTATTTTCCCTCTATTCTCGATATCAGGTTGTTGTTCGCGAGTTTCCATCTCACTCTATGTAACAAAGATGTATGTACTAAATTTTCCTAATTCCACCTTCAGTTAACTACTCTCTTCACCTTATATTTCCTCACTCACAAGTTCAGATTCAGCATCGAACATGGAATTTCGCTCTCATTGAATGTAACATCTCTAATCACAATGATTTTAACTCCCTTCTGGCTCCTATCCCACGACATGTACCCCATAACACCTTCGGGGTAACCTAGAAAAACACGTTTTCTAGCTCTAAGTTCAAGCTTTTCCTCACACTGATGAGAAAAGCAGTGTAGTCAAACATTCTATAGTAGAATCAAGTTTTTCAACTTTTCTCAAAATAGTGTCAGACAGGTGTAAAATAATTGAAGTGTATGCAAGTTTATCATATTCTTCTTCTGCGGGAAATTTTCCATCTATGACTTTTGAAACCTTTTATTGAACTAAAATTTCTCTTAATTTTTGTTGCCAAATAGAAAAATCACATTTTCCATTAAAAGTTCCCAAATCAAAATTGTGCGTTGTCATTTTCAAAACAAGAAATATAATGTCACAATTAAGCCACACAAAACAGACCTAGATTCACAAATGTACATCGTTTTAGATTCACAGGGTTTCGTAAGATTTACGATCTTAGATCAATGAAATTTTCAAACGGGTAAGGTCTAGGTATTCTAGCAATTTATCAATGCAACTAAAGAGATATTAACAAAACAATTTCACTCATGATAGATCACAAAAGATAAAATGCTGTAATTTAACAAAAGAGTAAATTTCAATCACGTAGCAATGAAGAGCAAATAATTCCTAATTTCTAGCACAAGCAATGATTACCCCACACGATAACCCTAATCATATTATCACCCCACACGATGACGCGCTAGTGTTGACGTTAAACCGGTTTTTTAGTTTAGATTATACTTTATAGACCTCATCTGATGATTGAAGTTATATATCGACACCACAATTTATTGGGACAGATCCTATAACCTACTTGGGCCATTTAAAGCAGCCTAATTAAATTAGTGTTGCTCATGGCCCAACCCAAGACTTGGATGGCTTTTTCGGTTGATGGTCCACTTACAAATTTTCTTTTGGGCCTTACTACTTTATAACCCTAAAAGACCATTCACTATTTCCCTTTATTTGCTTAGACCCATATCCTTTGCTAGTGTGTGTGAGAGTGTAAAAGTGTGTTGGAGTCGTGTGTTTTGAGAGACAGGATTGCCCCTTCTTGTTTTGTGCTTGCCTTGCCTTCTTCTTCTCTTATATCCTTTGTGGCTAACCCTAGTGGCTACCATTCTCACCATACCCGTCCTTTGTGGGTAGAAACCATAGCAACTGTTTGGGAGGAAAGGTTTTAGGGTTCGGTCATTGTTGTGGTGTCAATTGGTTTGGAAACTGAGCCCAAATCTTGAAGTAATCAACGAAAATTATCAACAACAAGACTGAGAGTTCAGACTCAATAAGTCTTGTTTCGGTTGGACTCAATGGTTTACAAAGATGAGTATAGATTTATTATGCCATCTCTATAATGTACACGTAACTTTTGTCCACAATAAAATCATAGGAACATTGCATGCAACTGATCATGCATGTCCATTGACACACTTTATGACATTAGACACCTTTATATATAGTCCATGTCTTGTGTGGACTAAAATCTAAGTCATAATCAATAATTAATAATAACAACATATTTGATGAGACCTAAGACTTTTCGATCATATATTTCATCAGCTTCTATTAAAATCTTCTAAAGTCTAATTTTAATCTACAGCAAGCATGGGCATTATGTCATTGGACATATGAATTAATTCTTATATAGTAACATGCAATCCAATACGAACACTAGAAGTCAATATATGAAATCTCATAAGTATAAACCTTTGATTTCATCCAATATCACATCCATGGCTAGCAAAAATTAAGAGCTTTTGGCATTGCAATGTGTCTACTTGCTTTTATTTTAATCTATCCAACAAAGTAAGGCATTAACTCAAGAAGTATTTTCTTAAGACGGTTTGAAATATGAGATATACATGATTGAGAAAAGAAAATTTCTCCAGTCTCAAGAAGCCCACATCACAAGATTGCAAGTATTCTTGACCTCTTTGAGCTATTCAGCAAGACAGCATTAAGCTCAACTATTGAAGTTTGTTTTCATTTTTAAGCGTTATAAATGACTTTCGCATTTGGTGATCATGCACACAAAAGTTATTCGTTACTGTCAAAATCCCAAATCCTTTGTTAACAAGTTCCTATTCAGCTACGGTGATTTCTCTAATAAAATCTTGATAAATGTCATCTCAGGAACTGCTCCAGAAATATATTCCAGCTTCACTTTCTGAAGTCGGTTTTAAAATATAGGACTTGCATCAACAATTGCCCTATCCAAAATCTACACAATATGACAAAATGCCATTTAGGTTAAACTTTAGGTTTAAATTAGACATAGAAGTTTGTAAATTGTACTACTCGTATCCATTACTTGCCTCGAGTTTAGTTTCTCAAGGTTGGGGGATCGTCCGATGAAGCAAAGCACCTTCGAGAGATCGTCCAATGAGTCTAAACATATCTCAAACAACTTAAGAGTTTTAAGGTGGACTAAAGTAGCTGGAAGACTTGTTTGGACTTGATCTGCAGCCAAAATCTTGAAAGTGTTGGGAATCTACTTAATCATGCGCAGTGGAAATAAACAAATTTCGATTCCCAAACAAGGATTTTCTTTATGTTTAGATAGAAACTGTGATAAGAGTTGTACATTTGATGAATTCCGCAAACTCTTTTGCTGATTCTCGAACTCGAATGATCACGATCTGCAATCCAATCTGTCTAATTGTCTAGCCTCCAATGGTGATTTACACAGAGAACAAGAATGACTAATTAAATCTGATCCATGAATTAATTAATCCGATTAATTAATTCGGGTCTATTAATAAGCAACCCAAATAACTAATTATCCAACACTTGTCAATTAATTAATTGGTAAATCTCATTCTTCTGGTTCTCTTTTGTGTATGACCCATTAGGTTCCCGATCACGATGCCTAACGATGTGAATTATTATTTTGATCTAATCAAAATTGATAAATTAAAAAATTCCTTTTAATTTATCATCAATTTACATCCGTCGTCCCAGATTGACATCTAGCAATGTGTCAGAGCAATAAATGTGACGAGAAATGTCACATGGCATGACAAAACCAAACTTGTTTGTATACCGTGAAACTATAATCCTTTCGTCAATATGATCCAATCAATTACGAGATATGGATATGTGCCAATCTTAATTATCGATCATATCTTTTATCCTACTGTTAAGTCAATGTAAGTCAAAAACTCCTTTTCGACTTATGAGTTCACCTTGGCCAAGGATTTCATTATCAACTTAACTTGATCAAAATGTAGATCATCTCTTACTATCTAAGAGTGACGAATCCTCTATTGATCATTCACAACCTTCATATGATTCTTGACATACCCAAACGATGTTGTATTAGCGACCCTTGGCAGAGCAACATCCAACATCACTAAAGTATGACTGTCCTCATATAAGGCACTATGATAACCTCAAGTCAAAGAACCAGTTTCACTATCAAATGTTAGAGATTAACCAATGACACTTAGATAATTATCTATGTGGAATCTCCCAACGAGTCTCCAATGTTTTGTTCTATAACAAAACATCTACGTGTTCATTCAAATGTCACCACACTTTAGCTTGCATTTCGTGAAGAAAAATGTGTTTGGGTAAAAATGATACGAATTTTCACTTTTCCTTCTAATTTAGCATATTAACAAACATGTAGAAATGTTTTACTCGTTTTTTGAACATTATTCATGAATCCAAATCAAACTCCAACAATCACAAATCATAACAAGAACGAATACTAAATTCACAAATAACCATGTTCAATGTTTTAATTTTCTCCCTATTTCCATAATAAATTATTATACAAAGAACCTGGAGAACATAAACACAGTTTCTAAATATTACAAATATCAAAACTAATCTAAACCAAAAGGCATCAAGATCTCACAAACCGTAGGCTCAGTCAATTTTACCCATCTATTTCATTACAGAGATTCCCAAATAACCCAGACCCTCACCCACATACTCAAATGGAGTTGCTTCTATGAACCAGAAGAACCCCCCCACACACATAAAAGAATAACCCAGACTGTTGTTTTCATAAAGAAATTACACATATCATTCACCCAACAGTTTCAGATGAAAAGGAAAAGACGCACAAGGTTCAAAGGAATTTTCTAGAAGAGAGTAAACACGAAAAATCAACAAAATTCATCTAGGGATTCAGCCAAGGGTTTTATTTATACTCAAAACATCAACCCTTGATTTGAGATGAATCAAGAGCAACTGACACTATTAATTCAGTGGCAACCGAAGTCGTACTCCGTGAATGTGATTTATCTATTTGCTATTGGGCCCGAGTTATGGCCAATCTCATAGAAGTATTGGGTAATTATAAGGGAACAATATATAACTCCTAATTTGAAAAATCACATTTCATAAATAACAAACTCATTAAAATATTTCAAAAATCAGGTCATAAATAAATTTCCTCCACCTTTCCACCGAAGACGGCCATCAACTCTGGCGATCACTCCGGCGGCCTTTTCGGCGATAACTTCGACGGCTTCTCCGGCAATGTTTATGGCGATAACTCCGGTGGCCTCTTCGACGACTTTTTCGTGATAACCAGCGACTGTTCCGACTATCACTTTGTCATCCACTTCGACAACTGTTTCAACGATCACTTCGACAACTATTCCGACGACTGTTCCGGCGGCCGCTCCGGTAACTTAAAGATTTCCAAAAAATTAAAAATTGAAAATCACAACCCCACACCCATGGGTCCACCTACCACCACCCCATCCCTGCATTCACCTCCAAAAAAATTACCGAAAAAATTTCAAGTCACTTTATATAATCAAGTCGTCGACACTTGTCATCCGTGACTAATTGTGACCAAGTTTGTATTCAATGTCACTAAATTTATGTTCACTGTGACTGTCTGTAACTAATTGTGACCAACTTTGTATTCAATGTGACTAATTGTGACCAAATTTGTGTTACTGTCTGTGATCAATTGAATCTTAATTGTGAACGTATATGATCAAGTCACAATCGATCATAATTAACACAAAACTGGTCACAACTAGTCATAGTATACACATATTTGGTCACAAATGATCACCACAAACCAGTACCACAATCCACCACTAGTCATTACCACCATTACCTCAAATGCACCACCACTACCTCATCCAACTCAAATTCATAACAATGAATTCCAAACTAATGTTTTATAGGTCACAGTTTATTTTATTGGCCACAATAAAAAAATCTACATGTCACGGTTTATATTATTGATCAACTCGATGAATTAGGAGTTTGGAGTGACTCTCTCCGTGTCCTTTCAGTTTCATATCTTCTTTGTTTTCATATGCATAATGTATCTTTAAAAATAAATAAAAATACTAATCCAAAAACACTTTTATAATACGACTCTTCTTAATTACTCGTAACAATTCTTATTCTTAAAAGTTGGATGATCATGCATATGCCCCTGAATCAAGGAGAGGACAATTTTAAAAATATCTAGAGAATGATTGGGTTGCTCCAACAATCTGATCCACGAAAACGTTAAGATTCACATTGGAAGAACCACTTTCTTTAACTACTTCCTTAGCCAGATTTTTCCATTTTTGAGCTTGTTTTCTCATGTGATGTAGGACAACTAGCTTTGGAGTTTGAGGAAGTGCTGGACAGAAAATTGGCAAAGAAAAATCGTGTCAAGGGTATTTTAGTCATTTGTCGCGACGGTGTCGGAATGGGCTGAAATTCGGTAGGTTGATTGGAAACGGCCCGAAAAGTTAGACTTGGGGCATAGCCCGAGATCCCGTGATTTTAGCCAAATTCCTTTGTTTAGGGCCCCGAATGATCAATTTCGTATTTCCCGTTTTAGATTTTCGCTATTTTTGGAATAATTTCCTTTTATATGTTTTTAGGGTTTCTTATAATGCCTATTTAAAGGCTTTTGGGCGTTTTTCCGTCATTATTGAATTGAATAAAATTTCGTTCTTGGAGAATTTTCGTTTTCTTGTTTTCAAGATTTACGTTAGTAAATCTTGTTACTTCTGTTCTGCGTCATCATGTCTTCTCCTATCTCTCTACCTCCCATAACAATTTCTAAGCACCTTGCGATCTCATCTGCCATTACAATTCCTCCATCGGTGGCTGCTGCCACTCTCAGCCCAATTTTCCAATAATCCTGCACAAGTTTTGAATTTATAGGTTGATCAGCCCATTGAAGAAATGCAACTAAAAGCACCCCAAAAGACAAACTTTCAATGCAAGAATTCCACCCGCAATGAGTCAAAAAACAGAAAGGTGTGATAAAATCGATGGAACAATCATACCTTGTTTTTCCACATCTTTCACCCAACTTAGCGCGCAGCTTTCTTCTTGTTTTGTACCAGTTTTTCCATCTCTAATCACCCACAAGAATGGTTTCTGGCTTTTGATCAGCCCATTAGCAACATCTTCCATTCGTTGTTATGATAAATTGGAATAACTTCCGAAAGATACATAAATAACAGATAGTTCATCTTTCAAATTCAACCAATCCATGTAATCTACTATCTTCTGTATGAGATCACCTCCAAATGAGGTGTCCAAAGGATCCTTGCCATCCAAAAATGCAGAAGGAATCAAAAGTTCAATGCCCACTTCTTTATAGCCCTTAAGGTTTCAAATTCCAATGCATCAAATGAGTTCACAAGTACTTTCTGTTTGTGCCCAGCTCTATCAAGAATCTCCAAATGCTCTATTAAAAGAGGGAGAGAAAAATTGTACACAACAGGGCCTGAAGACTGCATAAAGGATGGCAAATCACAAGAACTAAACACTAATGACAGTCCTGGAAGTTCAATAAGTTCACTGTTTTCTCCTATAAAATCCACAATCTTATTGAAATACAACTAATAAAAAAAAAAAAAAAAACAGAAGCCAATGTGGAAGACAAAGTTGATTGAAAGCAAAAAAAAAAAAAAAGAAAAAAAAAAAAGAAGGAGAAATAATAGAAATAGTTGGGCAAAGAGGCTAATTTTTCCACATGGTGGAAGATAAAGTTGATTTCGAGGGTCTCGATAGCCAACCAAACTGGTGGGCGATAAAAAAGTCAAATTCAAATGCCCTAATAAACAATCTGAGTTGACTTCGTAGTGGACATCGTCGGCAGTTGTCCAGCCATTGTCGTAACCATCAGAAAAGGGAGCCAAAGTCAGGCCTGGTATTATTAAGGCAGTTTTGGACATGCGACAGATTGCAGATTGACTAGTGCATAAGGTGACCTTGAAAAGAGAATGGATGAGAAATCGAGGCCCTCAAGACACTGCAAAACTGCCCCAACGTCATTGTTTTGCACGAAGACTTCTGGAGCGAGGATGATGATGCGGTGCTCCGTGCTCGTCCTCGAGTTTTTGCCCACTGATTCGATGCTCCCGTGCTCGTCCTCAAGCTTCGCTGTGGTTCGTTGCTCTTAGAGGAAAGCCACTGTGGCGGCGACGTGAGTGCTGTGAGAAAGAAGATAAGGAAGAGATGCGATAAGGAAAAATGATTATGGTTTGGCCACTGTGGTGGCGACATGTGGTGCCGGGAGTAAGTAGAGAATGAACCGAGAAGAGATGGAGGAATGATTAGGGTTCGTGGATTGAAATTTGGTGGAGATAGGTATATAGATTAATTTAATTTTATAATATCAGTATTAACATTAATATTGAAATTAGTACCTGATTTTTTATTAAATAAAGTTTAGACATGAGTTTTGAAATTGTAAAACTAAATGCCTGGTGTACGATGGATTTCGCGTATTTAAAATACAGAAATCGTTACAAATCGTATTTTGAAAAATACAAATAGATAGGAATCTTCTTGTGATTGCAAAGTTGCAATTAATCATCTCATTAATGATCTGGATATTTGAAGACAAGGAGGCACGTGGCATGAATCCTAGGCTTCGGGACTTCTTAAGAATTTGATTTGTCGAGAAATTCACTTGTTCGACGCTTGAATTTTGGAGGTTGGATTTGTATTCCGAAAACTTGGACTTGATCTTGACTTGATTTGAGGAAGACTTTGATCTTCTTGGCTTTGCTTGATTTGAAGAAGATTTTTGGTCTTCTTCGTGTTTGGCGGACTTGGAGTCGAGAGAATTCCTTTAGCAATTCGTGGTTTTCTCTTGCTCTTTTCCTCCCCTCCCTTCTGAAATGAACCGTTGACCCTATTTATAGGGGAAATTCGTGGCCAATTTTGATAATCACTCAATTAATTCAATTAAATTGATTATAATTGAATAATTGTGGATTTTAAGAAAAAAGTAGGTTGAAGGTTTTAGTTTAATAAATTTAATTGTGCTAATTATTTAAATTGACCCAACCCATTATTTATTTATTTTATTTTTTATGTCTACAAATGCCCTCTCAAGATTTATTAATTTATTATAAAATAAATAAATTAGTAAATCTTGATTTTTTCGATTTTTTTTATGTAATCGTTTTTCGATTATTTGTTTATTTTATAAAATTCTTAATTCATTTGTTTATTATTTTTAACAGACTTTTTTATATTTTATGGTAAGTTGGGCTCAAGTGATGCCCGATATTTAACTATTTATAGGAACAAATTATAAGGTTTAGAGATCAAAGGCTAAATTTGCAAACAAAGGTAAAAGCTCATTTTCTCTCTCTTCCTTTTTTTTTTTCTTTTTACTTTTTTTTTCGAACAGTGCACGACACTGTTCCGTGAACAGTACCGTGCACTGTTCATGACACTGTTCCCGTGAATAGTGCTTGCAATATTCAACAACAAAGAAATACGATGGGGAGGTGCGCTTGTTAGTCGTTGAGAGATTTCTTTTTTTCCAAAGTTTTGAGAGTGGTCTTCATGGGTCCAAAAACTTCTGCTCAAAAGGAATCTTCACCAGTTAGCTTACGCAGTTAGCTCTGCTGCAAGGGATTATCATCGCCCAAACTCTATCTACAGAGCTCTTTGTGAGATTTGGTGTCTGGAGACCAACACTTTTGTGACCTTCTGTGGTGAAATTGACATTTCTCTTTGGGACATCCGCCAGATAAGTGGACTTTCGATCATAGTTGATTACTATGAGGAAGTAGTCCCAAGCCTTTCAGAGTTGACATATCAACTTTCCAAGTCCTGCCGTACCTCTTCAATATTTTTGTACTGATTGCGGATGAATATGAATCTGATTACGTTAGTCACGAAGAATGGATTAATTTTTGGTTTCGCGAGAATGGTTGTGCCCAGAATCCCCGACAACAAAAAAAATACAAGAGTGCTATGAGTCTAAATCCATCCAAGAGACGTCAGCAAAGAGCTTTAAAGGAAATACGGAAGCTTGTGGCTGTAGACAAGCCGATGGATATTTCACGCCGGGATTGGAGTCATTGGGGTGATTTGCCAATATATTCATCTATAGAAGAAGAAGAAGAATTAGAGATAGCAGATTATCTCTCATTGTGGCTTTGTCGCTTCGTTCTTCCATCTGGGGACGAGTATATAAGAGTTGGGACTTTAAAAGCATCTTCTAAAATGGAAGACGGGTGCACTTACAGTCTAGTTTCTCCCGTATTAACGATCATTTATAGAGGACTCACACTGACATCAAACCATCAGTCAAACCCGGACTTTGGCTCTATTCGCATTCATTTCCTGGACATTTTTTTTATGCTTGGACTGCAACTTATTTTGTTCGAGGTATTTATGCTCATGTGGATAAGAGTTACACTCGTCCTATAATCCGCAGATATGCTGGAACCTTGAATGCTTTCCAATCTTCTTGGGAGAAAAATGTTGTTGATTGTCCGGATCTTATCCGTGGAATGATAGATGCTAATGACTTTTGCTGGAATCCATTTCCCCCATTGTCTCACCCCGATGCATGAGTGGATGATCAACCAAGGTCTGTAGACACCTCAGAGTTTATGATGAGTATTCGATCTGGATTCGTTTCTTATCGTCGAGGAAACTCTCCTTTCATTCTCGAGGCATATAATCATCACATGTTTGCGAGGCAACTTGGGTTTAGACAAAAACTTCCCGGCACACCAAGAAAGTTGGATATTGCTTTTAATGCAGGCGATATGTATCGCGTCTGGTTGTCTTTGACTCAAACGATGAGTGGCTCTACATTTCATATTCCAGAGTATGTGAAGGATACACATCAAAACGTTGATTCAGAGTATCGAACTTGGTGGAATAATCGAGCGTTGCCGATCTTGGCCAAGGTTCAAGTGCATGTTTTGTCTTCTAGTGAGAGTCGTGACTTTGTTCTTAATCCAGTTCCGAGCAGGGTCGTAGCCAAAGGGTTAAATCATCCGCATATCATTACTGAAGAGATTTCTCGAAGGAGGGAACCGGACCTTCGAAATGAAAGAGGCATTAAGAAGATTAAAATTAAAGTTCCCTCGACAAAGTTTGCTTCCACCTCTGAGCCTGTAGAGAAAATGCCTGAAGTAGTTTTGATTCCAGACTGCAGTAGTCTTGGGGATCGGGCATCCCACACACCTGGAAAGACTCTAACTCTGGAAGATGAAAGTTCTGGAGATCAGGTATGTTTTTATTATTATTATTTTTTAACATACCACTTGTATTTGACCTCATGCAATTAACTTCAATTTCAGGCTCCACTCTCCCGAATATACAAGATTAAACGACCGGTAAAGCCAATGCCACTTCAAGTTGTTCCAAATTCTTCAAAAGGTGATGTTAGAGTCTCTCACATTAACATTAGCCTCCCGAATAAACCGTCAGACGACGAATTTTTAGATATGTCTCCTAGGACATGGAACGCGGGTAGGTCTCCCATTTTTTATCTCTCATTTTCTTTTTCTTCTTCCTTTTTTTATATATCTACCTTTCGTCATAGGTTTCCCAAGCATTTTCGAAGGGTTGAATTTCTCTATGAACCCAGACTTTTTGCAAGATCAGATCGGCGAGAATGATGGGAGAATTGGTGTGCTTTAAGGAATAGATGGAACTCATGATTTTCATGGCCCACCTTGTAAACACCCGAATACTATGAATGAAGGCATTTCGGAGTTCAACGTGGACGTTTTCCAAGATGAAGATGAAGTAAATTTTGAGATGGTGAGAGCTAACATTCCAGAGGTCAATTAAGAAGTTTCAATGGCTCCACCTTCAATGGCTTTGGTCAACATTCCACCTTTGGAAACAAACAAACATCGGACATCTCCAATTTGTTCTTTCATGGCTGGTCCTCCACCTGGGATAACTCAAGAGTCTCCTTACTTGAGGTTGCTTTACAAGAAGCCATGACCAATTATCTTAAGAAGTGTTTTGGGGACGTCTTGAAACGTGAGTTTTTCAACATCCAATCTTGGTGGGATGAGAATAATCTAATTCTTCAAAAAGTGATTAACAGTTCATTCCGCACATATCCTGCACCTTTGATGGAACACATAGACGTATTTCTTAGAGTAGTCGTCATTTATTTGTCTGAAAAAAAGCAGCACTTAAAGTGTACAACCACCGAAGAGAAGACTGAGAAGTTGAAGCTTTTGAACATTCAATTGGAAGTAGAGGATTCCACTTGTTCTTCATTAGAAGATAAAATTAGTCAGCTAACTTTCGAGCTGGATAGACTCCGTGATGAACTTCAAACTCATCAGGAACAGAAGAACATGCTTGGAACTGCAAATGCCACTTTAGAAGAATCACAGGCTAGAGATGTTTCTAGTGTAGCATCCATTGACCAGAGAAGGAAGACCCTTGAAGATAGTTTCCTACAAATGATCAATGACGAGTGATCTTGATAGATTTAGGATTTTCTGATCTTCTTTTAAGACCATACTGTATGAATTTTAATTTTTCATCGTTCCTTGCATTTTTACGATGAACTTCTTTTTGTTTTTTTGTGCATTTTTTCACTGCAGAAAATGGTAAACAAATTAAATGAGCTTTTAGTTGTGACTGAACTTGAATTTATAATTTATTCAAGCTTCATACATACCTAAATGGGATCAAGTCGAACATAGTTCGTTACAAGAATAAATATTTTTTTTATTTGGGGGATGGGGGTATTACAATGAAAAACTTAAAAAAACAAACAGCTTCAAGCGTAAAAACGCTTAAGAAACTTTCCATTGATAGGTCCGATTTGTAGTCCATCTTTGTCGATGATCTTGTATGCTCCGTTAGTGAATGCATGATTAACGACAAACGGACCATCCCATTTGGGTTAGAACTTGCCCCCTGTTTTCCTTGTGACTATGATTGGTCTGCGTACGCAAAACACCAAATCTCTGATTTGAAATGATCTTGGTTGCACCTTTTTGTTGAAAGACTTCGCCAACCGGGCTTGATAATACTCCAAGTGCATTTGTGCCTCTAATCTCTTCTCATCCAAAGCTTCTAACTCTTCCAATCGAAGACGGGCATTTTTCTCTGTCGTCAAACCTTCTTAGACGGCAATTCAAAGTGACGAAATCTGACACTCCAAATGAAGTACAACTTCCACTCCATACACTAAGGCGTAAGGACTGGCTTGTGTTGGAGTTCGATAAGCCCATAAGACTTCACCAATTCTTTCATGCCAGTCTCTTTTTGATTTGGAGACAACCTTTTTCAGTAGATTGCATAGAGTCTTGTTGAATGCTTCTGCTAACCCATTAGCCGCTACATTATACATGGAAGAGTTGTACTGTTTAAATCCAAATCTTGAACATAAATTGTTTATGTGGCTATTGTAGAAAGGCTTCCCATTGTCAATGATGATGTACCGTGGGACCCCGTATTGATAAATGATTTGAATATGGATGAAATTTGTAACATTTTCTTTCTTTACTTTTTTCAATGGTATGGCTTCAGCCCACTTAGAGAAATAGTCGGTTCCAGCAAGGATGTATGAGTGTCCAGCCGACGACCTTGGAGTTATGGGTCTAATTACATCGAGATCCCATGCATCGAATGGCCATGGAGCTACCGTCAAATGTAATGGTTCCGGAGGTTGATGGATGAAGTTCGCATGAACTTGGCAAGCTTCACATTTCTTTGCATAATCCATGGAGTTTTGTACCATAGTCGGCCAGTAATACCCCATCATCTTTATTCGAAAATGGAGTTTGGGTCCAGACTGATGAGCGCCACAAATTCTAGAGTGGGCTTCTTCCACGACATGTATTGCTTCATCACTACTTAGGCATCGGAGGAAAACTCCATCGAATGATCGTCGACAAAGCATTCCCTCATAAAAGATAAAGCGGGATGCACGCCTCTTGATTTCGGTTTTTCGCCGGGGATTGTCTGGTAGGTTTTGATGTTGAAGGAAATTAATTATTAGCTATCTCCAATCTTCTTTTTCCTCATCTTCGGTTACTTTAGCGTTGTTGTTTTCTTCCATATCACTAGGTAGTAATGACGGAAGCACCCATCTTTGAGCAATTGATATGGAGTAGGAAAAATCTTCTTCTGACCTAGCTAGAACAGTGGCCAAATTAGCTAAGGCATCAGCTTCCCTATTTTCAGTCCTAGGTACAAATTTTATTTTTAACGAATCAAATTGTTTCACAAGCATTGATGCATATTCATGATATGGCTTCAAGTCTAGATTGCGGACTTCGTACTCAGCTAAGAATTGGTTGATTATCAATTTAGAATCTCCAAAAACTTCTAGATGATAAATTTCCATTTCTGTAGTTGTCTCTAAGCCAATGATAAGGGCTTGATATTCCAAAGTGTTGTTCGAACATTTCTCTGTTAAGGAGAAATAGTACGACATGACAAGATCATGGGGAATGATAAAGATAACTCCTGCTCATGCACCATAACTCCGAGCTATCCCATCGAAGTATAGCCTCCATGATGGTATGATTTTAGTAAATAGAACTTCTTCATCCGGGAAGTCTTCATGCAGTTCCCATTCCGCTGGAATTGGATGATCAGCAAGAAAATCTGCCAAAACTTGTCTTTTGACGGCCTTTTGTGGAATAAACTTGATGTCGAACTCGGACAATAACAGACCCCATTGTCCAATCCTTCTGGAAAGAATCGATCTAGACATTATGTACTTTAAAGGATCAACTTTTGAAATAAGACTAATAACATATGATAACATATAATGTCTTAACTTTTTAGCCGCGAAGATTAACGCAAGACATATTTTTTCAATAGGTGAAGACTTCATCTCGGCACCTACCAGTGCCTGACTCAAGTAGTAGAGTGCATTCTCATTTCCTTCATCATTGGCTTGGACAAGAAGTACTCCTAGAGAATATTCTTTTGCTGCAACGTAAAGGGTCAGTGAATTCCCTGGGATCGGAGCTGCAAGTACTGGTGGATGAGACAAATATTACTTAATGCTTTGAAAAACACTTCGGCAAGTATCACCCCATTCAAATGGTAGATCTTTCTTCATCAATTTGTTGAATGGATGGCAACGTCCAGCAAGGTTAGTGATAAATCTCTGAATGTATGCGAGTTTTCCATGAAGACTTTTAACTTCATGCACATTTCTTGGTTCGGCATGTTGACTATAGCTTCGATTTTTGATTAATCTATTTCAATGCCCCTGCGTCGAACAATGAAGCCAAGAAATTTTCCACATGTGACACCAAATGCACACTTCAATGGATTCATCTTCAATTGATGTCGTCGAAGCCTTTCAAAAACGTCTCGTAGATCTTGTAGGTGATCATCCCGTTTCTTTGTTTTAACGACAAGGTCATCTACATAGCATTCTACGTTTTTATGCAGCATGTCATCGAAGATCCTTTACATTGCCCGTTGGTAGGTTGCCCTCTCATTTTTCAATCCAAACGGCATAACTTTATAACAATAAATGCCCTTAGGGGTACAGAATGTCGTGAGTTCCTCATCTTTCAGATTCATGTGCATTTGGTTGTATCCAGAAAATTCGTCCATGAAAGATATGACTTCATACCCGGTAGTTGCATCCACCATCAACTCTATTATTGGAAGCGAAAAGTCATCTTTAGGACATGCTTAATTCAGATCACGAAAGTCAACACAGACTCGTAATTGTTCGTTTTTCTTTTTGACATGGACAATATTCGTGATCCAAGTTAGGTATTTGACTTCACGTACGAATCCAGCTTCAATCAGTTTGTTGACTTCCACTTCAATTTGAGGAATCAGTTCTGGTCGAAACCTTCTTTGAGGTTGCTTGATCGGTCGGATTCCATGCCTTACTGCAAGGTGATGTAATGCAACCTTCAGATCTAACCCTAGCATTTCTTTGTAAGACCATACAAATACATCTTTGTATTCTTAAAGCAAATGGATATGTATTATGATTCCTCTTTTTTGTTCAAGGAGAGCGCTTATGAACACTGGTCTTGGGTCTTCTTCAGTCCATAGGTTTAATTGCTTCAAATCATCCACCATAGCTTGTTCTCCTTCTTCAAATGTAGGTGAGGCCGACTTAGGTTCATCTGTTGTGGTAGAGTTTTCATACTCATGTTCAGGAGTTTCAAAAGCTATGTGATTAGCAAAGACTTCTTTTTCATCCTCATTATTGCTTAGAAAAGGGAAAACTTTTTGATATTTTCGTCTTCTCCTTGATCGTTGAGGCTTTAGACTTGGATAAGAAGTTTTAGTTCCAAGCCGATAAAAAGGCAGACTGTCTTTGAAATAACTCTGAGGAACTTGTGCGTCATCATCAATTTGGGTAGAAGAAGAAGAATCACTTAACCTTTGGAAGACATGAGTTTTACCTTTTACATCAACCATTGGGGAGGATTCCCGTTTTAGCCTTTTAAATACTGAAACTTTGGCATTCTCGTTTTCAATTCGATCTAACACTGAAGGTTTTGACTATTCAGGTTTTTCTTCTGCAACCTCGTAAATTTGAATCATGATTGGGTTCGAGGAAACCTTCTTAACCTTAATCTTCCTCGAGGGATTTGGATCATATCCCAAGCCATTCTTGGGCTATGACATGAGGGTTCCATCAAAATAAGAAGGGATACGCTCACCTGAAAGGACAACATCGAGATCACTTAATTTGCGAGGCTCTCATTTCCCAAATTCGGCATTCTCAAACAACTTTTTGGCTTTAGGATTATAACACCCTTTGAAAGTCTTTTTTGGTTCATCGGATCTAGGCTTGTCTTGTTTGGATGAGCTAGAAATACTGAGCTTTGATATGTCTGGAATAGATGTCGAAGCTTCCGATGATGACTTGAGTTCTTCCAAGACTCCTATGAGTTGATGGGGGCAGAAACACTTTTGGAATACTAGGTATTGGAAGAGTTAACTCTTTTCTCAATACCTCAACATTAGTGGATTCTGTTTGAGATTTTTTTACCTTTAGAGGATCCTTCGGATGTAAATTTTGATTTACCTTTGATAAGCTGATAAGACCGAACAGTACTAGATGTATTATCGTCATCTACGTTCCCTTTAATTTTAAATCCAGACATAGTCAACCCTGCAGAATTACTCTCTTCATCTTCTGCGTAAATTTTGGCGTCAGCAAAATGAGATTGTTTTTCGAGGAAGGGTTTGGACTTAGCTACTACACATTTGACTTCTCCGTTTCGACTATATTCAGTGATGGCAAAAAAAACCCGCCCTACCCTGTCCCAACGTTGCCCCTCCCCGAATGGGACAAACGGGTTGGTGGGGTGGGGTGGCGAGGAGGTGCCTCGCCCCGAAGTGCCTCAAACTCGCCCTGTGAAGAATAAAAAAATAATAATTAATTACAAATTTAAAAAAAATAGTTAACTGGATTTTTTTTTTAAAAATAAAATAAACAGGGCAGGAAATGGGGTAAGCCCAGGCCCCGAACCTACCCCGCCACGCCCCGTCTAAGGTGGGGGCGGGACGTGTGGCGGGATTGGGTGGAGGAGTGGTGGGGCGGGGGCGGGACTAGGGTGCCCCGCCCCGAACCCGTCCCATTGTCATCTATAACTATATTTGAAGCATTGGTGCCAAGTCGAAGGTACTACTCCTGTTTCATGTAGCCAAACACATCCAAGAAGTAACTCGTATGATGTTTTAGCATCGATGACATGGAAGTAGCAGTGGCAATAGGCCGAGTCGAGCCAGCTCAGCCCATACTCGGACAAGCCGGCTCTTTATATATATATATATATATATATATATATAACTATTAAATCACTAAACTTAAAAATATACATATACACAAATATTATCTAAATGTTTTTTAAAATATACATTTTTTGAAACAATTTTAATTTTTAAAATAATAAGAACAAAATTTTATTTGTTAAGAAATGAGAAACTAAAGAAAAATATATATAAACACGTTTTGTAAACAATTTTTTAAATATACTTTTTTCAAAACAATTTTATTTTTTACAATTTAAAAAAAAAAAAAAGATAAACCCTCCTCCTTTATCCTGGTTTGGGACCGGCTACTTCAATTTCTAGTAGGTGGAGTTAAAAATTGTACACGAACAATTTGTTACGTGTACAATTTTTTTTAAAAAAATTATAAATGTATGAAAATAAAATATTGTGATGAATGTGTTGAAATTAAATATCACTTGGTTACATGTAATTTCAGCATATTTATCTTGAATTCGATAATTAGCGTCTTCTCAGTCCTTCACGCTCATTAACACTTCCAAAATATCTTCTTTTATTCAACTCCTGATCTCGGAGAGAACCTCTTCCTTGCACTAAAAGCAGATTCCGAAGCTATAGTGCTAACTGGAGGTGTTAGTAGATCTTTTACCATTGCAGAAACTACTGGCCATCAACGTTCGTTATTTTGTCAGAATTCAAAGACATATTCTGAACTTTTACTAGTTGCTTTGTTAATAGGCAAAGGTTGACTAAAGTAGTCAATTAATTCATGTGGCAACGCATTTGGATTTTGACTACGGCTGAAAGTTTGAGAACATGCAGTGGAAGCCAAACTACTACTAGTACTACTAGAGGAACCACATGCATATGCATTTGCATCAAGTCTATACGAGTGCATACTTTCAAATAATTCAAAATTTCAGCATCGTCATCTGTTATATTAGTAGAAGGACTGTGCAGGTACATGATTAATATGTGCACCCATTCGTGAATCATATAATTCATACATTTCACGGAACGTCGTTTCCAAATTTCTATAAGTAACATGTGTATTAAAAGTTAAAGCATTTGATATTTGATCAATTATAAATTTAGTACCCGATAAATTATATCAGGAGTCCATGACATATACTAAAGGAAATAACATAGGTAATTCTTTCCAATTTTTTAAAATCTCAATTCCATGGAATATATAACAGCATAAAAATCGGGGTCATTTTGAAATCTAGCAAAAGCTCTAGCAGTTATATAAAGACGTTCAAGAACCATACTACTAGTGAGATAATAAACACTGGACAATATATATGTAGACTGATAAAAACTTGCCAATTTTTTTTTTAATTTTAAAAACTAAATTCCAATCGGATTCACTCAAGATAGTATCGTCTTCGTCTCTAACATGCCTATTGTTATAAAAATCAATAATATACGCTTCATAACCTTCACATGATTTTAGTAATAAGTACGTGGAGTTCCATCTATGGCCTAGTCAGTAATAAAGGTTTTCGTATCCGTCATCCCAGATTTTGTACAAAAATCCTCAAATCCTTGTTTTCTACTAGGTGTACATGTAATATACATAAGTGCATTCCTAATTCGGCTAATTTCATCCTTAACATATTTTAAACCGTCTTCTACTATTAAATTAAAAATATGGCATACACATCGAATATGAAATAAATAGCCACCAAAATCAGGATTAAGAACTCTATGCGATTTATCGATAACAACTTTATTTACAGTATCATTGTCGAACATAAAAGAACGAATTTTACTCTCACATTTATATTCTCGAATTATTAACATAATAGCATTAAGTATAGTTTGATCGTTGTGCGGATACTCAACAACTTTAAAAGCAATAATTTTTTTATGCATGCCCAAAATGGGTCTATATAGTGTGCAATTGCAGTCATATAACTCCTCTTATTAATCCTTTCCCATATATATGAAGTTAAAGATATCACACCCCCATATTTTTCCAAATCCGAAATCAATAGTTGCTTTGCATTAAGAAAATATGTAATTGTATCAGAACGAAGAGTATTTCAACTTACCCCTTGGTACCTCGGTTGAAGATATCTTATGACGTAGTTAACGAAATGTTGGCTGTCCGCTATTGCTAGTGGCAACTCTGCCACGGCAACGAACTTCACCATTCCCGTTCGAGCTTTCTCCTCCAAAAACATCTTTATAGAAAGTGACGTAGTAGTAGCACAGGCTTCTGGAATACCAAATTGTAGTTACGTTTGACTAGCTGGAAGAAGCCCATGTTTGGCCGAACATGATTTGTAGTGACGGTTGAGGTGGGTGGTTCCAATGCCTTTTTGTCATGCCATTTGTTGTTGGCAGTATTTACATACTACTTTAGTTTCTTGAAGTCCATCGACCACGCGACCAATGGCAACCAATTTGAAATGGTCCCAACATTTTGCCTGTTTTTTCCCCTTTCTCTTCCCGCTTGCATCGAGAATATTTAATGTCGGTTCTTTATCTTGTTCCAAATCAATTGGAACACTAGTTGCAACATCAACATCATCCAAATCAATTGGATGACTATCACGAACGTCGAAATCTTCAATATTTTCAGGGATTGGTAATTCATTGAGATCGAAGAATTCATTCCCAAATTGATTTTGGGTAGGCGTTTGTATTTTGTTCTCCATACCGAACAAGTTTTCAATGAATGATCGTTAATCCATTTGTTATGAATGTGTGGAAATTGAATTTAGAAATGTAGAATGGAGAAGTGAAGGAAGAATATGTAGTATTGTGCGAAATGAATTGTAAAATAGTAAGAAATAAAGTAAAAAAAGAAGAAGATGATTATAGAATGAATGAAAATGAATGAGAATGATATTTTTGATAATTGATAAATGAAGATTGGAGAATGTAAATTGTAGAGACTATTGTGTAGTAAATAATAAGAGATTGATATTGGTGGGAAAAATGGTTGATTATAGTGGGTATTTATAGAGGAAAAAATGTATGTGAATTGTGATAATAAAAAAAATTAAAGGGAAACAAAACAATTCAGTGACCGTTTGGTCACTGAAATTAATTTTTTAAAATTAAACGAGCCACTAGCCTAGCGGCTCGTAGCTCGTTAAAAAAAGGGGTCCATGAGCCGGCTCGTAGGCTGCTCGCCGAGCAGCTCGTTAATGCCACGAATCGAGTAGGCTCGGCTCGTGCTCGGGCTCGTTTTTTACAAGCCCGAGCGGCTCGTGCACATGAACAGTATGAGCCGAGCGACCGAGCCGCTCGGCTCGATTGCCACCACTACATAGAAGAGGGCCGAAGAATTAACTCCCATATTTGCAGCTTTAAACAAATCATGCCAATGGCTCGCTGACCTTTTTGGTTGAACCCTTAAATCATGATCTTGTTCTTGGACAGATCACCAACATTAATTCCAATTTTCTTCATCGTTTTGACTGGCATGATATTCACAGCAGATCCACAATCGACCATTATGCAATTTATCTTGCATTCTCGAATATGACCACTAATATAGAGTGGTCTATTATGTAAACGAGAGCCCAATTGCAAATGTTCATCGTCAAATTTGATGGTGGCCATACAGTCTTGTCGGGTTGTGGATCCAATATGCTCTAAAACTTTGCCTTCGTATTCTTCCGGATCTATCAACATCGAGATTAAAGCCATTCGATCATCGAAAGGAAGCTTAAGAGACTCTGCTAAACTTGTGTTGGAAATAATATTGTTGAGTCACAAGATAGTTCTCTTCTGTTTTGAACTCTCTCTCGATGCCTTCCTTGCTTCGTCTTGCTCCTCCGCATTGATAACATAAAAGGAGGTAAAACATTCATTATTGAAGAAACCCTTGGGAAAATAATCACACAGGGTTGGTAATCTAGGAGGAACACGTGAAGCGACTTCTATTCCTGTTGGTTTAGTGGACACTTTTGGCTTGGCTTTAGACTTTCTTCCTTGGTTGTTTATCGGTCTTCGTTTTTCATTACAAACATTGAGACTTGGAAATTGTAGAATCATTCGATGGTGTCTTTCCACATGGATCCATCCTTCTTGATTGTCCTCTAGTGGTATTTCTTTATTAGGTCGAACTTTCATACACAATGTCCCCAATTTCGGTCCTACAAGAGATGTAGGAGTTGATATTTTACCTATTTTGTTTGACACTCGGTATTTCTCATTCTTTCTTATGAAGGTAGACCAACTATCACCGATCTCATTTTCGGACTTTGAATCAGAATCCCAAACATCCAAGTCATCTGTCATAATTTCGTAGAAGGTTGGACGATGGGTTCACGCGGTCCATCCATTCCTGGGTAGACGTTACTGATAGTAATTTCTCCGTCTACTTCAAACTTCACTGGAATGGCTCCTTCTTCCAAACTCCTCAGCCGAAGATCACTGGTTTTGCATGTATGAGAAAATGTATGTTCCCTTTTTGCAATGGGGATTGGATCAAACGATCCAAACAAAACCATTGAACAGTCAGCCGTTGGGTTTTCTCTCATTTCAAGTCTGATCTTATTTTCTTTGTCCAAGCGAACAATAAGATCTTTCAGAACAAAACACTTTTCCACTGGGTGACTGATGACTCTATAAAATTTACAATATTTGGGATGATCGACCTTACCAACTTCTTCAGGTCTCTTTAGGACTGGTAGTTCAATTATCTTCTGTTCGAGAAGTTGATCCAAAATTCCAAGAACTTCAGAATCTTCTTGATCTTTTTTCGCCAGATTTTGCAGCTCTAGCTTATGCATGAGTGCAGCGACCTGTGCGTCTTTCTCTTCTAGTGACATCGTTAGCTTTTCAATGGCTAAAGCCATCTGTTGGATTCGATCATCTGAGCCTGATGTCGCTTCTGTGACCATCACTGGCTCAAGTGATTTTTCAGATGAACTATAGTCTCTCCACCTTTATAAAAGTGGTACGAGGGAATCCAGACATGGATCTGCCACTGGAAACAGAGCCCGAACGAGAATCTTTCGTCTAACTATTGGTCTTTTCTGTTGAACGAGAGTTTGACTTTGTGAAAGCAATTTTCATTCTACCTTTGTTGGAGAACTTCTTTAGTGGTGGAACTAGTTGAGTTCTCCACTTTTTGTTCGGGCTCTGATCGCCCGGAACAACTCAGTAAGTGTCTCTTCGAGATGACTCATGGTTTGCTTTGCTTTTTCGTTTGCCATTGTTGATGTAGTGGTTGAAAGTTGAAGATTCTGAGATCAAAAGATGAGAGGACAAGAAGGTCACACTGGGCATGCCAAGAAATTTGTACAACGGATTTCGCGTATTTAAAATACAGAAATCGTTACAAATTGTATTTTGAAAAATAAAAATAGACATGAATCTTCTTGTGATTGCAAAGTTGCAATTAATCATTTGATTAATGATCTGGATATTTGAAGACGAGGAGTCACGTAGCTTGAATCTTAGGCTTCGGGACTTCTTAAGAATTTGATTTGTTGAGAATTTCACTTGTTCAACGCTTGAATTTTGGAGGTTGGATTTGTACTCCAGAAACTTGGACTTGATCTTGACTTGATTTGAGGAAGACTTTGATCTTCTTGACTTTGCTTGATTTGAAGAAGATTTTTGGTCTTCTTCGTGTTTGGCGGATTTGGAGTTGAGAGAATTCCTTTAGCACTTCGTGGTTTTCTCTTGCGCTTTTCCTCCCCTCCCTTTTGAAATGAACCATTGACTCTATTTATAGGAGAAATTCGTGGCCAATTTTGGTAATCACTCAATTAATTCCATTAAATTGATTATAACTGAATAATTGTGGATTTTAAGAAAAACGTAGGTTGGGCATTCAAAAATCTTATGGACATAGTAGGTTTTAGTTTAATAAATTTAATTGGGCTAATTATTTAAATTGACCCAACCCAACCCAACCCATTATTTATTTATTTTATTTTTTTATGTCTACACCTGGTTTTAGGTCATTTTCTCTAATGGTAAATGGACAACTTACAAAAACACTCTTAAAAAGTGTTTTGAAAAATCGTATGAAACATAATTTGGAAGTAAAAAATACTGTGTAAAATCAATTGTAGTAAAATAAAAAAAACATTGAAAAGTGACCAATTGTTACTTTTTAAAGTTAAGTGTCACTTTTTTTATTAAAAAATAACATACAATGTCACTTTTATTAAAAATGATATTTGTCACCAAAAAAGTGACTGAAAAAAGTGATAAACACAAAAAAGTGACAACTTCAAAAAAAGTGGCACAAATTTTAAAAAAAAATTATACAGGTTAAAAAAGTGATAAACAATAAAAAAGTGACAAACACTCAAGAAGTGACAAAATCCAAAAGAGTTTCAAACACTTAAAAAAGTAATAAAAAATTAAAAAAACTGACAACACTAATTAAAACATTGATTACGTGATTAAATGTTATAATTAGTTAACGGGGTATTATTCAATTTCCTTAATTTTGGAGGGTAATGGCCTTAATTTTCTCGGCAATTCAACATGCACCTTATACCAAATCAAAATCACATTCAGGTAACTGAGCAACAACCTCTACACCATATCCAAAAACTCATTCAGGTAATTTATCAAACACCTTACACCATATTCAAAATCTTACAAGCAGCACGTGAAAACTAGCAAGAACACACTATGATTTCTCTTCTCCAATCACTTTAGCAGAATCCCATGAGTTTTGCTTGTTGGAAAGTGAATCAGTGACATGGGAGGCTTGTTCTTGGGCATTGATGAGTTGCTCCATGTCTCTTATTCTAGTCCTCATAACATTGGCCACCAAAACTGCAAATAAAATAGACAGTAAATTCAATCATTGAGGTGGGATGACTTTGCTGTAATGGTTTAGGAGTTTTTGGAATCGAAATAGGGTTTTGATTTGGGTTGGGGTATGGGGGGTTAATTGAGAACGTATTAATTACGTTATTAAAGGTTATAATTAGTTAACGAGGTATTATTCAATTTCCTTAATTTTAGAGGGTAATGACCCTAATTTTTCCATTATAAATCTAGCTGGATCAAAGTCCATTTTCATCATTACCTATTGTTAGACTGAACTTGACATCACAGCCCAACATAAATGAAAAGGAAATTTATTTGTCAAGTATCTCTAATCAAATTTAGTGCTAATCAAACATCCATACACTCTCCCCAAACTATCTAAGGCCATTAAATCCAAGTGCTTGACATGCAAAAAGAAAACTAAGAAATAAATATACAAGGCATGTAAAAAGAAATAAGAACAAAAAATTTACTAACCCCCTAGAGATGTTAATTTGGCTTCTCGGCTCAGACGACTCGCTGCTCGATCCGAAAAAATTTCGAGCCACCTCGACTCACAACTCGGTGGATCCAAGCCAATGCTCAAACCGAGCCTCATTTTTGGGAGATAGGCCAAAATGACTCGTGTAATAGTACAACTGCCTGTTTCATGTAATAGGCAATTGCATGCAAAATATTTTTTAAAAAAAAAAATCGAGCCAGCTCAATAAGGTCCAAGCCAAGCCTCAATTTTTCAGGTGAGCTTTGGATTGGCTTGTTTGGCTCAGCTCAAAAAGTCCAAGCCGTGAACTTCGGCTCACGAACCGGCTCGATCCAACTCCTTTACCCCCACCCCCCTCCAAAAAAAAAAAAAACTCATTGACCCAAAAGAGTAGCATCTTTTCTTTTAGAATAGGTGAATATAGATCAGCATAACCAAACCCCATATCACTACAAAATCTCTCAATGTGCCTTCAACTATGCTCTCCTTTTGTTAAAATTTTGTTTAGCTTTCGAATTTCCGTACATATCTAAGCAAGTATACATGTATATGTGCTCGTATGTAAACTCCATATATGAATTGTACCATGAATCCATTGTACAATATAATTGAATGAATGGACTTGGGTACTTTCATAGGTCAAGAAAATTTACTTCTGGTCACTTAAAAAGCTTAAATTATAATTGAATGAATGGACCTGGGTACCTTCTCAGATGAGAAAAAATTACATTTTGTCACCTGAAATGTTAAATTCGAGTGCCCATATATTTCATAAGTCAACAGCTTTTCTCGAGTAAACTTTCATCCATGACTAGTAAGCAACAAGTGCTTTCACCTGTTGCTTAGTGTGCAGTTGCTTTTAAGTAGATCTATCCAACAAATTAACACATAATCTAGAAAGTATTTTAGCCGACATAATATCTTAGACGATCAAGCCAAAAAAATATCTAGTTTCAGAAAGTCCAGGTCACAAGATTGACAATACTCTTAACCAGTTTGAGCAAGTCAACATTCGTTCAACTATCAAAGTCCAATTTCATCTTAATCTTCATATATGACCTTTACATTTGGTGATGCGTGCTCGAATTTGGTCAACTCCTTCTGGAATAACGAGGCTCAACTTAGTTATGGGTCCTCGGTGAAGTAAAAGAACCTGGTAAAGGGTCACCACGATCTTCATTCTTGCAGACTCTTGCCATATTGTATCATCTACTATCAGTTGTGGAAGTTTGACCCATTTGTACCCCCATTGTTTCGATTAACATTGTTTGGAAGGTCACTTATCGTATTAACAGGTTGCAACATGGAAATTCTCATTCTCTGACATAAACAAAAAATACAATTCTCTATTGACACCTTACAAGAAATAAAAATATCAAAATTACCTTAATTTGCATGCATGGAGTGGATATAAACAAATTCAATATGAAGTTCACACAACTATTCTTGCATTATTTTAATTATTTACACAATAATTTCAATAGTTGAAAATTTTACATTTATTTTATATCCGAAAATTTACAAAATGGTGCTTAAAGTTTCTGGAGTGTGAGAAAAGTGTCCCTCGCCTGTTACAAATTAAAAATACAAAAAATAGACATGTGACGGTTCAAACACGTACTCCTCAAGTGTCTAATTATAAAGTAATGTATAAGAAATGTGATATGCCATGTGACACGTCGGATACCGGCATTTCACTCTAGGAATCAGTCATATGCTGCACTAGTGATAAGTGTATTTTGCACACGAATTTTGTACCATTAGAGCTTCATTTGGGTGACAAAGGATTTTTGAAGCAAAGTAAAGGAAAAATGGAGCAGAAAATTGGCGCTCAAGCGCCGAAGAGCAAAGCAAAAGAAATTAATAGAGATGTAGCGCCCAAGCACTACCTTTTCAGCGTTCAAACGCTACATCATTGGATGGAAACAAAATTTGAACAGAACTTCAGCGCTCAAGCGCTGCCCAGCTTGGAAGTCACGGCGTTCAAGCGCTGCCTTCTAGCGCTCAAGCGCTACACCGCGCCGCAAAGGAAAGTAGGTTATTTTTGGGTTACGAAAAAGCCCACAAAAAGAACTCCAACTTGGCTAAGGATGTATAAGAAGTATAAATAGGCTAAGAGATGCACGAAATAGGGTTCCACACTTTGCAATTATTGAGAGAAAAACACAAGATTGAAGAGAGATTCACGAGAAGAATTACATCAAGGATTCGGGCTCAAATCAAGGATTGGAAGCAAAAGAAGATCTTTGTGCAAGAGCTTAATCTTTTCCATCTTTTGTATCATTTAAATCCGGTGATGTATCCAAATTTTGTTATTTGTTTCGTTGTTTTATGTATGAGTAGCTAAATTTATTATTAGGGCGAACAATGTAATCTTTTGAAACCCTTAGTTATTAAATTCATGAATTCTGAGTTTTCATTTTTCCAAGTGTTGATTTTATTATGTGTGTAATACTTCAAATTATCTGGCCATTAATTTGATGATCCATTGAGTTTCTTACGAATCGAGAGGTGAGTTCGAAACTTAGAACGTGTAATAAAATCTGGTAACGATGTATAACATGTAGAGATACCTATACTAAGTGTTGTGGTCGTTATATGAATTCCTAGTGTCATAACTCGTTTAACTAAGGAGAATTTGCATAGAGATATGAAATTGATTTAGTTAAATAGTCTCAATGAGAACTCGAGGGGAGTAAATTGAGTACCATAGGAGAATTCGACCGAACACTACATTAGACTAGAATCTCGAATTGATAACTAAGGTGATCATTAGGTGAAATTGTTCTGCCCTAATACTTCTAGCATATTTGAATCTTTGATCTGTTTATCTCCAATATTCTTTCATAAATTTTCATTCTTTTTAGGAATTTAGTTATTCTAGACATTCATATTCATTATAATTTGAATTTAGAGTTTGTTTATTTTCATCAAATAGTAGTAGAAGAAATATATCCAGTACTAAAGTATAGTCCTCGTGGGAACAATAATCCGGACTCTTAGATCCACTATATTACTTGTTCGATATTGTACACTTGCGATATAAAAAAAAAAACGCAACAACTAGTAAATAAACGTAAAATTCAATGTTGAAATTGCGTATGTAAAGCATATTGCGAGATGGTGTAGCCTGAAATGGCAATGGTGAAGTTGAGTGAGATGGAGGAGAAGGGGATTGAGGTTACTCCGGTTACTTTTACCACAATTTTACACGGGCTGTACAAGTAGGGAAGGCCGAAGGAGTGAGGAGGCCGAAAGGTTTTGGGATTGAGAGAGTAACGAAAGAGGGTTGTGTTCCTGATGTTGGGGCTTATAATGTGAGGCTTATGCATATTCATGGCGGCGAGGTAGAGGGGGTTAAGAGGTAATTTGACGAATTGAGTAATGTTGGGATAAAACCCGACGCTGTTAGTTATAACTACTTGATGACGTGTTATTGTAAAAATGGTATGATGGATGAAGTAAAGAAGGTAAAGGTATATGATGAGTTGGGGTCTACAGGCTGTAATCCAAATGGTTACTTTCAGGACGTTAGTATTTCATTTGTGCGAGCAAGAACGATATGTGACAGGGTATAACGTGTTTAAAGAGAGTGTGAAGTTGCACAAGATTCCGGATTTTAATATTTTGAAGTATTTAGCAGAAGGGCTGGCCAAGAATGGACATAAGAACGAGGTGAAAGCAATGATTTGAACTATTAATAAGAGGTTTCCTCCTAATTTGCTGAAGGCTTGGGGGAAGCTTGTAGAGGATCTGGGTTTGGCTCGTATTGACACTAACAAGGTCGATTCCGGTGAGCTAGAAACGGCCAGTACCTGAGTTTTTGTGTCTTGAATTGGTAGACTATTGTACATTTTTGAGCAAGTGAGATTGAATTTTTTGGTAGTCATAAAACTTCAAGATAATGTCTTCTAAGTGCTGTTGCTTACAGCTATATGTGGAGCTCATCAAGATTTGTAATGTATCTCGTGATATTTAGAACATCAAAAGCACATGTACTTTCATTTTTTTTGTTAATGTTGATCTCATCTTTCATTTTAAGCATCTGTACTTTCATTCTTTTCTTTTACTCTTGATTCTTTTTATTTTTTGAATTGTTTAGATCCCATTCAAGGAAAAACATAAGTGTGCGGAAGTCCTATTTTCCCATATGGTTTTACTAGACTATTCCTTATTGCCTAAGTGTGCTTTGGTTTGCTATTGTTTTCGTCTGTCTTCTTACCTAGTTAGTGCCTACCTGGTTTTATGCACCAACACATTGCATTGTAATGTCAAAAGTAAAGTTTTGACCCTCTGTAGTGTTCATATTTTTTACCATGCATCATTATCTATGGTGGCGAGTTGTAGCTTGATTCTGTAATTTTGTTGATTGGAAAACAAATTTGGAGTCTGAAGTTGAAATTGTCCGAATTGTGCATTGATAGGTGCTTCATTTTCTAGGTTGAACCTAAACCTGTACACGAGAGTTTTTCTTACATTGATAAGGGATGTATGAATTCTCTAAAAAGAGATGATACATGGGGTCCCTCTGAACTGCCCAGTTTTTAGTGCAAAATATATATAAATTCAGTTGTGGACAATTATTGTCTACAAAATATCGTGACAAATTTATGCCAACAATCTTGAACGATGATTATACAAATGCTACAAAGCACTTGCATCAAGGGATTTCAGAATTCTTTAATTTCATAATGATAAAAGTTTTCTTGATAATGAGAAAGATTTTTGGGAGTGTTTTAATTGAGCGATATGAAAATCTGTGTAGGGCATTATAATTTTTTTTAAGCAATAAAAGGAACGTCGCATAAATGACATAGTCGAGCATTCCAAGATACAAGCAATCAATTTAATAAATTAGGACGACATTTTTTCTTGGATGTTTAAATGCATTCAACTACATAGAGCATTTTAGTTACAGTCACGTACAGTCATGCTTGAATGACTTGAAGTTGAGTCACGATAGGGAATAGATTTTTCACCCTCCCCTATACTATCAGAATATGTTCTTAAATGATACATCGAATATAAATTTAAACGGAAATTGTCACAAGTCGTACTATTAATCATACACCTCTTGTATATTTCCAAAATATATGTATCATTATAACAAAATCTTATCTTAAACCATTGCTATAGATAACACTTCCATAAATGAAGACATCAGCAACCAAGATCACAAGTTTCATGCTCAGATCTTTCACAAATCTACAGCTTATCTCGAGTAAACATTCATCCATGACTAGTAAGCATCAACTGCTTTACCCAACAAAATAATGAATTAACAAATAATCTAGCAAGCGTTTTAGCCAACAGAATCTTATCATAAACCATTGTTATAGACGACAACACTTCCATAATGGAAAACATCAGCAAACAAAATCATAAGTTTCATGAAGTGCTTTACCCAACAAAATAACAACTTAACACACAATCTAGAAAGTGTTTTACCCCACAACATAACATCTTTGACGATGTGGCTTATCTGCTGGCTGCTCCTTTGAGTGGGCTAAATTGGATGAACAGACCTCTGAATCCTTACTAGTTCTTTTGCCACATCGATTATGTATGGTCTATCTGCTGCTCTGACAACAGTACATCTCAAAGCAAGTCTCGAGAAAGCCTGCAATTGATGCTCTATTTCACCTCTCTCCTCTAAAATCATTGGGTCCAAAATTTTACTCAACTCATTCTTGTCAACGTGGTTACTTACATACGCCACTAAAGGATTATATTCAGGTCCTTCAAGATGTCGATCCTGAGTATTAAGATCCCAAGCTTTAAGTGCAGTTAAGAGTTGAAGGAGAATAATTCCAAACACGTAGACGTCACTCTTTTCTGTGATAATGCCTGTTGTCATGTAGTCAGGTTCATTATGTCCGAACGTCCCAACAATTGGTACTTCCACCTGTGATTCTCCTGGAGGCAATGCTACGCAGGATGAGAAATCGACAAGCTTAGCAACACCATTACTGTCTATGACAATGTTTCCTGTGGTTATATCTCTATGGATGATAGGTGTTGGAAATGCAGTATGAAGATAAACAAGAGCATTTGCAACGTCTGTTGCAATTTTTAGCCGATTACTCCAAGAGAGTGATCTACCAATATTATTCCCAATGTTCCCATCTTTCCTTCTAAAAAGAAGGTCATACAGACGTCCATAATTGATCCCGATTTCATAGATAATAGCAGGTACTTTCAAATCTAAGCAGCAACCCAAGACCTTCAAAACATTTTTGTGGTGGTTCATCAGCACCGTGAATACCATGTCGTCGACAGCAGGGGACGCATCTCTGTATCCATAGAACTTCTTCACCAGAATAGACCGTTGCTGAAAAATGCCGCTGATGTAATAGCCCGTTAAATCACGCATAACATGTCTGGAATCAAAATAACTTAGACTAGGGAAATCGACGTTTGTTGCGTCATTAAGTTCTTCAACGGTAAAGACTCGATAAGGAATGTTATACTTACCATTAGAGGAAGCAATAAGCCCTTCTAACAGCTTGCCTCCATTTTCAATATACCAAGGCGATAATTTCTCATTCCTCCTTTTCAAGAACCTTATCTTTCTTTTCACCCACTCCATGAATAATTGCAAATGAGGAAACCACCCGAGTCTTCAGAAAGTAAAAATAATAATTAGATGCTGCTGGAACTTGAAGAGTGTAACAACTTTTGAGGGTCCTAATAAAGACTTTATTCCAAGCATACAGACAAAATGGTAATAATTCGGTCTTTGGTTTCACATTTCTCTTTCCTGGATCTTGCACGCAGACTAAAGCAAACTATCAATTCACAAATTTGAGGTAGAAAGCAATGAATATTGCCTTGGCTGCTATAAATTAAATTCAAGCTCTCCCTAATGGCACCTTCATGATTCAACCCTCAATTCCTTCCATTCCTAGAAGAGGTTCCCTAATTACTTATATTTGCTACCCTAAAAACCTCTAAAGGCGTCTCCAAGAAAATGAATACGAAGACTACTCAAGACAACAAACAACAAATTGATGCACAGAAAAAAAAAGGAATTGTGAATTGAGAGACAGAAAAAAAAAAAACGAGAGAAGAAAATGAGTTTAAATTTTAATATAATGATATATCGTGTAAAAGAAGTAGGTGGGTGGAAAACTGTTAGGTGTGAAGTCGAAGACTATGCTGAAAAATGTTAGTGGCAGCCAGCCTAGTTTTTGAGGTAAATGATAAGGTGGGTGCACTGACAACTATACTTTTTATAGTGTGTGAAATTAGCTCGATTTGATCCCATTAAATCATAATATATATTTTTTCTCTTTAATAAAAAAAATCTTTATTTTTAGTAATCTATTCTTCAAAAAAAATATTATATAAAAAATTTACTTACAAGTAAATAACTAAGTTTTAAAATATAAAATATTTTAATGGTAGAAGATGAAAATAAGTAATTTTTTTTTATTTATAAAGTAAAAGGAAATAACGTATAGACCTTAAATGGATAGACAAGTGAAAATAATGATCCAATACTGAGTAGCTCTCTCTCCATCCTTAAATTCCTATTTAATGACTTGAAGATAATCTTAAATAAAGAGAAAATATAAAATTTTATTAGTTAAAGAAATTAAAACATTGTACCAATAAATTAAACTTAAATTAAATAAAACATTTCTAAAATTTAGCTGTAGTAATATGTGGTCCTACTGATTCCTAGATAAATAATGTAAGAAAAAAAAAAGGTCATATAGAATTTGTTATTACTCATTACAAGTTTTTTGAAATGTGAATATGTTGTTTTTATATCGTCATTAACTTTTATTACATTCAATTGTCTGTAGACGCTTGTCACTTTAAGGATATTCAATATGAAACCGATACATAGAAAGTGTTATTAGGGAATGTACTATTAATGAGCGTCGTTAGCAAACAAAAACTGTAACCTAGGAAGTGTTTTCTTGATATGGTTTGAAATCTCAGATTTAGCCTACACTGCCTTTCATAATCCAATAAAACATCTCTAATTTCAGAAAGCCACATTGCAAAACTGAAAGTACTCCTGATCTCTTTGAGCTAGATTCATCCAACTATAAAAGTTTATTTTCATCTTAATTTTCATAAATGACAATTGCATTTAGTTATGCACGCTCAAATTTGTTCACCTCTTTCAAAATCATAATAACTTTCTCGGTACTAGGCTGGAAAAAATCGCTCTTGTGCCGGATCACCATTCTCTTTAGCTTCGTCGATTTCTCCAATAAAAGCTTAATGAGTGTCATCTCATAAAACTGCAGTAATAGATAGTGATACGGGAAAATATCGATAGACCCGAGCTCGACCTACCAGACCCGAACTCTAGGCCTGATCTTGGCCCACTCCAACTGGGCTGATTCTGAGGTCGGGTACATTATGAGATCGGACCTAGGAATACTAGTCCTGCTTAAGTATCAACTCCTAGTTCATTACAAATTTACTCTAGCACAAATTGTACACTTCTAAAATAAATATAATTACAAGAAGTTCAGTCATTCCAGGACTTCCCCTCCAACATCTATAAATATATAATCTAATCTCATTATTAAGATATGTTTTTACATAATATTCCAATATACAGTTTTTCACATAATTCCTCTATCTGACTTAAGAATCGGAGGGGCAACGAGAACACACTTCGACGCCTTTATTTTAGGTATTGGAGATCGGATCTGACGGAGCTTTTCCATCGGCTCGGGTTGGCCCAAGTACGAATTTTGGCATTATCATTGGCGCCGTCTGTGGGAAACACTACAAAACGCCTCGGTTAACACACGGCCATCACACCTTCCTCAAAACCATAAACCCCGATTAGGGTTAGGATCACAAGGAGAAGAAAATTTACTTGGTAATATTCATACATAACAATGTATTTCACATGTATGATTTTCAGACTATCAAATAATTATGTGATTCTTGTTCTTAGCATGATTACTACGAAATTTATCAACAATTGGTATCGGAGCGACAAGCTAAGTTTAGAATCCTTTAAACAAAATATTAATTTCTCATGAAGAAATCTACCCACGCACACGTCTGTCCACCCCTAAATAATGTAAACTGCCAATTGTGTGTATAAAAATTTGTGTGCATATTTATGTTCTTTAATTACTACTAAAATAATTAAATCTGCCACCATGTAATCTCTTCTCTGTCTGTGTGCTTATATGTTAATATTACCACCAAAAATTATATTGTGAATAATTATTATGGAACAAAGCAATTGATGCTATCCTCCATCCTGTCTGTGTGCATATATTTTTCTGTCTCCACCGTTTTCGGCCTCCCTGTTAAACATTCATAGATGGACTAATTTTCCCTGAGTATATACAGACAATATGGAAAACTGAGTATTGGAGCATAACAATGGCAAAATTGGATTAGCATACTTAATTATTAATCACTAAAAGTCCAAATTTCTCTGTCTCTTCTCTCTCGCGAATGTCTGCGTATATATGTTGAAACCCGCGAACGTCGCTGCTGCCATTTCTTCGCCCCTACTCTCGTTCATCCTCTTCTTCTTGTCTCTATATTGTTATTATTACTATTGTCGGCAGCCCACCGTATGTATGTTTAAATAAACTAAATTGTTGAGTTAGGTGTGAATTTGGTATAAATTGAAATATGGTTGTGATTTTGATTTGGTTTATAGATGGCTGTATGTATGATTGCTGTGTGATGAAACGAGCATCTGGGTCCCCTCCGTTGGTGTTTTTAGGCTGTTATTTACAACCCCTGTTTGGCCATGTTTCGGCCACCTCGTCCGTTTGGGACTGCGCAGCTAACGGCTGTAATTCTGCGTAGTCGTGGACAGCCGGTCGCTGTCTCCGTTGCGGATATGGCGTTTTGGACCGGCGGCGGTGCCACTGAATTTTTGACTCATATGGTTTGATTTTGAGAACGAGGTTTTGAGTTGTTTTGGGATGAGGGTTTCACATGCAATTAAAGCACTACAGGCCATTTTGAAATTTTAAAGAATAGCGATATGTTCTTTAATTTCTATATTTCGAGGCTCTCCATTCATAATTTTAATTCGGGGTCAATTTTACAATTTTGAAATATTAAATTTTGAGTTTTTAAATTTGATCCACTAATGTTTTAATTATGACCTAAAATTAAAATCATATTTAAAATTGATGACTTTATATTTTCGTTGATATAATTAAATGTCATCATTGGTCGTCCATTTAAATTTCATTTTCATGTGTTAAAATTTAAGTTGCCAATTTCGTCCTATAATCGCGCATGAATTTTTCTTTTCGTCAGTTAATGATTGTGATTATGTTGCGTGATTATTATTATTATTATTATTGAATTTTTCATGGACTTCAAGTCCGTCTTAGTGCTCCCATTAAAAGAAATATTTTAAATTAAAAGTGGCACACTCATTTTTATTTATTTGATTTTCTTCCAAAAAAAAAAAAAAAAGGACGTTAACATTGTGATTTTGAATTATTACATATAATAGCTTGTCCAAATGTGTTATTGTATGTGATATTTTTGAAAATTGACATAAAACAGTTAAGGAGTTTATTTGGTCTAGAAATATCCTTCTATCCAAATGTGTTGGTGTTTTCGAAACCAATATATTTTGTTAACTAACTCGATTATGTGATTTAATAGTACCTTATAGCGTATTATATTGTGAGCCCAAATGTGACTTTATAATGATGCATCTAGGCTCTTACCGTAATAATGTTCTTTTATACATGTAAATTTTATTACATTAACTTGATCAAGTACTAACAGCCCTCTACAAAGAATCATGGATCCGTCCCTACTATGCTCGGGGAACGACATGGTTAAAAAAAATAGGCCATGTTGGGTCACAAGCCCTGTTAGGCCACAACAAGCCTTATTGGGCCACAAACAAGTCCTGTCGGGCCACAAACATGCCATGTTGGGGCACAAGACCTGTCGGGCCAAAAAGCCATGTTCGGCCACCAGAAGCCCTGTAGGGCCAAAAAGTCCTGTTGGGCCACAACAAGCCCTGTTTGGCCACAACCTCCGTTAGGCCCTTATGGCATGTTGTGAGCGATCACCTCAAAACATGCTATGAGCACTTTCTGAGACACACTACGAACATGATCTCATCAAAGCCTTGTCACGCGCAGACAACTTCCAGACATGCTACGGGCATGATCTCACCAAAGCCCTGTCACGTGCAGGCAACTTCGAGACATGCTATGGGCATTATCTCACCAAAGCCTTGCTACGCGCAAGAACACAAAACCTTGCCCCGTGCAAGCATCATCACGAGCACTTCGTAGGAAAAATTAGTTCTAAAAATCGTCGAGCAAAATGATCGATCTTAAAAGCCCCAAACTTTCTTTCCTAGATCTATGTACTCGGGGGCCCATCAACACATCAACTTAGCAACTTGAGCTACTTGGTCAAAACATGGCCTTGTAACACATCTCGAGCTCATAAACAAATAGGACTCGAGCTACTTCGCCAAAACATGGCCTTGTAACACGTCTCGAGTTCCTTCAACATCACTCGAGCTACTTCGCCAAAACATGGCCTTGTAACACATCTCGAGTTTCTTCAACATCACTTGAGCTACCTGGCCAAAGAATAACCTTGTAACACGTCTTGAGCTCCTTCAACATGACTCGAGCTACTTCGCCAAAACATGGCCTTGTAACACGTCTCGAGCTCATAAACAAACAAGACTCGAGCTACTTGGCCAAAGCATAGCCTTGTAACATGTCTTGAGCTCCTTCAACATCACTCGAGCTACATGGTCAAAACTAGCCTAGTAACACGTCTCAGAGTGTTTGAACAAACAACACTCGAGCTACTTGGCCTAAAAATGGCAAAGTAAAACGCTTGAGTTATCTCTTACAAGTACTCGAGCTACTAGGCTAAAAATTGGCCAAGTAAAACGCTCGAATTGGTTTCAAAGCAGAACTCAAACTACTTGGTCAAAAAGGGCCAAGTAACATGCTCGGACTCATTATCAAGCTTATTTGCAAAATATTGGCCAAGTAACAGGCTCAAGTTACTTATTTAATACAAAACTCGAGCTTATTAGCCAAAATTGGCTAAGTAACGAGCTCGAAATACTTATTTAATACAAAACCCAAGCTTATTGGCCACAGATTGGCCAAGTAACAAGTTCGAGTTACTTATTTAATACAGAACTCGAGCTTATTAGCCAAAAACTGGCTAAGTAACGAGCTCGAGCTACATACAAATTACAAATCATACAAAGACTTAAGCTTGTTGCACCTCTTTGCATATCACCTCGCAGTTTAAGCATGTAGCTTTTAGCTCCGATCTGGATGCACGGGGGCCTGTGATACGGGAAAATATTGATAGACCCGAGCTCGACCTACCTGACCCGAACTCTAGGCCCGATCTTGGCCCACTCCAACTGGGATGATTCTGAGGTCGGGTACATTCTGAGGTCGGGCCTAGGAATACTAGTCCTACTTAAGTACCAACTCCTAGTTCATTACAAATTTTACTCTAACACGAATTGTACACTTCTAAAATAACTATAATTATAAGAAGTTCAATCCTTCCAGGACTTCTCCTCCAACATCTATAAATATATAACCTAGCCTCATTATTAAGGTATGTTTTTACATAATATTCCAATATACAATTTTTCACATAATTCCTCTATCTGACTTAAGCATAGGAGGGGCGACGAGGACACAGCTGACGCCTTTATTTCATGTATTGGAGATCGAATCTGGCGGAGTTTGTCCATCTGGCTCGGGTTGGCCCAGGTACGAATTTTGTCATATCAGATAGTATCTCCATTTCATCGAAGTTGATTTAAAAGTACATCTGAGTAGTCTTGCACTTTTAGAAAGTCTAGAACATGGCTTGCATCAGTATTTCCCCAACTTATAATCTTTGAAATATGACAAAAATCCAGTTAGCTTAAATTTTTAGTTTAAATCAGGAAATAGAAGAATATAGATTGAAATAACTATGTCCATTACTTATCGTGATTTTCATCAGTATTTTCCCAACTCATAATCTTTGTCTCAGTGCCTATAGTGATGTAGATTGGGCTGGTTGTCCTGATACTCGATGATCCGTCACATGGTGGTGCATGTTTCTTGATCCTTCTCTGATCTCTTGGAAAAGTAAAAAACAATTTCGTGTCTATAAGTCATCTACTGAATATGAATATCAGGCGATGTTTACTGCTTGTTTTGAGATTATATGGCTTCATGGTCTTATGGCGGAACTTGGTTTTCCTCAATCTGCTCCTACTCCACTCCATGCTGACAACACGAGTGTCATTCAGATTGCTGCTAATCCTGTTTACCATGAGCGTACTAATCATATTAAAGTGGACTATCTTTCTATTCAGGAAGCCTTGAATAATCGTGTCATTACACTTCCACATATTTCCACTGCTCTTCAGGTGGCTGACATCTTTACAAAAGCAATGACTCGACATTGTCATCAATTTCTTGTGGGCAAATTGATGCTTCTTGTTCGACCAACATCAATTTGAGGGGATGTTAATATCGTCCAATTATGGGAGGATATATGTGATTATTTTGTAATTATTTTTTTATTGTAATTAGGGGTGATTAGTGTAATAGTAGACATGATTATTGTAATGACTGATTTTCAGCCTTATAATAAGAAACATTCACACTATTTATTGGAAGGAACTCTCACTGGGAGAGTCATTCAAAACCAAAATCAATTGTGTTGACAATCACAAGTGTGTTAGTTATTAGAAAGTACAAGAGTATTGACAACACCGGTGGCATGTGTAACACGTCTCCCTCAAATGTTTGATATTTGAAAACAACATACATAATGTGTATATTGGACACTAGCAATCCACCTAGGATGAGTGTTTGCGTGCATTGTTTTTGGTTACGTCATTCAATCAGTTGATCCCTAATTGGTTTAGTTAGTAATTGTTTTGGATACTTGAAATCTACCAAAAGAATTGTTGTCCACTTGTAGTCCCTACTTGAAATTTATAATGTGAGGGCTGTAAGGTAGAAGGGGTTAAAAATTGACGAAAATGAGTAATGCTGGGATAAAACCCGATGCAATTAGTTATAACTACTTGTTGACGTGCTATTATAAAAATGGTACGATGGATGAAGCAAAGAAGGTATATTGAAGTTGAGATCTAAATGCTTTAATCCAAATACCACTACTTTTAGGATGTTGGTGTTTCATTTGTGCGAGCAATGACAATATGTGACAGGGCATAAGGTGTTTAAAGAGAGCGTGAAGTTGCACAAGATTCCGGATTTTAATACTTTGAAGTATTTAGCAGAAGGGCTGGCCAAATTGGACATAAGAACGAGGTCAAAGAAATTATTCGAACTATGAATAAGAAGTTTCCTCCTAATTTGTTGAAGGCTTGGGGGAAGCTTGTGGAGGATCTGGGTTTGGCTCCTATTGATACTAACAAGGTCGATTCTAGTGAGTCAGAAATGGCCAGTACCTGAGTTTTCGTGTCTTGTATTGGTAGACCATTGTACACTTTTGAGCAAGTTATATTGGATTTTTGGGTAGTCATAAAACTTCAAGATAATGCTTTCTAGTGATGCTGCTTGCAGCTTAACGCCGAGGGCTATATGTGGAGCTCATCAAGATTTATAATGCATCTCGTGATATTTAGAACATCAAAAGCATATGAACTTTCATCTTTATGTTAATGTTGATCTCTTCTTTCATTTCAAGCTTACGTACTTTCATCGTTTTCTTTACTCTTGAAACTTATTCTTTTCTGAATTGTTTAAATCCCATTCAAGGATAACCGTAAGTGTGCAGAAGTTCTATTTTCCCATATTGTTTTACTAGACTATTCCTTATTGCCTATGTCATCCCCACTTGATTTAACAGCGTCCCCTAATTTGGAACTAAAAAAGAGAGCCTTATTTCGGCCCCAGTACATAACTGGTGCTTTGGTTTGCTATTGTTTTAGTCTGTCTCCTTACCTAGTTAGTGCCTACCTGGTCTTATGGACCAACACATTGCGTTGTAATGTCAAAAGTAGAGTTTTGACACTCTGTAGTGTTTACCTTGCAGCATTATCTCTGGTGGCGAGTTGAAAAGCTTGATTCTGTGATCTTGTTGATTGGAAAACAAATTTTGTTTGTTAACTTAATATGCTTTGAAGTTAAGAGTCTGAAGTCGAAATTGTCCTAATTGTGCATTGGTAGGTGCTTCATTTTCGTTTTCCATTGAGGTCGAGCCTAAATCTGTACACGAGAGAGTAGTTCATACATTGATAGGGGACGTATGAATTTTCAAAAAATAGAGAATCCATGGAGGTCCCTCTGAACTGCCCCGTTTTTAGTGAGCAACTTGCCATTTTTATGTCAATAATCGTCAACAATATTGACATAAATTTATGTCAACAATATAATTTTTTTAGACAGATTTTTGGAAGTGTTTTAATTGAGCAACTTGAAATTTGTATTGGGCTCCTTTTTTTTGCATAAACGACATAGTCAAGCATTCCAATGTACAAGCAATCCATTTAATAAATTAAGGATGACATTTTTTTCTTGGAGGTTTAAATGCGTTTAACTACATAGGACATTTTAGTTATAGTTGGTCAGTTACTATTATTTCTATAACAGATCCATGCTTGAATGACTTGAACTAGAGTCTCTATATAAAATAGATATTTCACCATCCTCTCTACTATCAGAATATGTTCTTGTCAGGTTTAGATGAAACATCAAATATAAATTTTAAGGACCTCGGATCCCCAACCTTGAGCAATAGTACAAGAAAACCTCTAACTTTTCGTATCTCAACCTCTCATATTTTGTTCTTTTCGTCTTTATTTTGTTCATTATGTGGACCGTTGCTTCCATGTATATTCTAAATTTTCTGTCTAAATAAAATTGTCACGAGTTTTAATATCTAATCATACCCTTTTGTATATTTCCAAAATAGATGCATTATTATAAAAAAATAAATTATCATAAACCAACGTTATAGACAACACTTCCACACATCAGCAAAGTTTCATGAAGTGCTTTACCCAACAAATTAACAACTTTACACACAATCTAGAAAGTGTTTTACCAAACAACATAATATCTTTGACGATGTGGTTTATCTGCTGCTCCTTTGAGTGGGCTAAATTGGATGGACAGACCTCTGAATTTTTACTAGTTCTTTTGCCACATCGATTATGTATGGCCTATCTGCTCCTATTTCAACAATACATTTCAAAGCAAGTCTCCAGAAAGCCTGCAATTGATGCTCTATTTCGCCTCTCTCCTCTAAAATTATTGGATCCAAAATTTTACTCAACTCACTCTTGTCAACGTGGTTTTTTACATACTCCACTAAAGGAGTATATTCATGATCTACTTGGAAAGGGCCACGACCAGTTAAGAGTTCAAGGAGAATAATTCCAAACACGTAGACGTCACTCTTTTCTGTGATAATGCCTGTTGTCACATACTCGAGATCAAGATATCCCATCGTCCCTACAATAGTATCTACTTCCACCTGTGATTCTCCTGGAGGCAATGCTACGCAGAGTGAGAAATCGACAAGCTTAGCAACACCATTACTGTCTATGACAATGTTTTTGGTGCTTAGATCTCTATGGATGATAGGTGTGGGGAATGCAGTATGAAGATAAACAACAGCATTTGCAACGTCTCTTGCAATTTTTAGTCGAATACTCCAAGAGAGTGATCTACCAATATTATTCCCAAAGTTCCTTCTAGATCTATGTAGAAGGTCAGACAGAAGTCCATAATGGATCCCGATTGCGTAGATAATAGCAGGAATTTCCAGATCTAAGCAGCAACCCAAGACCTTCAAAACATTTTTGTGGTGGTTCATCAGCACCGTGAATACCATGTCGTCGACAGCATGGGACACATCTCTGTCTCCATAGAACTTCTTCACCAGAATAGACCGTTGCTGAAAAATGCCGCTGATGTAATAGCCCGTTAAATCACGCATAACATGTCTGGAATCAAAATAACTTAGACTAGGGAAATCGACGTTTGTTGCGTCATTAAGTTCTTCAACGGTAAAGACTCGATAAGGAATGTTATACTTACCATTAGAGGAAGCAATAAGCCCTTCTAACAGCTTGCCTCCATTTTCAATATACCAAGGCGATAATTTCTCATTCCTCCTTTTCAAGAACCTTATCTTTCTTTTCACCCACTCCATGAATAATTGCAAATGAGGAAACAACCCAAGTCTTCAAAAATCTTCAGAAAAAAAAAAATAATAATTAGATACTGCTGGAAAGTGGAGAGAGGGTCTAATAAAGACTTTATTCCAAGCATACAGACAAAATGGCAATAATTCGGTCTTTGGTTTCAGACTTCTTACTATCAACCATCTTGCACGCAGACTAAAGTCTTTGTGTGAAGTTTCAACGAAATTTGGTAAAAATTAATGTGTAATTTCATTAATTGAAATATTTTTAATTTTAGCCAGATGTGCAATCTGAGCATGTTTGGCTAAGGTAAAAAGTTTACTTACAAGTAAATAAGTAAGTTTGTAAATATAAACTCTTTTAATGGTAGAGGTTGAAAATAAGTATTTTTTATTTACAAAGTAAAAGGAAATAACATCTAGACCATAAATGGATGTCGAAACGCGCGTTTTACTTATGAAAAAGAAAAGTTGTCATCCAATACTTTGTATCTCTCTCATCATCCTTAAATTTCTATTTAATGGCTTGAAAATCATCTTAAATACGGGGAAATATAATTTTTATTAAATATGAAATCGATACAAAGGAGATAACACTACTTCTAAAGAAAGTGTCATCCACTGAAGTCACATCTTTGAAGTCGTATTCAATATGAATATGGCAAAAGAATGTCACATCTTTGAAGTCGTATTTTGACTCCTTGAAGTATTTAAATTATGCATTGCCATCCCATTTATTGCGCTGAGAAAGGTAGCCAATAGAAGGACACTACTTCGCTATAATCAGTTTATTTTATGTCGAGAGATAAAACTAACACATAAGGAATATCGATTGGTGACATAAAATAAGAACCGACTATAAACATGTAGTTGAAGATGAAAGTATGTTAACGATAGTGAATTCGGGATTCTAGTGCGTTTTGTAATATGATTAATTCAAAGAAATTGTTTGTTTGATTATGTTAATGGATAATTATAATTAGTTAAAATCTACTTCAAAGAAATGTGTATTTTTCTTGAAATAGAGTTAGGTATAATTAAAGTATATATAATTAGTCCTCGTAGAAACCATATTCTATTCATCACTTTGTTATTTGTAACTATGCATCCACTTAAAAGGAAAAAATCGACAACAGAGCTACTTTTATATTTGATTGTGAACTTCTGTCAACTGTCTTGAATAATGATCCTCTAATTCTTGAATTGGATAACAATACAAAGTTTGTAGACATAGTTGAATTAGAAAGATTACTTTGTAATACTTCAACATCAATGTCGGGCGTTACACAATTCCAGCCTGATCAGTCTATTATATCCTTTGAAGAGGAGGATTGATCAAACAAGCAGAAATTTTTAAATGTTTCAACTGTAAATACATAAATAGTGAAAGAAGGGGTTTTATATCCCAGACCGATTTCAAAGATAAATTCTTCGACACCATAATTTGATAAGAAATTAATCAGGTGGTCAATATGCGAACAACCCTCAAGCTCCGGAATAACCGGACTAAACTTAGTTATGGCCTTATGGGTCCTTGGTGACGTAAAAGAACCTGGTAAAGGAACAACAAGAACTTCATAGTTCTCTCGTTTGCCTCGAATTCTTGCAATCTCTCTGTTTCTTGCCACAATTTAAAATCAAATATCAGATGAGGTAGGTTAACCCATTTATACCTCCATTGTTTCGATAAGATACTTGTCTTTGCAACATCACATGTTGTCAAACACATTAGAATGTCATCTATTATATTTTCAGGAAGGTTGCTTATCCTATCAACAGGCTGGAGCACTGCAAATGCCATTCTGCAGTGTTATTGGAAAAGACAATTCTTTAATGACCAGAAAATCACACAAGTAATAAAACAATCAAAATTACTATCAACAAAATTGCATGCATCTAGTAGACATAAACAAATTCAACATGAAGCTCTCGCAATTTCTCTCATTGCTTTAACTCTTTACAAATAATTTAGAAGATAAAATTTTCTTTCATTTATATCCCAAAATTTACAAAATGGGGCTTATTGTCTCGGACGTGTGTAGACAGCGTTCCTAGAGTGTTAGATATTAGAAAGTACAAGAGTACTGATCACACTATGTGGCATGTCTAACACGTCTCCCTCAACTATTGGATATTTGAAAACATGTATAGAACATGATATGCCACATAATGTATATATTGGACACTAGCAATCCACCTAGGAAGAGTGTTTGCGCGCATCACAGTTGGTTACATTATTCAATTAGTCGATCCCTAATTGGTTTAGATAATAATTGTTTTAGATACTTGAAATCTACCAAAAGAATTGTTGTCCACTTGTAGTCCCTACTTATTACAATGTGGAAACTGTGTGCTAACAGTGTAGTTTGTGTGTGTTCTGAGAAATCTGTTGCATATGGGATAGGCACCATAATTTATATGCACTTGTGTGAATTGGGCGTTTCTCCTTTGTGGTAAACCATTTCTTGTGTTTTTCCGATATTCACTCCCCATAACCGAGTGATTGAATGGATTTACCCGGTCAGAGAATTGTTTCAAGGATTAGATGAAAGTATCTGGTCGAACATCTATGTCCAGACTAAGCCCGAGGTAGGGATTTACTTAATCATGCTTAAGGATCCTGTGGTTGGTACTTGGCAAGTTCATCTAGTTTGAGTTGGTCACTCGTGTTATCCCAATCGTTAAGCTAGGGCAGCCGAATGATCAGGTCGTTGGGACACATAGTTGTGTGCCCTTGCAATAAGCTATTCGAACAACTATCACTTAAGGTAACTTGCCTACAATGTCCTACAGATCGGTTTTTGTACATATAATCACTAATGCATTCAAAAAAGATTAAGAAATGGAACAAAAAGAAAAATACCATCTATTTAATAGAGGCAACACAAGAAACAAAGACACGTGACAATATCAATTGTATTGTCCAATTTTGTCTCATTTTAATAAGAGGCTTAAATATATGTGAAAACGTGTTAAGCACTTTTCATGATCAAGACTAAGGAGTAAAGACATATTTTGTCTAGTCCAACATACCAAATATGTCATAAATGTATGTACTCTAGGTTATGCTAGAATGACATTCCACACCACAACATAGATATTAGACGAGACACTTGTTTATTACTTGAAAATAGGATTAATGTTACCTCAGTAACAGAGATAAACCTCCAAATAAAACACACTTTTTGTCAGTTCTAAAAAACTCACTAATTAAAAAATTTCACATAATCAATTGCCGACATTTATAAATTCTGGCTTATTCAGCTAACTCAATTAACAAAGCCATTTATGATATTAATGTCTGTGAAAAGGGAGACAATGGAAACCATTTTGCAATTCAAACTAGCACCTTACAATATGAATTGATTGTCGTGCTCTAACTCCAGATGGGAAATGCATGTACTCGGTCGATTACCCTCGAATCGAATCACAACCAGCTGACAAGATGCCATTCTACCATAATCAAATGGTTGATCATTAAGGATGGGTCCCCGACTGATGGGTCCCCGGCCGATCGATGAAGAGTTGTGTCTAATATCATTGAGCCTACAAAAGAAGAATGTTGGTGCAAGCGGAATAGTTGGATTTGCCACGTCATATTATTCAACTTGACGTCTATAAGTAAGGGACTCCTCCCGCGTATTTTCATTCTTTCTATTTTCATTCTTCTCTCTAGCCACAACTTTTCTCTCTCTCCGGTATAGCATTAGTTTAGTGCTATGTAGCAAATGGAAATGATCTAGAAACAACTAGAAGATTGAGAAAATTATCATAATTTTGTTGTAAACAAACCTTTTGTATGTTTCCAAAATATATGCATTATTATAATTAAAAAAATTATTATCATAAACCATTGTTAAAGACAACACTTCCATAATGAAAAACATGAACAAACAATATCATTAAGTTTCATGAAGTTCTTTACCCAACAAAATAACAACTTAACACACAATCTAGAAAGTGTTTTACCCAACAACATAATATCTTTGACGATGTGGCTTATCTGCTGCTCCTTTGAGTGGGCTAAATTGGATGAACAGACCTCTGAATCCTTACTAGTTCTTTTGCCACATCGATTATGTATGGCCTATCTGCTCCTCTTTCAACAATACATTTCAAAGCAAGTCTCCAGAAAGCCTGCAATTGATGCTCTATTTCGCCTCTCTCCTCTAAAATTATTGGATCCAAAATTTTACTAAACTCATTCTTGTCAACGTGGTTTTTTACATACTCCACTGAAGGAGTATATTCATGATCTACTTGGAAACGGCCACGACCAGCTAAGAGATCAAGGAGAATAATTCCAAACATGTAGACATCGACCTTCTCTGTGATAATGCCTCTTGTCGCATAGTCGCGATCAAGATAATCTGTTCTCCCTACAATAGTCTCTACTTCCACCTGTGATTCTCCTGGAGGCAATGCTACGCAGAGTGAGAAATCGACTAGCTTAGCAACACCATTATTGTCTATAACAATGTTTTCTGCGGTTAGATTTCTATGGATGATAGGTGTGAGAAATGCAGTATGAAGATAAACAAGAGCATTTGCAACGTCTCTCGCAATTTGCAACGTCTCTCGCAATTTTTAGCCGATTACTCCAAGAGAGTGATCTACCAATATTATTCCCCAATTCCTTCTAAAAAGGTCACAAAGAAGTCCATAGATCTTGATTTCATAGATAATAGCAGGCATTTCCAAATCTAAGCAGCAACCCAAGACCTTCAAAACATTTTTGTGGTGGTTCATCAGCACCATGAATACCATGTCGTCGACAGCATGGGACGCATATATGATTGTACAAACGCTTTTATAGCACTTCTTCACCAGAATAGACCGTTGCTGAAAAAGGCCACTGATGTAATAGCCCGTTGAATCATGCATAACATGTCTGGAATTATCATAACTTAGACCAGGGAAATCGGTGTTTGTTGCTGTATTAAGTTCTTCAACGGTAAAGATGCGATAAGGAATATTATACTTACCATTAGAGAAAGCAATAAGCCCTTCTAACAGCTTGCCTCCATTTTCAATATTCCAAGGCGATAATTTCTCATTCCTCCTTTTCAAGAACCTTATCTTTCTTTTCACCCACTCCATTAATAATTGCAAATGAGGAAACAACCCAAGTCTTCAAAACTCTTGAGAAAGTAAAAATAATAATTAGATGCTGCTGGAACTTGTTATAATAAAGACATTATTCCAAGCATACAGACAAATTGGCAATAATTCGACCTTTGGTTTCATACTTCTCTTTTCTGGGTTTCACGGGTTACCTTTCTTCAAGGTCGGCCCTGAGAATTTAAAGGCCCTAGGCGACTAATTATTATAAGACCTTCAACATAATCATTTTTTCACAAGTGCAGCAAAATTTAAATATTTAACTAATTAACACTTTTATAGTAGAAAGAAAATTTTATATAATTCAAAAGATAAAATAGCAAGCTAAAACTTCTCCCACAACCCCGAGAGATTAGGTTAGCATAAGATTTAACCTTCTCACATTTTGAGATGTAAAATCAGTAATCAAACTATTAAAATCAAAATTTTCCAAGCAATTCAGAATCAAAGATTAAAAAATAAGAGCAAACTGTAACACATTTTTCGACCTCTCAGCACAAGTTTACTGAAGAAAAAATCAGTATACTTGGAGCAATATAAAATCACAAAACTTAGAAAAAAAAACCCAAAATTGATGAATCTAAAAAGAAAGAAAAGATAAAACCAATGACGGGCAAAGATCATACCTATGGTGACCTCCATAAGCAGCTATAGATTCATCCACTGACACAAATGTCCCTGCAAATGCACCGAGGAATAGTCCGGACTCCGTATCTAAAGGTCTATTTCAATGCCAAAATCACATCTTCACTAATTGATGCCATTTCCAATTTCCTAAGCAATAACAAAAAGAAAATCGACATAAAATTACTGTAACTGTAAGTAAATAAATTAATCGAATGTAATTCACCAAATACTGAGACATATATGAGGACTTAAATACTAAGTCCAGATGCACAAATAGGCAATAAAATTGGAGCTTCCATTCCTAAAAACTTTTTCGAGTACCATTGTACCAATATCCCATATATTAAAAGACAAAGAACAATTGAAATCCCCTGCTTTCATATTGGCAGCAACAAATGGGCCCTTCGTAATTGATGTTGGGAAAATTTTATATTCCTGATTCCAAATCAATGACACTACTAATTTATGGCGTCAAATGCAGCGTCACTTTTCTACTCAAGCTAAACAAATCAGTAAATTGGATAAAATATAGACTTGGAAACGAAAATTGAACCTTTAGACTCTAAATCAACAGATAACATGATATATACACAGAATTTATTCGACATGATGATATATTAACAAAATTTTCCACCATAGTGCATAATTCATGAGATTCATACACGCTCATGTAAGTGTACCTGAGATCCAAAGAAGTGGTGGAGTGGATTGAGTCTTGAAGTCTTGAAGAAGCCGAGAAGATACCTTTCAAAAAAAAAAAAGAAGCCGAGAAGATTAGAAGACCCGAGAGTTGTAGATGGGGGGGGGGGGGGGGGGGGGTAAGGAAATAGGTATTAGAGGGTTTTTCTTTTTGTAGGGCAATTAATATTGGGTACTTGCAAAAATACCATTAAAATTAAAGATGTTTTGAAAAATCATTTGAAAGATTTTTAAGAAGTAAAAAATACTGTGTAAAATAAAAAAAATGACACAATGTTACTTTTTTAATAAAAATTGTCATTTTTTAAAAAAATGACACAAACTCAAAAAATATGACAAAAAAAAAAAAAAAACAAAAAACAAAAGTGACACTCTCTCAAAAAGTGATACAAACTAAAAAAAGTGACACAAACTCAAAAAAAGTAACAAACATTACAAAACGTAATATAAATAAAAAAGGTGACTGAAAAAAGTGATAAATACTAAAAAAGTGACAAATTTTAATAAAAGCGACGAATTCAAAAAAGTGACACAAATTCAAAGTTATACAGATTAAAAAAGTGACAGACAATAAAAAAGGGACATATTCAAAAATTGACAATGCATGAAAGAAAAAAGTAACAAGAAAAAAGTGACATACATTAAAAAAAAGTGAGAAAAATTCAAAAGAAGTAACAAACATTAAAAAAAGTGACAAAGGTTAAAAAAAGTGATAAACATTGACAAACATTGACAAAAATTTAAAAAATGGCAAACATTGAAAAAAAGTGAGAGGAATTCAAAAAAAGTGACAAAACACTAATTAAAATATTAGAATGAGTTCAATAAAGTAATAGAAAAAAGTGACATAATCAAGCATGATCAATTACTTTTATGGTGCATATAACATGCTTTTTCTTTAGACAACCTGTGCACTTTGTCCCCGAATACGAGCTCTCATTAGCAGAACTTGAGGCTCTTGATATGTGCTGGATGAGAGCCACATTTAAGCCGATGACTGATGAACGAAGGCAAGAATTGAAGCAAATGTACGGGGGCTTGTGGAAACTTGTCTTAAGATTCCTGATGGCTGGATAAGCATGTAGCTGGAGGGAAAAGTCACAGGCAATAGTCGGTCCAGGTCACAGTATTGTTGTGACTGCTAAAGGAGCTATGTACTCTTTCGGATCTAACAACGCTGGACAACTTGGACATGGAACCATGGATGAGGAGTCACGACCTCGCTTAATTAGGTTGCAATTTTACATTACTATAGTAAACTTGATTCTGTGAAAGCAAGAAATGAGACATAATTTAATAGAACCTCTTGTATTGCAGATCTCTGCAAGGCATTCATATCATTCAAGCATCAGTAGGGGCTGGCCAAACAATGCTGATAAGTGATATAGGAAAGGTCTTTGT
>CM032630.1:32454208-32470602 GCA_019097785.1 Fraxinus excelsior
CCGGTTAAAGCGGGACGGGGCCGGGCTAGTCATATGCCCCATTTGTCGCCCCGTTTATTTTTTCTTTTTATTTTTTATTTACTTTATTTTTTGCTTTTAACTTTTTTATGTCTTTAGTTAATAAATATTATTACTTTTTTACCACTTTATTAAAAACAAATTATGTTCTCTTTAAAAATGATGATAAACCTATTATTTTTGTTTGATAAAAAACTTAAATTTGAAATTAACCTTAAACGGGGCGGGGACTATGTTTCCCGTACGTCCCATACCTACTTCGGGGCAATGACCCTCGTCTCGTCCCCGCCTCATTTACCCAATTAGGCAGGTAATCCCTGTCCCATTCAGGGCGGGGGCCCGTGGGTATTGGGTTAAACGAGTTTTTTGTCATCCCTACAATTAAGAGCAAATAAACATGCGATGATGATATCATATATGATAACCCAGATCTTTTCACAAAGACACGTTTACACAGAACAACAGATTAACACCAAGTTAATCAACAGTCCAACACATAAGTAACAAATGCATAAATGACCCCATAAAAAATATCTCACCATACTTATCCTATCCCATTCCGTGTTGCTCACACCTCGAGAACACATATTTCACCTCATCGCCCACCATGCTTACTAGACTAATCACTCAACCCACTTCTAATTGATAAATCTCTATAGATTATAAGTTCTCAGGATGATCCTCTATCACCACATCACTTCTCCCAACCTCCTTGGATAATGGGGTCTTTACTTAACATAAGTGATAGAAGTGTCTCTCTCACACTCCATCTGATCAGAGTCTCTTCATAGATAAAGGATTCTTACATTTGATCACATCTCCACTCGTAATCCAAATATTACACTCTACATCCCCGATACAAACCACCAATGTACCCCTAGACATCTATATTCCATATTACCAAAAGATATACTACACACTGCTAATGCATCCCAAACCACTATGCATTCAAACAATTACACCAAGTAATAAGATCACTCCAATTCATGCCAATGCACATATCAAACACATTGAAATGCAACATATAATCATGTAGCAGAATTAAGCAATCAAACACATGCAGAATTGATTACACACGGATGCACAACTAAGTTTACACTCAATAAACCTCACTAGGGTCATCACTCGACCCTATGGCCAAATTCGCCCCGCCTCTCATCTTACCATTCTGCTTATTCTTTTTTTTCTTGGGAAAGTCCCTAATAAAGTGTCTATTCTTACCACAACTTTAACACCGTTTACCACTAGACTTGTCCCATTATTTGCCCTTCTCCTTACCACCCTCATCACTCGAGTCACTACTCGAATCACCATTGTCTTGAGCTCTACCTAAATTCATCTGCTTAAACTTTATTCTACTCCTCATGATATGTAACTCACCACTTCTCTTATTTTCTTTTTCAGCTTTAATCTCTATCTCCTTACTCCTAAGGGAATCTATGACAATCTCTGATGTTGAAGTATCTCTACCAGACTTAATTGCATTCTTAAACTCTCTATATGAATCAAGCATAGAATTCAGCAAAAACAATGGCTTTATACGTATCAGACACTTTTTCATCACAATTAACGATATCTTGAACAAGTTTGTTGAAAATATCCAAATTGTCATCAAGATCCTTTAAATGATCTATTTTAAAATCGAAAAATATTTCAAGCAAGTACAACTTATTAGGGAGTATACTTAATCAAATATAAGTCGTCCAACTTTTGCCAAAGTTCTTTAATATAATCAAGTTTTCCAATTTTTCTCAAAACGGTGTCGGACAAGAGTAAAATAATTGAAATGTAAACAAGTTCATCATATTCTTCCTCATTTTGTACTTCTGTTAAATTTGTAGGAAATTTGCCATCTATGGCTTTGGAAACCTTTTGTTGAACTAAAATTTTCTTCATCTTTTATTGCCAAATTGAAAAATTCCCTTTCCTATTGAAAATTCCAATTCGAAATGTGAACACATTTTGAAAAATAGAACAAAAAAAAAATGAACAAATAGGTCACACATACTAAGGCAACAATATACACCGTTCTAGATTCCCAGGGTTCATGAAACTCAAGATCTCAGATCAAGGGAATGTTCAAATGGGTCAAGTTTAGGTGTTCTAACAGAATAATCAATGCAACACGAAGGTATGTCAACAAAATTCAAATTTCCACGCAATGCAATCTCAACACAGAGACTAAATAACAATTAAGGTGCCCAAAAACAATTACCATCTTGCAGTCAAAATTCAACACTTCAAATACGGCAAATAATTCCTAAATTTCTAGCGCAAGCAATGGTTACCACACACAGTAACCCCAATCCTAATGTCACCTCATGCGATGACGCGATAATGTTGAAATTTAAATTGGGATAAGGCAATATACCAGAGCGCACCAACTACCATTCACCCTAAATTCTCTAGCAACCGCGGGAATCAACCGATCACGATAGAATCTCACTTGCTCAAAGGGAAAAATCGTTGAAATTCTACCATGTAACCTGAAACAGAAAACTAACAACACAAAATCATTAGAAATCACATTAGAAATATTCTGCCTGAAGAAATCGTCGCTTGAAAACATCCAACGCGCCTACACTAGAAGCGCATCCATCTGCACAGTCCACTAGTGGTCTCCATTCGTCCAATCGGCCACTGGTTTGGCCAGAAACCACGTTTGCAGGTCTGGAAGTTTTCAAGAAACTGGACAGAATTTCGTATGTGGATTCTACTCCAATTCTACTAATTTTGGATCTATTTCTCGAAGGAAATCCACCACCAACATGGCTCTGATACCAATTATGGAGCAAATTACAACAATAATGGATTTCCCAGGCTCAGTTTACCAACCAAATCGACACCCAATCGATCGACCCAAAACCTTCAAACTATTCGATTGTACCCACTTAGCACACAAAGGGAAGGTACGCCAAAGGCGGAGCCACAAAAGCTGAAGAACAATGAGAAGATGAACGAGACAAACTACAAGCGAAAGCACAAAACACAAAGAGAAAGCAGTCATGTCACTCTCTCAAACAAAAGGGCAAAACATACTTAAATGACAAAGCTGTGAAGGAGCAATATATATAGGATCACTTAGGGTATAATAATCGGCCAACCCAATAAGAAGACGATAAGTGGGCCAAATAAGCCATCCACTAAATGAGGAACCGGGCCATGAGCAACTCTAATTAATTAGACTGCTTCCAATGGCCCCAAATAGTTTTAGGGTCGGGTCATCAATCTTAGGTGTCGATACAATACTTATCCAACATCGATTTTACATCATCGCCTGGGATTTATTGGGTATCAAAAAACCCAACAAGTTCTCTTATCACCATTCATTTTACAAAAAAAATGTAGACGTGTGTGTATATGAAGGGGATTGGATCGATGTAGAATCCTAGTGTATACACAAATTCAAATAAGACCGAATGGGAATCTTTTTCTTCTACTTTTCCTGTGTAATCGTAGCTTACCATTTTCCTCATTGAAGGCATCGTCAGCTTTCTTCCTTGTTCTCCTTGTCAAGAAGCAGTGGATTATGAAAAAAAGCACAAAGGAAACAGGAATTGGTACAACGATGGCAATAATAACTCGTTTTGAAATTCCTCCATTTCCTGAATTGGAAACACAAAAGAGGACAAGAAAAGGATCAATTTTCTTGTCGAAATCATCTACTGACCAACTACGAGATTTGCTGAGATATATCTCTGGCGACTAGTTATGATCATTGCAGACCTATATTGATGTTTACTGTTTTGTTATTACTCTTTTTTCTTTTTATTGTCGATATCCTTTTTTTTTTTTTTTTTTTGGAAAAAATAATGTACTGCTTAAGAATCAAGAATTACCTTGACTGGTTGAAGAAGGTGAGGGAGGCAATGGCTGAATAGAAGGAATATTTGGAGTACGCGGTGGTGCTGGGGCCACGTTAGAACTAAAGAAGGCGTAAACCTCATACCTAATATTACAGCTTTCGCCAATAACTCTTCCTCCTTTCTTATTATCACAACATTTTCTTAATTTTGGGATCGCATTTTTAAGGCAGAAGTCGCAGTCACCACTCGTAAGATATGGCATGCACTGTGCCAATGTATACAGGCTTTCAGACGCCGAGAATTTAGCTATTTTTGTAGCAAACTTCTTATCGGAGGTATTATTATTTACAGCTTCTGCAATTATTTCATTCAGAGTTTTTCCTAATAACTGTCTGAACCTCTCGGGATCTTCTGTAATGGTCACCTGATTAGACAGGTTTGAAGTGATCGACTGCTCCGGACTCAAGAATAGAGATTCATCTGAGTAGCGTAATGTGCAATCGTCGTACCTGTTGAAAATAATATTTAAATGAATTCATGTTGATAAGTTCAACTTTTGATAAAATAAATAGTTATACCAGATAGTTGCCCTTTTTTGCTTGGGACAGCGTTGTAGGACTTCACTTGAAGCAGTTCCCACACACTGTTGGCAGGCATCGGGGTTAACATCACCCCTACATAGAAAGAGACCATATACGGTGTTGGGAAGGCCGTCACCAACCGTGTGATTGTAATATCCAATCTCCTGGCTGGCGTTTGAGGATAAAGCACGGAAAAGTTGATTCAAGTTGGATCGATAGGTGCTATTAGGACTGTATGTAGTTGTATTTGGGCAATAATGGTAAAGAGGAGGATCCGATCTAATTCTTGTGCTGAAGCAGAGAATGCAAAATAAGCAAAAATATGTAGAGATTATGAAGGCTGACATGATTAATCTAAATAAAATAAAAAAAGAAATCTGCTTATAATTTTGATATTTTTTCAAACAGAAATGGGTGTTTATAGGATGTGGAAGTACTGGTCAGCAGTGAGCGAAGACTTGATGTGCCAGTCAATGGAATATCGCAAGGTCTGTGGAAATTAATAAATATGATGGCAACTCTTTTGATGGAGAAAAGACTAAATACTGTTGAATTGTATATGGTCTAGAATTGAAAACTCTTTGACATTTCAACTGTCCAGACGCGTCAAATTTATCGAGTTAATGGATAGAACTGATCCACTTGTGGTTTCTGAAACTCCAGAAATGTTTGAAAGGGTCAACCCATGTGCGGGGACACCTAATTCATTTCATTACTTCTTTTAAACTATCTTGAATATAGCTCATAGCATGTTATGCGTGCTTTAAGGAATAATAGAAATTGGAGTAATAATGAGGCTGGAAAACTTTGTAAAGATCTTGATTTTTGTTGAAGAGAAAAGTCAACGAATTAATGAAATTATACTAATTTATAATATATTAAATATCATATCAAGTGAGGATAATTTTTTGAACGTTTATAGCCCTACTACAATTCAAATATTTCAATAATATATATTTAATTTACAGATTGTAATAAATAATATAATTAATTCTCAATTAATTAATATTCTCATTCCTTCAATTAATATTAGTTAGAATTTCATATTTAAGAATACAGTTCATTATTCACGTACATGTATTCTAATTAGCATACAGTTTCATTTAATTAAAAATTAAATTATATTCATTTAAGATAAATTATTTAACATTCATTGTCACGCATATATTCCTTAATATTAATTCTAAATTAATTAACATTCACGTTAATTCATGTATCATATTTGTCATCTATTTTCATTTATGCATTTAGTTATAATTCTAACACATACATTCAAGTATGCATTTCACTATTTACATGCATGTATAATAATTAACATTTATTTTCATGGACTTCATTTCTATCATATTTAAACCAAAATGGTAAATTGCAGTACTTATAAAACATTTTAAAATAGCATGCAACACACGTTCAACTTTGACTAGCAGATGAAAAAGTATGTGTATATCTTAGGGAATCAAAATAAGTTACGCGTTGCAGTAAAAGATTCAAATATTTAGAAGACAAGAAGTAACTAAAAGTAAGAGGAGGAAAATTAGTTATGTGTTGCTTGCAATTCCATGGATGAGAAAGAAAGAGCAGAGAAAATGGTTTTAAGGGTATACATCGCTTTTACACACTTTTCGGCAACTAGTTTTATCTATTCTTTTCTGCCTTCTTGTGAATGCCACTATTAAAAAGCGTGTTCCTTAGTATATAACACCACGTTGGCTATGCTTAAATTTACTTTTTAAGAATTTTCTTGTTTCTAAATATTTTAGATCCTTTTTCTTACTTATAAATAAAATTAAGTCAATAGTTATCAAACTCGAGATGTGAACGTTGACTCTGCCAAACCTTTGAGTCACAAACTCATTTTTTGAACTGGCGAATCATTGGTTGGACTGATTGGTCTAATATTCTAGCAGTACCCCCAACTTTTAAACTTGAGACTCATGTCTGAAAAAACCTCAAGTCCATCCTAAGACAATGTAATGTTATATTTTTATAACCCTATCCTTCAAAAAATAGATTCATGAATTTTACTTATGAAAACAAAAGAAAAATACGTCTTTTTAAAAAATATTCTGTCTTGTTTCCCTTCCTTCAAACCCTAATTTTATATATACATACAATTCTAGCCCTAACCCTAATCTATACATATACATACAATCATTTGTTTTTGCATTTTGGAGTTTTGAGTTACGATTAAAGTAAGCTTTCAACAGCCTACTTGAAGAAAATATCGATGAAGACTAGAGTTGATCGAGCAAATAATCACAATTCTCAGCTATATATAACATTCAGAAACACCAGTGGCTTCACTAAGATAACAACATGGTGAGAAATCTTTTATTTCTTTTTATACCACCTAATTGTAGTTCCAGCTCCAACTCTTCCTCTAGTTGCTGCTTGTTTGTGCAAATCTCCTACTCTTATTAATGATCAAAATGAAATCTAGTTGATGTCCAACAGGTAGAAGAAAACAGAAATTTTCGTCAAACTTGGAGTACTATAATTGTAAATGAAAGTTTAAATTGTAAGTGAAAGTTTAAATTTACCGAATATGTGAGGATTTTGCCTACAACACGGTGGAGTGTATAACAAGAATTATTTCTACAACAATATAAACAAATGTTAGTTTTAGTAGCATTAGTACGACCATATAAACAAAGGTTAGTTTTAGTAGCATTAGTTTTTCCCTGGTATTCCTTCATTAGCTTCTTAATCATTATCGAATTGTATCTGTTGATAATTTGATATTTTATGCTAGCATCTTGAGATAGATATTTCAAGTGAGAAATATCAGTTCATGGGAGAAGTTGGATATATGTTTCCTTTCTTATTTAAACTTGTTTTCATAGCTCACTTGATTGATGTAAATTTTATGTCTTCAGAAAGAAATTACCAATGCCTTCTCATTTCCATACTAAAAATGTCTTTTACATTATTACTATAAGTCATTTTTTCCTCCATTTTCCATACTTTGATCATTCCTATCTATGCTGTAATGTCTGTAGGAAAGCAATTTTTTGAATTTTTTAGGCTTTTTGTGGAATCCTCTATCGTGGGTGATGGAAACAGCTGCTTTAATAACCATCGGTCTTGCAAATGAGAGAGTAAGGATCATTTTAACTTTTATCTCACCTCCTACATCACCATAAGCGAAATATCGAAGCAAAGGTCTCCAGTTAGATTGATGAACTTTTTAGAATTAAATATTGTAGTAACGGAGGCTAAAAATACATTGAAGATCGATTGCATGTTTTATATAAATAATTTTTTCTCCTAAAATATCTCTGAACGAGCTCTTGAATTTAAAGAATAAAATTTTGACATAATCAAACAAACTCTTTATTAATTTTTTGCTCTTGTTTTACTTTTCCCATTAAGCATTTATTGTTTTCCTCATTTTACAATTAATATTTTTTTTTAAACGTCAATAGCTAAAATTGCATTTGTGTGATGGTTGTGGTTTAGCTGCAACTTTGGTATAATAAGAAGATCAAAATATAGTCTTTAGCCCTCAAAACTTTTTTTTTTTTCTCAAATTCATTTTCAACCACACGTATCTCACAATAAAATATTTTGCACATAAATTCAATTTTTTTCTTACTTTTAATCACACGTTATCCGAAAATTCACTATTACAAAACTCATTTTGATAAAATAATGAGTATAAAACAGCGGCTTAGTTAATGAGGATGACATAGCTAGAGAATCAGAAGCCCTTGGTGGAAATTCATTATAAAATGACAATTCTAAGGTGTAACCATGCCATGTCACACCAATTGTTGCTTAGACAAGTTAAGCAGCCCAATTCAAATAAAATGTGGTTCAACATTTGTGACAAATTTGTGAGATTTTCAGTTGAAGAGTTCTATTTGATATTAGGGCTTAAATGTTCTGGAAAGGGTGACTTTACCCGATATAGAATTAAGAGTCATATGAAAGAACAGTATCACAACAAAAGAGGCCCAAGACGTTTTTGTATATTTGTCTTCTGACATTGTAGATGAAGATGTCGTAGATATATGAATAGTTCATTGGATTACATGCTTCCTTTTTGGTACATCGTATTGTAAGGGAGTTGATGATGAATCAATTTTTTTTGTCTTGTGGAGTCTTAGGAATTGAATTCTTTTCCGCTGAGTCTATCATCCCTAAAGTGTGCATTTAATCAGAGAATGAAGAACACTTTTATGGAAAAGAAGTTTTTAGAGTATAAGTTTTATGGATTCTTACTTGCTTTTCAAGTACGGATTTATGAAAGCATCCCCGCTATTGCTCAGAAAAATTACTGCATTAAGCATAAATTTCAATGTCATCGGATGTTGGTGACATCTGTGGGTTTAAGGAAGACCATTTTTTATTTGATTAAAGTAAGTTTTATTTACTTTTATTATTTATTTTGTCTTTAGTTTTTTTTTTTTTTTATATAATTGTGTATTTTTTAGTTGGGACTATCGAATTGTTCCTCTTGAGGTAGAGAAGGAAGAAAAGTATACAATTGGTTTATTTGTTGAAGGTTTGAGGATTGATCATCCGATTGACCAGGACGATGATGATTTTGAGCATACCGTTGTTATTGTTATTTTTTACCAAAATTGAGATGGATTGTTGAGTTCACGGTGTTCTTTCTTGATAATTTGATTTTATTTTTGTTGCTTCTCTTTTATATGAATATTCGCTAGGCTTATATGTTAGTAAGTTTTATAACGAGGAAATTTGGATTTCTTTGTGATTTATATTGAATCTCTGTTTCTCTTATAATTTAGTCATGGCTGAGTAAAAAGTTTCCCATTTGGTCATCATCGTTTTCTTGGTACCTTTACATCATGCATTGTTAAGTGAACAATAACCATTTGCCTCCACAAAGTATTCATGTTTTCCAATTGATACGCCTCTTGAATGGTGATATAGGGATCTCCTATGCTAGCCCCTGCACTAAAGTATTTGACACTAAGGTCACTTGGGGCTCCAGGTGTTATTCTTTCTTTGGCCATGCAACGAGTCTTTCGAGGTTTCAATGACACTAAAACTCCACTTTTAAGCAATAGATACAACCATTTGAATCTTTTTTTTAGCAAACAATTTGAATCCCTTGATTGTATTCTTGTCATTCCTTAGAAGAAATTCCAGAAGAACCCTTATGTGGGAAGTCTTGTGGTCTATTTTCCTCAAGGTCATGGTGAACAAGTATGTTCTTTTTCTCTATTTCGAGAAATATAGCAATATTTTACACCATATTTGATATATACTTGCATATATACAATTTGTAGGTGGCAATGTCAATTCAAAAGAAGGCCGAGAACATCCCAAGTTATCCAAACCTTCCTTCGAAGTTGATTTGCATGCTGCATAATGTCATCTTACATGTATGAAGGCTTCCATAGTGTGACAGAAACTTTTAAACATTTTTTTTCCGATAAAGAAGAATATACGTGTCGGGATTTATTTTCTTCCTGGGCTTTTATACCAGGTAAGTACTTGATGATGGTCAATTTGATCTATCGTTGTAAATTAGTATCGATGACATCAATGAGGTTGCGTACAAATATAATAACAAAGAGAATGTTTGGCCAACCTTTAGAGGTTTACTTATGTGTAAATAAGTATGCCATCACCTCTCCAATACCATCTCTACAGTTCTCAACGACATCAACGCCATTTTATGAACCAACACTTCCCTTAAATGGTACGTTATTCATTAGCCTAGAATATGCCAGGAATTAGTAAATTTGTTAATTTTTGCTATTTCTATGTAGCTGATTTTGTGGTTTATCTATGTATTGCATCAGGTATTATATTTTGGGGAAATTTTCAATGTATGTTTGGGACAACTAGAGCTACTCCATTTTTCTATAGTCATACACTTTCCATTCATTTCATTGCTCTATCAAGAAGTGCTATTTCTTCACTCTCTAGAACTTGATGTATATTGCACATTATTACTGAGGGTGTCATGGCTTTTGTTTTACCTTTTGTGTGTTGTAGAGTTGTGTTTTTTTTTTTTTTTAATATAATAATACTTGGAAGAAAGTTGGCCGGCTTTCTTTGGTGCTTTTGATTGTCACGAAGTGTTTAATTTATGATTTTTTAAAATCAAATTTTACCTTTTCTCAGATATTAAAATCAAAGCTGAAATGGGCTTCTGTTAGCTGAAATTTGTAGCCAAGCTGAGATATAAAAAAGAAGGAAATTCAATTCGAAATGAATTAACCTTATTTGAAATTCTAATTCATTTGTGGATATTCAGACAAGTACATGAATTAAAAGAAGAAAACTCATTATGCTAAGGCTAAGGTATAACAGTTGTTTCAGGAGTAATATTAGATGGATAAAAACACATCTACCTCCACCAATTAGGACTGTAAACAAAAACCATCAAACCTGAAAATCGAATTGAAACCGTCGGTTTGGCGCCAAGTCGACCCGTCAACAAAAAGGTTTTGAACAAAACCAAATCGGTCAAAAATGGTTTGGTTCAGGTTTGAGAATTTTAATTGCGGTTTAAAACCAAACTGGACCGGCGAAAAAATATATAAAAATAAAAAAAATGAAATTTTTTGAAAATTCATCCAAATATGTAAAATTCAATAGTTTTGTCATTTGTGTGTATTTTTGTCAATTTATAATTTTCTATTACATATATATTATTATTACCAAATAATCCTAATTTATGTCTAATAATCTTAAGACTAATCTAATCTATCAAAAACTCTTTTCTTCTTCGAAATTCAAATTTCTACCGTTGTTTCTGAGTCTGCATTCTCAATTGGAGGTCGGATACTTGATTCCTTTAGGAGTTTATTAGGTGCATGGATTGTTGAGGCTTGTATATGCGGAAAGAATTGGTTGCAAATTAATAATGAACATATAATGTTGTGCCAATATTTAGAAGAAGTGGAAGCATTTGATGATGTAACAAATGTATTTGTTTGACAATGGAGACTATGAATCATGTGTGACAACAATTGATATTTGAGTATATGTGAGAAACTAAATTCGTAACAATATACAATGGTAAGTTTGTATAATTGTTATGTTTAGATATCATAAACAATTGATTTATTATTATGGTTGGTTATTTTCCCAGTCTAATCAGTAGTTTTGTATCTCAATGATCACGAGGTTTTGTTGAACATCATTATATTTTTTGGATTTTATATTTAGTTTAGTAGATTTGTATTGTAACATTACGTCTTATCTTAAAATGGCAAACAAAAACTATATTTTAGTTTATTGTGATTTCACTTTGATTTAGTTGGTATTTAAATTTGTAGTAGATATATTTAGTTTGTTTTAGATTTATTGCTAGTAAGATATAAATATATATTGAATTCAATGAATTAATGTCATAAAAGTAGACCGACAAAAAAAATACGGCGAAACCAACGGTTTAAAACCGGACCAAACCGTTAGGTTTAGGTTTGAGTTTTTTTCAAACCGTTCAAAATGGTTTGGTTTAGATTTGGGCTTTTCTCAAACCGGTTTAAACGGTTTGGTTTGAAAATTTGTTAAAAATTGGTGATGAAGTCATCGAAGACTGTGGTGCCGGTAAGTATGGAGCTATGACATGCTTGTGCTGGGCCTTTGATTTCGCTTCCTAAAGGGGATCGCCATGGTGTACTTTCCTCAAGGCCACTTGGAATACCTCTCCGAGCACTCGACTGTAGAATTCATTTTATTGATTCATTATGAACTTTTATTACGGAATTCTTGAAGTGCTGAGAGTTTCTATGTGCAAAATGTGTGTATGGAAATTTTGTAATACAATCTCCCATCTAATATTAGCATTCAAGACGTTAATATTACCTTCAAAATAACACAACTCGTGTATTGCCAAAAAAAAAAAAAATCTGCTTATAATTTTGATATTTTTTCAAACATAAATGGATTTTTATAGGATGTGGAAGTAGCGGTGAGCGAAGACTTGATGTTCCAGTCAATGGAATATTGCAAGATCTTTTGGTTGTCGTGGTCCTTGTGGAAATTAATAAAGATGACAGAGAAAGGACTGAACACTATTGCATTTTATAATGGGATAATTGCAGCTGCGGTCCTAAATCTCTTTTTTGTAGACTTTACCTCAACCTTCACTTTGTGCCCTTCACAGTCTCAAACCTTTCATATTGTTGCAACACAAGTACAAATAGATGGATTCCGTCTGTATGACCGTTAGTTGACCAATTTTTTTTATTTTTATTTTTTTGACAAATTCTTACAAATTTAAAAAGGGCAAATGTGTAACTTTATCATTACTTATCCCTAAAATATTTAAAACAATATAAAAATCAAAAAAGAAATAAAAAGAAAAGTTTAAGCTATTGAATAATTATTGAGCATCAAAAGTATCGAAGCCATGTTTGGTCTTTCATCAGCATCTTCTTGAACGCACAGTAACCCAATCTGAATGCGTCCAATAGCTTCATTCCCAGCATACGCGTTTTTAATGTTAGATCCATCAATTAAAGCGGTCTATTGTCTCTCCAAAGCTTCCAAAATTGAACATCAAAATTACCGTTGAATTTTTTAAGCTCTAATCCTAACTACAATAGAAATAATAAACGAAAGAAAAGCAGAAATACGTCGTCAACAAATATGGCCTTTAAAACTCAACAAATATTATGACATATTGAAGGCCACAGGGTTAAATATTAGTAATGTGAAAACCATATCTCTATGTATTTTATCGGGTTTTTTCGGCTGCCAAAGTATAGGAATTTCAATGAAAGTATTCTGAAAAATTAAGAGAGAATAGATTTATCAAGATTTGTGCTAACCGAATAGAAAGTAATCAAGACTTTTATTGGGCACGAATTGGTAGATGAGCATCTTTTCTTCTCCTTCCAAGCAAATCCTAGTAGTCTTACTAGATTCCTATATATGTTGAAGTTTGGCCATCAGAACAACCTTGTTCTTAAATTCTCTTGCACCTTGCCCGGCACTTCTAGACAGTCTCTTCACAGCTATTGCCTGTCCATTAGGAAAAGTACCCTACAACCATTTTTTGGCATGCACTATTAGACATTATGGTAAATTGAATTTTAGCTCACTTTTGTTCTTCAATATTGTCAAAATAGTGTGTAATTGTGTTTGAGCCACATTATTTCGAAAGAATGTATTTTGGAATTGTAGATTGATGGAGAATGTATGGTTAAAAAAGAAAGAAAAGTTATTGATATGATGGAAAATATTATTTTATTGAAAAATGTGTGATTGAAAATGAGTCAAATAATGAGAACGAAAATTTTAATGTGGCTCAAACAGGGGTTTAACAAATGAACCATAAGTAAAAATATTCAGAGAAAACTATGCAAGTTAAAGGGGACTATGACCTAGAATTTTATATTATTTTATCATAATATACTTAGAATTAGATTTCTTTAAGTTACCTTGTAAACACTTCCAAATCTACCTTCTCCAATTTTGTTATAGGGAGAAAAGTTGTTGGTTGCAAGTGCAATAGTATTCAAGTCATATTGCAATGATCCAACTGTCGAACGCTCATTTCCTTCGTCTACACACAAAAATAGCAAGTCATTACATAAATTTCTTTAAGCTTGGAGTGAACAGGAGAGAAATTCTGAAACTACTGAATAATTAGAAACAGAAAATAAATAATACGGCATAGTAGGCTTTAATGCTATTACGTTGTCCAAAAAGTTGAAGATCAAATTTTGAACAAATAATCACGTCACATCTATAACTCTGCTTAAATTTAGATGATTTGATTCGATCAGGAATCCAACTAGTGTGTACACATTCAACTAAGATCCAAAGGGAATTTTTTTTCTTCTATTTTTTCTTTTGCGTCCTTGTAGCTTACCGTTTTCCTCATTGATATTGTTGTAACGTTTCTTCCTTGTTCTCCTTGTCAAGAAGTAGCAGCCTATGAAGAAAATCACTATGGAAATGGCAATCGTAACAACGATGGCAATAATAAGTTGTTTGGAAATTCTGCCATTTCCTGCATTGTCAACGCCAAAAAGGAAGAAAGAAAAGGAGAAATGTATTTTCAAAATCTTCCACTGAAGCAAAAAGGAAATGGGGGATGTTTTCACTTTTTACCCTTTTGTTTTCCTTTTTCTTTAAGAAAAATAAAAAACTAAAAAACATAGTGCTTAAAAATCAAGAGGTTACATTCAATAATCAATACTGGGGGCGGTGGCAGAAGAGGAGGAATATTTGGAGTAGGTGGTGGTGCAGGGGCTGCAGTAGAATTGAAGAAGGGGAAACCCGCATACCTAATATTACAGCTTTGGAAAAGAACTGTTCTTCCTTGTTTGTTATCACATCATCTTGGTAATAGAGAGATCGCATTTTGAGGGCAGTTGCTGCAATCACCACTCGAAAGGTCCGGAGTGCACTGAGCCAGTGTGTGCAAGCTTTGAAACGGCTTGAAGTTAGCTATTTTTGTAGCAAATTTTTTTTCCGGATAGATTATTATTAACCGCTTCCGATGCTATTTCATTCATGGTCTCTCCTAATAACTGTTTGAACCTATTGGGTTCATCTGTTATGTGTAAGTGTTATGCCCTAGGTCCAATCAACTTTGGACATAAGCACTTTTAATGTATATATAACCGATGCATATTTATGGCAAGATTTATTATTGAATTAATATTCTAATTAATTAAATAATAGAATCCGTAGATTCAAGTTTTGGTGATTTGTTAATCACAAAGAGTTGTGATTGTGAGATACAAATTACATATGACTGAATCTTAAATCGTCCGTGGTCGTATGTAATAACGAGATACGGATATCGTTATTATGGATAGACCATCACGTGTGTCATTTCTTACTTATGAAGTAAGTAGTTGATCTTACAAGCTAAAGTGTGGAGACACTTGAATGAACACGTGAATGTTTTGAACAAAACATTGGAGACCCGCTGAGAGATTCCACATGGAAAACTATCTGAGTGTCAGTGGTTAATCTCTAACGTTCGGTAGTGAAATTGGTCCTTTGACTTGAGGTCATCATAGTGCCTTATGTGAGGACAGTCATGCTTTGGTGATGTCGGATGTTGCTCTGTCAAGGGTCGCTAATACGGCATCATTCGGGTATGTCAAGAATCATATGAAGGTTGTGAATGATCAATAGAGGATTCCGTCACTCTTAGATAAGTAAGGAGATTATTGATCTACATTTCATCCAGTTTAAGTTGATAATAAATCCTGCCAAGGTGAACTCAAAAGTCGGAAAAGAGTTTCGACTTACATTGACTTAAACATAGGATAAAAGAATATTGATCGATAATTGAGATTGAACTCACAGACCATATCATCGTAATTGGATCGAGATCATATGACGAAGGAGTAGAGTTTCACGATAACGAACAGTTTGGTTTTGTCATGGTACACGTGACATTTCCTCGTCCACATGTATTGCCCTGACACATTGTTAGATGTCAATCTGGGACAACGAATGTAAATTGATTAAAATGGGTATTTTAATTTATCAGTTTTGATTAGATCAAAAAATAATTCACGTCGTTAGACATCGTGATCGGGAACCTAATGGGTCACACACAAAAGAAAATCATAAGAATGATATTTACCAATTAATTAATTGACAAGTGTTGGATAATTAATTAATTGGGTTGCTTATTAATAGACCCGAATTAATTAATTGGATTAATTAATTCATGGACCGGATTTAATTAATTTGATTAATTAAATGTTGGATCGGGTTAAGTTAAGAGATGAGCCAGCCCGTTTGGACTTGTATTAATAGGCTGTTAGGGTTTGAAAACAGTAATGGAATTTTCATTATTCTTGCTAGCACGAGAAAAAAAAACCCTAGCCGTCATTCTTATTCTCTGTGTGGATCACCATTGGAGGCTGGACAATTGGACAGCTTGGATTGTAGATCGTGATCATTGGAGTTCGTGAATCAGCAAAAGAGTTTGCAGAATTCATCAAGGTATTATTTCTATCACATTTTCTATCTAAACATAAAGCAGATCCTTGTTTGGGAATCGAAATTGCTTTACTTCCGC